>OU015468.1:14695843-15033557 GCA_907164805.1 Brachyptera putata | reverse complement strand
AAAATTTCCAAGCGACAAAAAAATTTGGCCGAAATGTACAGGGTTAACTAAGGTACTTTTGGACCTTTCGCAATTAATTTCTATTTACTGGTGAGAGCTATGATGTTCTAGTATTTTGTTAAGAGTATAACTTGATGGTCCCTAAATCCTTAGCAAATTTGGCTATACTCGCATCAGCCATTTCCAAGAAAAAGGTGTCTGAATTTCCCAAAAACTGCAATTTCCAGCCACTTTTCAGAGTCATAAAAAATCATCATTTTTGTTTCGGCTAAAATTTTGTAGGAAGATAAGAGGACATTTCAGAAGAGTTATTCCGTTGAAATTCTGCTAATAATGCTAATGGAAAAGTAATTAGAAGGATTCCAGAATTCTATAATATGGGACTCTACCATGGTGAGTACACTAAGTTGTTTTTCGCTCTAAAATCTCTAAATTAAACGCGATTTAGGAACGGAGACCGGATTTGTGTTCCAATTTTATCACACTACACATACATAACAACAGAACTGAGAAATTCAACAAAAAATTCCAAGCGACAAAAAAATTTTGCCAAAATGTACAGGGTTAACTAAGGTACTTTTGGACCTTTCGCAATTAATTTCTATTTACTGGTGGGAGCTATGATGTTCTGGTATTTTTTTAATAGTATAACTTGATGGTCCCTAGATCCTCAGCAAATTTGGCTATACTCGCATCAGTCATTTCCAAGAAAAAGGTGTCTGAATTTCCCAAAAACTGCAATTTCCAGCCACTTTTCAGAGTCATAAAAAATCATCATTTTTGATTCGGCTAAAATTTTGTAGGAAGATAAGAGGACATTTCAGAAGAGTTATTCTGTTGAAATTTTGCTAATAATGCTGATGGAAAAGTAATTAGAAGGATTCCAGAATTCTATAATATGGGACTCTACCATGGTGAGTACACTAAGTTGTTTTTCGCTCTAAAATCTCTAAATTAAACGCGATTTAGGAACGGAGACCGGATTTGTGTTCCAATTTTATCACACTACACATACATAACAACAGAACTGAGAAATTCAACCAGAAATTTCAAGCGACAAAAAAATTTGGCCGAAATGTACAGGGTTAACTAAGGTACTTTTGGACCTTTCGCAATTAATTTCTATGAACTGGTGAGAGCTATGATGTTCTAGTATTTTTTTAAGAGTATAACTTGATGGTCCCTAAATCCTCAGCAAATTTGGCTATACTCGCATCAGCCATTTCCAAGAAAAAGGTGTCTGAATTTCCCAAAAACTGCAATTTCCAGCCACTTTTCAGAGTCATAAAAAATCATCATTTTTGATTCGGCTAAAATTTTGTAGGAAGACAAGAGGACATTTCAGAAGAGTTATTCCGTTGAAATTTTGCTAATAATGCTAATGGAAAAGTAATTAGAAGGATTCCAGAATTCTATAATATGGGACTCTACCATGGTGAGTACACTAAGTTGTTTTTCGCTCTAGAATCTCTAAATAAACGCGATTTAGGAACGGAGACCGGATTTGTGTTCCAATTTCATCACACTTCACATACATAACAACAGAACTGAGAAATTCAACCAGAAATTCCAAGCGACAAAAAAATTTGGCCGAAATGTACAGGGTTAACTAAGGTACTTTTGGACCTTTCGCAATTAATTTCTATGAACTGGTGAGAGCTATGATGTTCTAGTATTTTTTTAAGAGTATAACTTGATGGTCCCCTAAATCCTCAGCAAATTTGGCTATACTCGCATCAGCCATTTCCAAGAAAAAGGTGTCTGAATTACCCAAAAACTGCAATTTCCAGCCACTTTTCAGAGTCATAAAAAATCATCATTTTTGATTCGGCTAAAATTGTGTAGGAAGACAAGGGGACATTTCAGAAGAGTTATTCCGTTGAAATTTTGCTAATAATGCTAATGGAAAAGTAATTAGAAGGATTCCAGAATTCTATAATAAGGGACTCTACCATGGTGAGTACACTAAGTTGTTTTTCGCTCTAAAATCTCCAAATTGAACGCGTGTGATAAAATTGGAACACAAATCCGGTCTCCGTTCCTAAATCGCGTTCAATTTGGAGATTTTAGAGCGAAAAACAACTTAGTGTACTCACCATGGTAGAGTCCCTTATTATAGAATTCTGGAATCCTTCTAATTACTTTTCCATTAGCATTATTAGCAAAATTTCAACGGAATAACTCTTCTGAAATGTCCCCTTGTCTTCCTACAAAATTTTAGCCGAATCAAAAATGATGATTTTTTATGACTCTGAAAAGTGGCTGGAAATTGCAGTTTTTGGGAAATTCAGACACCTTTTTCTTGGAAATGGCTGATGCGAGTATAGCCAAATTTGCTGAGGATTTAGGGACCATCAAGTTATACTCTTAACAAAATACTAGAACATCATAGCTCTCACCAGTCAATAGAAATTAATTGCGAAAGGTCCAAAAGTACCTTAGTTAACCCTGTACATTTCGGCCAAATTTTTTTGTCGCTTGGAATTTTTGGTTGAATTTCTCAGTTCTGTTGTTATGTATGTGTAGTGTGATAAAATTGGAACACAAATCCGGTCTCCGTTCCTAAATCGCGTTTAATTTAGAGATTTTAGAGCGAAAAACAACTTAGTGTACTCACCATGGTAGAGTCCCATATTATAGAATTCTGGAATCCTTCTAATTACTTTTCCATTAGCATTATTAGCAAAATTTCAACGGAATAACTCTTCTGAAATGTCCTCTTATCTTCCTACAAAATTTTAGCCGAATCAAAAATGATGATTTTTTATGACTCTGAAAAGTGGCTGGAAATTGCAGTTTTTGGGAAATTCAGACACCTTTTTCTTGGAAATGGCTGATGCGAGTATAGCCAAATTTGCTGAGGATTTAGGGACCATCAAGTTATACTCTTAAAAAAATACTAGAACATCATAGCTCTCACCAGTCAATGGAAATTAATTGCGAAAGGTCCAAAAGTACCTTAGTTAACCCTGTACATTTCGGCCAAATTTTTTTGTCGCTTGAAATTTTTGGTTGAATTTCTCAGTTCTGTTGTTATGTATGTGTAGTGTGATAAAATTGGAACACAAATCCGGTCTCCGTTCCTAAATCGCGTTTAATTTAGAGATTTTAGAGCGAAAAACAACTTAGTGTACTCACCATGGTAGAGTCCCATATTATAGAATTCTGGAATCCTTCTAATTACTTTTCCATTAGCATTATTAGCAAAATTTCAACGGAATAACTCTTCTGAAATGTCCTCTTATCTTCCTACAAAATTTTAGCCGAATCAAAAATGATGATTTTTTATGACTCTGAAAAGTGGCTGGAAATTGCAGTTTTTGGGAAATTCAGACACCTTTTCTTGGAAATGGCTGATGCGAGTATAGCCAAATTTGCTGAGGATTCAGGGACCATCAAGTTATACTATTAAAAAAATACTAGAACATCATAGCTCTCACCAGTAAATAGAAATTAATTGCGAAAGGTCCAAAAGTACCTTAGTTAACCCTGTACATTTCGGCCAAATTTTTTTGTCGCTTGAAATTTTTGGTTGAATTTCTCAGTTCTGTTGTTATGTATGTGTAGTGTGATAAAATTGGAACACAAATCCGGTCTCCGTTCCTAAATCGCGTTTAATTTAGAGATTTTAGAGCGAAAAACAACTTAGTGTACTCACCATGGTAGAGTCCCATATTATAGAATTCTGGAATCCTTCTAATTACTTTTCCATTAGCATTATTAGCAAATTTCAACGGAATAACTCTTCTGAAATGTCCTCTTGTCTTCCTACAAAATTTTAGCCGAATCAAAAATGATGATTTTTTATGACTCTGAAAAGTGGCTGGAAATTGCAGTTTTTGGGAAATTCAGACACCTTTTTCTTGGAAATGGCTGATGCGAGTATAGCCAAATTTGCTGAGGATTCAGGGACCATCAAGTTATACTGTTAAAAAAATACTAGAACATCATAGCTCTCACCAGTTCATAGAAATTAATTGCGAAAGGTCCAAAAGTACCTTAGTTAACCCTGTACATTTTGACCAAATTTTTTTGTCGCTTGAAATTTTTGGTTGAATTTCTCAGTTCTGTTGTTATGTATGTGTAGTGTGATAAAATTGGAACACAAATCCGGTCTCCGTTCCTAAATCGCGTTTAATTTAGAGATTTTAGAGCGAAAAACAACTTAGTGTACTCACCATGGTAGAGTCCCATATTATAGAATTCTGGAATCCTTCTAATTACCTATCCATCAGCATTATTAGCAAAATTTCAACGGAATAACTCTTCTGAAATGTCCTCTTATCTTCCTACAAAATTTTAGCCGAATCAAAAATGATGATTTTTTATGACTCTGAAAAGTGGCTGGAAATTGCAGTTTTTGGGTAATTCAGACACCTTTTCTTGGAAATGGCTGATGCGAGTATAGCCAAATTTGCTGAGGATTTAGGGACCATCAAGTTATACTCTTAAAAAAATAATAGAACATCATAGCTCTCACCAGTTCATAGAAATTAATTGCGAAAGGTCCAAAAGTACCTTAGTTAACCCTGTACATTTCGGCCAAATTTTTTTGTCGCTTGGAATTTCTGGTTGAATTTCTCAGTTCTGTTGTTATGTATGTGAAGTGTGATGAAATTTGAACACAAATCCGGTCTCCGTTCCTAAATCGCGTTTATTTAGAGATTCTAGAGCGAAAAACAACTTAGTGTACTCACCATGGTAGAGTCAGCTATATTATAGAATTCTGGAATCCTTCTAATTACTTTTCCATTAGCATTATTAGCAAAATTTCAACGGAATAACTCTTCTGAAATGTCATCTTGTCTTCCTACAAAATTTTAGCCGAATCAAAAATGATGATTTTTGATGACTCTGAAAAGTGGCTGGAAATTGCAGTTTTTGGGTAATTCAGACACCTTTTTCTTGGAAATGGCTGATGCGAGTATAGCCAAATTTTCTGAGGATTCAGAGACCATCAAGTTATACTCTTAAAAAAATACTAGAACATCATGGCTCTCACCAGTTCATAGAAATTAATTGCGAAAGGTCCAAAAGTACCTTAGTTAACCCTGTACATTTCGGCCAAATTTTTTTGTCGCTTGAAATTTTTGGTTGAATTTCTCAGTTCTGTTGTTATGTATGTGTAGTGTGATTAAATTGGAACACAAATCCGGTCTCCGTTCCTAAATCGCGTTTAATTTAGAGATTTTAGAGCGAAAAACAACTTAGTGTACTCACCATGGTAGAGTCCCATATTATAGAATTCTGGAATCCTTCTAATTACTTTTCCATTAGCATTATTAGCAAAATTTCAACGGAATAACTCTTCTGAAATGTCCTCTTGTCTTCCTACAAAATTTTAGCCGAATCAAAAATGATGATTTTTTATGACTCTGAAAAGTGGCTGGAAATTGCAGTTTTTGGGAAATTCAGACACCTTTTTCTTGGAAATGGCTGATGCGAGTATAGCCAAATTTGCTGAGGATTTAGGGACCATCAAGTTATACTGTTAAAAAAATACTAGAACATCATAGCTCTCACCAGTTCATAGAAATTAATTGCGAAAGGTCCAAAAGTACCTTAGTTAACCCTGTACATTTCGGCCAAATTTTTTTGTCGCTTGAAATTTTTGGTTGAATTTCTCAGTTCTGTTGTTATGTATGTGTAGTGTGATAAAATTGGAACACAAATCCGGTCTCCGTTCCTAAATCGCGTTTAATTTAGAGATTTTAGAGCGAAAAACAACTTAGTGTACTCACCATGGTAGAGTCCCATATTATAGAATTCTGGAATCCTTCTAATTACTTCTCCATTAGCATTATTAGCAAAATTTCAACGGAATAACTCTTCTGAAATGTCCTCTTGTCTTCCTACAAAATTTTAGCCGAATCAAAAATGATGATTTTTTATGACTCTGAAAAGTGGCTGGAAATTGCAGTTTTTGGGAAATTCAGACACCTTTTTCTTGGAAATGGCTGATGCGAGTATAGCCAAATTTGCTGAGGATTTAGGGACCATCAAGTTATACTGTTAAAAAAATACTAGAACATCATAGCTCTCACCAGTTCAAAGAAATTGATTGCGAAAGGTCCAAAAGTACCTTAGTTAACCCTGTACATTGTGGTCAAATTTCTTTGTCGCTCGAAATTTTTGGTTGAATTTCTCACTTCTGTTGTTATGTATGTGTAGTGTGATAAAATTGGAACACAAATCCGGTCTCCGTTCCTAAATCGCGTTCAATTTAGAGATTTTAGAGCGAAAAACAACTTAGTGTACTCACCATGGTAAAGTCCCATATTATAGAATTCTGGAATCCTTCTAATTACTTTTCCATTAGCATTATTAGCAAAATTTCAACGGAATAACTCTTCTGAAATGTCCTCTTATCTTCCTACAAAATTTTAGCCGAATCAAAAATGATGATTTTTTATGACTCTGAAAAGTGGCTGGAAATTGCAGTTTTTGGGAAATTCAGACACCTTTTTCTTGGAAATGGCTGATGCGAGTATAGCCAAATTTGCTGAGGATTTAGGGACCATCAAGTCATACTCTTAAAAAAATACTAGAACCTCATAGCTCCCACCAGTTCATAGAAATTAATTGCGAAAGGTCCGAAAGTACCTTAGTTAACCCTGTACATTTTGGCAAAATTTTTTTGTCGCTCGAAATTTTTGGTTGATTTTCTCAGTTCTGTTGTTATGTATGTGTAGTGTGATCAAATTGAAACACAAATCCGGTCTCCGTTTCAAAATTGAGTTTAATTTAAAGATTTTAGAACGAAAACAACTTAGTGTACTCACCATGGTAGAGTCAGCTATATTATAGAATTCTGGAATCCTTCTAATTACTTTCCCATTAGCATTATTAGCAAAATTTCAACGGAATAACTTTTCTGAAATGTCCTCTTGTCTTCCTACAAAATTTTAGCCGAATCAAAAATGATGATTTTTTATGACTCTGAAAAGTGGCTGGAAATTGCAGTTTTTGGGTAATTCAGACACCTTTTTCTTGGAAATGGCTGATGCGAGTATAGCCAAATTTGCTGAGGATTTAGGGACCATCAAGTTATACTCCTAAAAAAATACTAGAACATCATAGCTCTCACCAGTTCATAGAAATTAATTGCGAAAGGTCCAAAAGTACCTTAGTTAACCCTGTACATTTTGGTCAAATCTTTTTGTCGCTCGAAATTTTTGGTTGAATTTCTCAGTTCTGTTGTTATGTATGTGTAGTGTGATCAAATTGGAACACAAATCCGGTCTCCGTTTCAAAATTGAGTTTAATTTAAAGATTTTAGAGCGAAAAACAACTTAGTGTACTCACCATGGTAGAGTCAGCTATATTATAGAATTCTGGAATCCTTCTAATTACTTTTCCATTAGCATTATTAGCAAAATTTCAACGGAATAACTCTTCTGAAATGTCCTCTTGTCTTCCTACAAAATTTTAGCCGAATCAAAAATGATGATTTTTGATGACTCTGAAAAGTGGCTGGAAATTGCAGTTTTTGGGTAATTCAGACACCTTTTTCTTGGAAATGGCTGATGCGAGTAAAGCCAAATTTGCTGAGGATTTAGGGACCATCAAGTTATACTCTTAAAAAAATACTAGAACATCATAGCTCTCACCAGTTCATAGAAATTAATTGCGAAAGGTTCAAAAGTAGTGCTGGAATCGTAGCCATTTTCAATGAAGTGTACTTTACAATAGCTTGAATCAATTCACGAAATACGCTTAATTACAGTATAATGGTATTATTATTTAATATTTATTAGGAGGAGAATGGGGATGCATGTAACTGAGTACTACGCAATAATATATGTTGATAGTTAATATCATGAATCAGGCAGTGGACATCTATTTTTAGTGAAAGCAAGCGATTTACTGACCACGCCATCCACGCGACAGCCTGCACGATAGGGTTGCCCCGTTTGATCATTTGCACATGATCGCACGAAGCGTATCACGACAAGCTTCATGTAACCATGATGAAGGTACATAAGGCAGCCTTTCCCTCACAGTTTGGATCAATGCAGCGCTAGCCTGGATTATACGTATATGTAGATGGGATGCCCACGCACCGGCTTTTTCACATCCTCGAACGTGTTATATACATTACAGGGCTTTGATCTTATTCCAATTTTGCAAAAGTATAATATTCTGAATTCTACATTTGCATGATATTCATATTAGAAAGATTTGACATGAAGTGATGTATTACATTATTGTTCACGGTATTGTTCCGCGGCGTTATGCTAGCTAGCCCTGAATAAACGCCACTGGTATATATAGCCTTTCAGTCTAGACCTATATATAATATATATATAGACTTGGAAAGTATTTTCAAGAAAAATGAAACTCCGGTATACGACAAATATCAAGTTATCGGAGGAAGCTAAAACTTCCTCCTGCCCTTACATACAACTGACTATAAATTGAAAAGAAATTGAACTCGAATACGCAGCAAACAAAAAGCTGTAGAAGGTTCGCCATAACCGCTTGTAAATAGCTCTGAATTGGAGAGAAATTCAACTCGTATACGCGGGCAAACATACGTCTGCAGAAAGTTGGTAGTTGTAAACTCTTATAGAGAGCGGAGCGCTAAATTTAAGAGAAATCAAACTTGAGAAGGCCTTCTTCTAAAGATGAAGTCAATCTCCCAGATAAATTCTACACACACTTTTGGTAAAACTGGCTCTGGCCTGAAGTGATACAGTAGAACCTCCTTAATACGTTTCTCTTTAAGACGTTTTTCCCAATTTCCAACATTTTTATTCGACGCGTAGAAATAAACATAGGTACGTTGAGCTGTTAGCTGCATTGTCTTGTCAGACCTTGACGAGTGGGCGGGCCATATGAAGATCGCGCGTCACAGTCGAGTCAAGTTTCAAGTCACAGTCGCTTCAAGGGTCCTGCGTTGTAGGTAACAGAACAGCTTTCACCTCAGTTACTGCTATATTGAGAGCTACCTTAAATCAGAGCTAGTGAAAAAATACCAGTGCGTAGTCAAATAAAATAACAGTGGGCATTAAATGGTCAGTTATATATTTGATAACTAAATTGATTTACAGATTATATTTATATAATAATAAAGATGTTATAATATCAAACAGCAAATATTCTAGCAAGATAAAATTAATTCGTGAGAATTAGTTTCGTTAATACTTAACAAACAATACAAATGGCCTATTTAGCGTAATCATTAATCGGTATGAAGCTTTAAACAGGCGGCAGTGCCCACAACGTTGCAGTCTTATCGGCGCTCGTGCTGAGAAACGAGAACTCCGTTGGATGCCAACGTCCCGATATGACCTTGTCCTGGTGTTGGGCAACGACCACGCTCGGTAACGGCATCGTCAAGTCACCTGAAAAAGATGTGAACAAAATGCATGCATGAGAAGTGAACTAAAAATCGGGTTCATGGTTACGGTTCTAGGGAAGTTACATATAGTTATGTGACTACGCTGCAGTGGTGTATTCGGGCCAGGGCGGGCCGGGGCGGTGCCCTGGTACTTTAATTTTGGGGCAGGGCATGCCCCGGTACCTTTTTTCTTGAAAACCATATTTGAAGACATAAAGCTAACTTGTAAACGCATAATGTTAAAAATGATGCATCCTGATAGATGGAATCTGCCAATATGTATTTGCAACGTCAGACGCACAATCGCAACATGTACACTATGATGCACCTACGGAGGATCAAGCTGCGAGAGATTCTCTGTGGCTATTATTTTAGATGCAAAGGTAAACTACATCACTTTTATTTTATATTTGAATTCGTATCTCCAAACACTGACATTGTGGTAGGTTACGGCTCACAAGTCCCCCACAAGTCCGAACGTACCTCAACCACGTCATGCTTGCAGCCTCGTCATTCGAATTACGTACCTTGCAGATCTGTGAGTACTATCTTGTTGTCGTAGCCGGTGGTGAGGAGGTAAAAAGCGCTGGGAGAAAACCGGACGGAGCGCACGTCCGACGTGTGAGGTTTGAAGCACTGAACATTCCGCCCGCCTCTGATGTCAAACAGGACGCAGTACGCGTCTTCGTGGCCGGATACCAAGAGGCGGCCCGACGGATCGACGCTGGTAGCGGCTACTGGCGAGCCCTGGTGGTGGAAATACCATCAGGTTAGCTTCTACTGTATAACCTACACGCGCTATGCAACGCATATCATTTTAATTTAGTACGTTTATAATCTAGAGGCTTGTACGATAAATTAAACCAATTCATGGTCATGATAGTTCATTTTTGCAAAGTTTAATCAGCACTAGAGGTGCAGTAACTACTAGCCAGGAAATGAACACAGAACACTGAAACAAGTGTCTATGTTGTAAATGGTCACTAATATACACTAATAGCTGAACAAAATGATTGTATAATGCCATTTTGATTATTTTTTAAATATGGTGTACTAGGAAAATTAAATCTATTGTTATCAATAGTCATGATATACGGTGTGTATACTAATAGTAGTGAGTTGTCACTTGAATAAAATTAATATAGGCCTACTGGTTCATCTCTATTTCTATTTTCTACTAGAACCCAACTAGGCCCACATATCATTTTCTCTACAATTTGTATATCAATTCAAATATATCTCAGACAAGTAGTAGAGACGAATATGTAAAGTAGTCTTAAGCACTTGACAGCCAGGTGTATAAGTCCCTACCACCCAAGCCTGATTGTTTTCAGGTCATATTTGTGTTTATATTTTATATGGCCTTTATACCATTTAGAGCAGGAACAATGGTTTTAGTGTATTGATATATTCAATAAATCAATAAATTTGCGTACATCACTTATAAACTAGCATCCAGAATTTCGTCAATCTGACACATGTAAGGTAGGGAAAGCCTAGAATGAGGCACTGAAATAATAGCTGTATGACATTATTTTTCGATACACTAACGTATTCTATTGACAAAAAAAATCATCATTAATTTCTCAATCCATCTCCTAGGCCTAGATGTCAGTAGGCCTACAAGTCTCACATCAATATGACGTAAAGCTGTCGAGATATTAAATGCAACGTATTGGAAAGTGTGTGCACGCGTATATGCGTCAATGACCTGTCAGAGCAACTGCGCGTGGACGATATACGCATCCATGGCCGTCAAGTGGTCAACGACACATTCCACTTTATTAAATAGTTCCAGTGCAGTAAACCCTCGTTAACCCAAAATCGAAGGCACCCCAAAAAAAATGGTTTTCGTTTATACAAAATTTGGATTAACCAAAAAGTGATTTTTCCCGCTAAGAATATAGTCAATTTTGTATTGCGCGCTAGAGGAAGCTATGTCACCGGCTGAGACTACGTAATAGATCCGTTGCTGAGGACCACGCTGATCGTGTGTACTCGGCTATCTCCGTGAAGCGCGATCCTCATATGGCCCGTTACTATTGGAGCGAGTATTCCGAGTACAAACTTCGTCAAAGTCAACTGCATTAGTCGCATTCGATACACAAAACATGAAACAGCTGAGCGTGCTTCCACTCATTCTTACACGTCAAATAAAAAGGATGGAAATTGTGGCAATGATAACTTCAAGGAATTTACTAGAATTATTTCGAATAATCCAATCCGAAATCAGTGTTGAAGCAATTGAAGAGACGAAATATTAGTTCGAATTACGGTTTAGCTGGAATTCGGAATAACCATATTAATCAACATTGAAATGCCTATAGCCTACCTTCAGCAGGGGACCAACTTCAAGTTTGAAATATGTCAAATTTCGGATTAACCGAATTCGGATTACCGAGGGTTTACTGTATTCACCAGGACAAGGTATACTGCCACACATATCATCTTACCCTGCTGCCTGGCGCAGTGGCGGGAGTGACCACGTTGACACAACCCCTCGTGCGCAGGTCCCAGAAGCGCACGGTTTTGTCCTGAGAGCCGCTCACGAACATAGCACCGCCCCAGTTGTACAAAGACAGGACGTGGCCTGGAAGAGAGCGGAATGCATCGTTAGCAGTTGCGTACGGTAAACTGGGGCAAAAGCAATGTATGTGTTCAGAGATGAGCGAGATATTTGTATGGATTGTATTTGAAAACTCCATTCACCTTGACTTCCCGCCTATCTATGCATTCTGAATAGTTTTCATTTCCAGAGATTTGATTTATAAAAAATATTTACTTATTTCTTATTACCAATTTTGAATTATTTTCTTCAAAACGGTTAGTCTTATTGGAATGAAAATCCGTGATCATATGTATCGTTTTAGTTACATTCAATGAACATACGCAATTTGTTTTGAGAGACTTTTTCCAAATTCTACAACATTTGCTCATCTAATTAAATTAGCAATACAGTATTTTTGCCATCACAGAATGCCATCAAAAGGTGCATCAACAAAGAGGTGCCATCGGGAGAACCACAAGGCTAATGAACACATCTAATATTGAACACTTTAAACGATAATAAGTCACACAATCGTGCTGGGATTCACATCGAAAAACTGAACAATTATTTCGCATGGTATTTCAATTCAATGTGAATTTAATAGACTTCGTAATATTGCATAGAATAGAGTCTAAAATTGGCTTCTCATCAATTCAACACGCTTTGCAACAGGAATTCAGATTTTCCACAGCTGCACAGCATTCACGCCTTTTAATTTAGTGGAATTTGTATTCGTTTGCTGCGAGAAAGCACTATGAGCGGCAGTGTGCCCGAAACGTTTCACTTACCAGAATGGCCGCTCAACGCCTGGAAAGGAGTGCCCGTCGCGCAGTCCGTCACGTATATCTTACAGTCCCCGGCGCCGGCGCTGATCAACAGGCTCGACTTGTTGCTCGTGTCTTCGAGGAAGCACAGGTCTCGGATCGTGCCGTCGTGCATAGACAGCTCCACTTCTTGCCCTGGACAGAAACAATTCACAAAGATGAGTCAGTTCATTTGGAACGTAAATTCTACAACAATATGGCGGAGCGGGATGAATGAAATACTGAATATTTTTGTCCCGACTTTTAAAAAATAGTCACTTGTGAGAAATATCAGCGGCGAATGCACCTCGACATTGCCGCCAGAGAAGTTTCGCATTTTTTCCGACATTTAAATATATTATAGTTGAACTGCATCAGTAGTGAAGGAGGTGTAACACTATATACTTCAACATTGTATTGTTATAGGATCTTCAACACTTCTATGATGGTATACATTGAAGTATACATTGGGTATACAGGTATTTAGAGTAATATGCTTAAATTGTTCACTCCAATAAGCTCACAATTGTCTCGCCTGAGATAAATATAAATAATTGTAACTGGGATGGGTGGACCAGTGGCTAGCACGCTGAATCCTTTCTCTAGGCAATGGTTCGATTCCCGCCATGGTCAATGATCCTTACTCAAGACTTCGGAGTTTCCATCTGTTGTTTAGGTTTATATCGATCTTCAACATGCATGATCCTCTCGATGGTTCCTCAACAACAGAGCACGGCTACACCGATTAAAATAACATTTCATCTCATCTTCATCTAATTCATATCTCACTGATGCCCATAGATCTCAGTCTTCAGTGCTGCGCATCCTTGAGCCCAATATATGTACATATATATATATATATACAGTACAACATCGATAGTACGACGTTCAGGGGCGACAGTTAAATCGTCGTATTATCGCGATCGTCGTTATAAATGAAATTTATCCCTTTTTTTTTAATTATAGGAAGATGAAGGATTTAGGAAAATTAATGACAATAAGATACTGTATCGTCGTCAACAATTGACATTTATGTTGTAGTCAGTACAGTTATGAATATAACAATAATTATCATTATGTATTAGGTTTGTCGGCGGGTAGGATTTTTCCTACCCGTGTACCCGTCTTCATTACCGACTCCTACCTGGATTTACGCGCCAAAAAAATCCTATTGGCCCTAAATCACCTTTATTCATGAGAAGATTCGTAATTTTCCTCAATCCGATCATCACTTTACAGCAACAAGACCTCCAGTATTTTAAAAAGGCAATAATGCCTTTCGTTCTTAGAAGTCAAATGTGAATTCAATAATATTCCCTCTCTAACAGTGACAGGGATACGAACACATGTCAAAAGCACATTAATGCGACACTTAGTACATCTGGACAGCGTCGCGTGGTTGCTATGGGCAGTGCATGTGTGTGTGTGTGTGTGTGTGTGTGTGTGATACGAGAAAGAGCAGTGCATGCTGCAGTAGTGTGGGTGGGTGAGGGGGCGGGCTGGAGAGAGGAGAGCGCGTGAGGCGGGTCGTGAGCTTGAGCTTGACTGCATGATGCAACGCAGCAGACACTTCACAGCTATTTTATTGCTTGTTACTTTTTGCAATTAATTCGTCGTAGTAATTGCATTTTTGATACTGTGGGGACCATTTTAATCGTCGTATTATCGCGATCGTCTTCATAATGAGCGTCGTACTAACAAAATAAAATAACATTGAGTCTTATGGGGATTGGCCGGGACTATCTCAAAACGACGTTCTATCGCGATCGTCGTTGTATCGAGCGTCGTACTATCAAGGTTGTACTGTATATATACCGGTATATATATATATTTTTAATGACATTAAAATCTTGATATACAATCAATCCAGGCTAAGGATGAGTTAGTAAGACCATTTTGAAGTGACACCTCTTTTTTTTCTATGTTGCTTAACCTTTTAACTGCTACACACGCGTATATGCGTTTTAACCCGCCGTGCCCACTGTGCTACGCACGCGTATCCGCGTTTTGAATACCGCGCTTTACTGTTTATTTTTTACTGGCCGGCAAACTTCAGATATCGACCTGATTTTTTTTGTGCTTTGCGCGATCTATTGGCCGAACATATGTACTGCTCGAGAACAACGTCGACTTTCGATATATTTCATAAGTAGTAGCGTTTATTCAGACGAAAGTTTTCTCAACGACTCAAACGTCAAACTATGATTCCAAGTCGAATGAAAATAGCTAATGTCGGCGGGCTGGCTTGGCGAAATAATGTGCTTTCTCCAACCGATATTGAGGCACTCATCATTTCTGTGATACCGTCAAAAAATTATGGGAAAATGATCATAAATGTAGTAACTGGAACTATTTGTACAAACTATTGTATTTTTGGAAAAAAACTCAGCAACCCCACCAACAGCTAGGTTATACGGGGGTACGAATTGTTGTCTGGTTGTTTTGAGACTTCGAGGCGCCAATATAAATAAACGAATGAATAAATGAACATTCGAGTATTATCTTCACTCACCTTCTAAATTTGACGTTTCCGTGTTGAATCGCATCAGTTTGACAGTCTTATCGTTACTTCCGGTCGCCATTAGATCGCCAATCGGTGTCCACGCCATGCAATAGATGGAGCCTTTATGATGTTTTGTTCGTTTGAATAGCACCGTTGGTTGGTATGTGGTGTGGTCCTCTCTGAAACAATGCAACGATATCAAGGTAAGTTTGGGCATATTACTGGATTATTCTTCGAATAAATAAATGGAGAAATCGAATGAAATTGAACAAATACAATTGATTTTTTTTTAAAGGTAATAAGAATGTAAAATGAGAATAAATAGATGATTGAATGTATAAATGAATAATAACAAATGAAAAATATGAATGAACCCCCCCCCAAAAAAAAAACAGAAAAATCGTTACAGTAATTTTCAGTATTTCAATAAATATAAGAACAAACAAGAAAGGAGAAAAAAAAAGAATTGAAGAAAATTAAGAAAATTAAGATGAAGATAAAATAATAAGATTCAAAAATTGAAAAGAAAAAGAAAGTCAACACAATTCTTTGGTCATGCTTTTAGACCATTTAAAATGTATGGTTTCTCAACAACTATCAACAACTTCCAATAGACAAAGCTCATTATGATCTGAACGAATTCATGTCAACATGATGACATAGGTCTAGATGTCTTATAATTTATATCAAGTCAATTATGTGTTTTAAATGTTCTGGCTCATCTTGATCAAGATCCATATTATCATCTTACTATATATTGTTTTGAATAAATGTCTGAACATCCTGCGATAAAACAGAATGTAAACTGCTTCATGTTATTGTATGTGTGGTTCTAATGGAGACAATAAATATTATTATTATCATTAGGCCTACATGGCTCGCATATAATGCACATAATTGCAGCTGCATTTTGCATTATAGTAATTATGTAGGCCACCACCACTGCCAATGTTTACTTTTAATGGAAAAGATTATAAGAAAAGGAACGACAGAATAGCAAGAGTGATAACATAGACACACATAAGATTTGAAAGTCTTCTCAACATTTGAAAGTGCATGATACATATAAGTTTGCAGTTTCTATGCATTATACTAATTATGGTACAGCTACACAAATTGAATTCAAATGATGATTCAAATAATGCAGCAATAGTCCACCAGTGTTACTCCAATTTGTATTTTTAAAATTGTTTCTATTTGATTGTATGTTCAACTTTCCCCTGAGATAATAATTATAATAATCTAAAAATATTCCATTGTTACCATGTTCCCAAATGTAGATTTTAATTGAATTTATATCACACATGCAACTGTTGAAACCGAATAACTCTTGGCATGAAATTAGAATTGTAATCTGAAACATAAGAATTTGTTCTCAAGGCGCTGAATACACATGTCTAAATCTAACCACATCAGTAATGGGAATAGATAAACTACGTCTTTCCACACTATCACGCTGTTGATTTTATCTAGTAAATATAAGCAAATTACTATAACAATACAATCCCAATATTCAAGGAGTAATTGTTGGCCTAGGAGCTCAGAAGGGTTATTCGGCATGTCGATGAAACTAGACATCTCACGGAAAGTACATTTTCATCAGAGAGTTTAATGACCAATTGATTCGAGACTAATTGTATAATTGATACTGCTACGTTGTCCTCGTATCAACGCTCCCCCCCTCACAATTATTCACTGACCAAGAAATTAAAAATTGAACCTAATTGGAAACAAATTGGAATCATAGAATGATCATAGCAATTCTTATCTGGGTTAAAGCGTTGATGATCCAAGTAGTTACATAAATTAATAACGGAGAGAAATTGAGACAAAAATTTACTTCCAAGTGAAAATAAAAATATTCGATCATGAACAGTAGGTCTACGCCCAAATGTTGATTTGCATCACGAAAACTGGATAAAATAATACGATTATACTTTACTAGGAAAACCCAGCGCATGCGTTGTAAGATGAGCGAGAGAGATTTGTATACACACAGAATGTATACAAGTTCACTCAAAAGTTATATACACACCTTGATTTTCAAATAGTTGTAAGCTTTCCTTATGTATTTATTCATTCATTCATTCATTCATGCATTCATTCTTTCATATTATTTCATACTCGTAACTCATAGCCTTGCAGTTTATAGATTTTCATCGACAAACTTTAATCTCAATATTTTAGTCATA
This sequence comes from Brachyptera putata, assembly GCA_907164805.1. Classification (NCBI taxonomy): domain Eukaryota; kingdom Metazoa; phylum Arthropoda; class Insecta; order Plecoptera; family Taeniopterygidae; genus Brachyptera; species Brachyptera putata. Next base: position 15,016,168 of record OU015468.1, on the reverse strand, counting down.
TTTTCAATATAATAATTCATTTTCCTAAAACCGATCAATCCAAATTTATTTACATTCGGTAGAAATATGTATTAGAACAATATCAACATTCTGTGAAAATGCCATGTCATATGGATATAGCTGAAAAATTGACAATTGTACGTTGTGCTATTCTTACAGGAATCCAATGTCACCGATTTTTTCCCCAGAAATAACTGTCAAAACGATTTTGCTCAAAAACACTCCTATAGCCCATTCTAGTATGTCACCAATGTCTGGAAAGAGTTGTAAGTCGATTGGTTACATTACCTGACCGATATGTCGCGCACAAAATTACAAAAAATATGATGAAAATAACAAAAACAAAGCCCATTTTTTAAATATTTGAAATGGATGTCTTCGCTACACTCATCTAAAAATGTAAACAAGATAAAATCATATGCCATTCTAGTTTCGGACAGTACAGAACTGCGTGAAAGTACAAAGAATTATAGTCCAATTAGTTTGAATCAAGAGCCATCAGCAATGATATTAAAAGTGAGTCTTCAAACATCTCTATGGAACTATGGCGTAGTGATTAAGGTACCGTAACACTTGGCCCAGCCCAGGGGTATATGGAAGAGATTCGCGGTGTTAACTAGAGCAATGACCAATAATTTGACTTTCTCTGCTTTAATCGATTTGATCTGCATTGATACACATCGAGGATGAACATGATCAGTTTAAAACCGCGAAATTCATTGTTAGCAATTCAATAAAAAGAGACGTACGTTTTTTTTTCAAGAACGCAACTAATTGAATTTGAATAGAAAGTTTTTTGTCAAATGACAATATATATATATATATATATATATATATATATATATATATATATATATATATATATATATATATATATATATATACTGGATACGTGTATGATAATATATTGATAGATCATCTCTATCATTTATAGATCATAATAACTATCGAATAGTTATATTTTAGGGAATACCATTCTTCACCAGCTTCAGTACTTTATACTTTATTTTGCTACATGTGGACAGATATTGTTTCCTAAATTTTTAAATTAAATAGTTTTCACAATCTTCAACTTTGTACTTTATACATATACTTGTTAATTTTAATCAAATCAATTGTATATTAATTTTAAATTTAGACATGTATAATATGTACAAATTGTTCAATTCAGAGAACATTATTTCTATCAAAATAGTAATATCAAATTCATTTTCCATTTGTTTGTCTCCTCTTTGATGATATTTATGTTCTTCCGTCTCTACTTCGATCTATATTAACCAAATGTTCTTTATTGGACAGCCCACACTCGAGAATGCAGAATGAAGGAAATGAAATGACGAATTAATGATTCTCTACATACAATCAAGTTTAGTTCGGAAGTATTTTTTCTTTCTAGTCCATACCGTTAACGCGATACACAAGTGAACCGTACTTGCATACGGGATGGCAATGGTTTCCGGTTCCGAGGCTCCTCAGAAATGCAACAACAACAACAACGTCGTGAGATGTGAACAAGTGGTGAGATAGACCGATGGTTCGAGTTAGCTCTTTTACTCACTTGAGGTCGGCCAGTTTGGGATAAGCGCAGATGCGCAGCGTCTTGGAGTTGGAGCCGACCGCGTAGAGTTTGCCCATCGGATGGAACTCGGCGCAGCGCACCGCCTGCACATCCTCGAGCGTGGTGACCGCCACGAACTTCGGCCGGCCGGCGCCGCCAACATTCAGCTCACCGGCTTCGCCACGGATCACCGGCTGGAACAGAAGACAGAAGCTACATTGTAGACGTTGTACGTTACACTTAAGGGGGGCCTACATGTTACATACGACGTAATATTTTCAGTGCCAATTTCAAGTCCCCAATTGCGGCAAGGTATTATAGGGTCATTCGGACGGTGCACGCAAAGGTGCCCCGTCCGAACGATCCTACTTTCATCCATAACCTTAATCGGGGAACAATAAATGTGTATCAAGTTTCGATGTTATATAATAATAATATTTAAAAAATCAATATAGGGATATGAACTGAAATTGTAAGCATGAGCCCAAAACTAATACAAACCAACACATGACAATTATTATATAGATTGGGATTTTATAGAAATCATGAAATACCAAAATAAAAAACGTAATCCAACATATATATATTGTATATGTTTTATATAATGTGATAGAATATAATAAAATATAAAACGTAATATTTAATTGCATGCCGTTTAATTTATGCGAGAATTTGACTATGTAGTTATATTTAATTATTAATGATATGATGCCCAAGGGCTGAGTGGTATGCTTCACTTTCGTCGAGTAACTTGTCTTATTGACTGAGATATTTACACGAGCGATACACGAACACTTCCTGTATATGATTCAAAACGGAACTACATTTCAAAATCTAACAGGCTTTTAAATTTCACATTTCAAACTCGTAGATCACTGGCGAAAAGAAACTTTATTAGATATTAATTAATATGAACAAGTGAAATACATTCTAATACTATTCATGTACGGGTTGTTCTGACCGACTAGATCGCCCTCCATTGAATGACTGTACATAAATGTATGTATAGGGCCTATGTGATAGAATTAAATACCGATAGCCATATATTACATTTTAATTACCTCAAAGTATATGTTATGGCGCCTATAACCATTTGTTATCGACGTATATATACGCGTACATCAAAAACATACAATAATATAGCAAATACGAATAAATGGTTAATGAATAGATGAATAAATGAATGAATGATGAAAACAAAATGAATCAATAATTGAAAAAATGGAAACAAAATTGATCAATATTGAAATAAATATAGGCCTATGCAAGAAGAATTAAGAAAACAGAAGTCGGGAATAAGAAAAAAAAAGATCACGACAATGAGAATTGATGAAATTAGAATATTGAAGACTTTTCTCTCCAATTTGAATGTTTGAATTGTTAACCATCCTGAAATTATTACACTGAGATTTAGTGTTTGTTATAAATGAGTTGCCGGTATGGTATCTTATTTTAACCATCTTTTTGTGGTAAGATCGCCCTTGTCGGAGGATCCACCTATCATCCGAAGTCTCAATTGGGAACAATGATTTTGAATCAAGTTTCAATGTTAATAATAATAATAATAATATCGTGTAACCAAGGCAAGACGGATCTGGATTAGCCCATATAGGCCTATCATGAACGTACAATGACAAACTCACTTCTTCACGAATTCTATTCCCACGGAAAGTCGAATACGAGAAATTCAAGATATATCTATGAACCAAGATTCTTTTACTTTCCACGTGAATTATGGGTTTTACTTCATATAATAGTAAACAAACATGAATACTAGCTCCACTACTGAATCGACAGTTAAATATATAGTGTCACCGAAAAAGTCTCTATTTGGGATTACAATGGACACACGTCCGGATAAATTTACTAATAGTTTTCTCTATTTAATAAAAGAATAGAGATTCCAGACAGCCTCGCCCTTAGAATACTGTATCCCTGTAATTTCGTAAATACCTCAACGCAAAAAATCTTACATCGAGAATTCTCACGTAACAGCAACTTATCATTAATATAATAGCGGGGAAATATGATGTGAAAGAGAAAGACAACAATGTAAGATAAAAATGTGAACGTTTGCAAGATTTTGAGCCTTCAACGAGATGCGGAAACGCTAATAAACACGCATGGATTGATTAAAATCGGTGAAAGTGTTTGAGATAATAAGTGAAAATAACAGGAATGAATGTGCGAGTCCACACACAACCACACATACACACACTCACATATATATATATATATATATATATATATATATATATATATATATATATATATATATATATATATATATATATATATATGTGTGTGTGTGTGTGTGTGTGTGTATATATATACGTAATGTTTGATATTCAGTTAATTAGTAGGTGATATAATTGGCCATTTATCAAACCGTGTAAATGCAAATATTTTTTTCCTACAAAGATTTATCAAACACGTTTATGTAATAATATAGTTATAGTGAAAGTATGCATTCACGTGTTCGAAATGGATAATAATCTTGAGTGCAATTCTCAAACAAAACGCAATTCATGCAGAAGTGTTAATTAGTATCGACCAAAACAGTCTAATGGGTGAATCGTGAGAACAGAAAAACACTGAAACTGTGCTGATTACGTTACTATTTCAAACGCGTGATAATTTTGCTTGTGAATTGCACGTAAAAACAAACAAACGAACAAAATGTATACCACCATGGTAGAAGTTATGTCACTGGAATGATTCGATCACAAGTTGTAAAATATATACAAACACATAATTTGATGAAGGTTGAACACGGAAAGTGGTCACACCCAATGTACTGTTATTGGAGTAATTATATCTAAAATATTTTAATTTAAGGTGCTATATATATATGCAAGTAACAATTAATATCGAAAAGCATGTAAAATAATCAATTAAATCGTACAAACATCAATTATATACTCGAAGTGTGAATACACTAATGATTTATTCTTGTCTATAAAGGACCAGCAAGAGGATGACGATGTAAAAGCAATAGTAGGGTATACTGTACATATTTATAATTTAAGATTCCCAATAAATAAACATTCATAGAGAAAAAACAATTATATATTACAAATTCTTTCAAATTCCTCTTAAGCTGGGCCAGATAATTATTTAAAAAATAAAACAATAGCATTATGAACATAGTTGAATATCAAGTTGAATATTTGTGTATACTTATTACTTTGGAAGATGGAGATCTTCTTTCGTGGATATGAGTATATTTGATTTCAGGAAAAGTGTATACGTTCGCACTCAACACCAGTGTGTTACAAATTAGGCACTTCTATGAGAATGAGACCTAGTACGAAGTGACCCTAAAATTAAAACTTGTTAAATGGAGGAGCCTAGTTAATACTTTTACAATTTACACCTCTTTTGATACACGTTAAACGAACAAGAATGCACTTAGTTATATCACGGTTTACTGACGATCTGTCACAACTGTCATAACTACAAGCACAAGTACTTCTTTACTAGAAATAAACCCAGCTATTTTACTATTATTGTGTATTACTTATAGGTATACATTATGATTATGTAGGTAACATACTTAAGGGGGACCCACCCATAGCGTCATAATTTCAGTGTTAATGTAACATATAAACGATCGCAGTGGCTTTTCGTCTGAAAATATTATAGTGAAACTGATTCACATCCATTCAGAAAAGTATCTCATCAAATACTGTCCATCCATAATACATTTTCAGAAACATCATTTTGTTATTTTGTATGTGACGGTAGGGGTTAAAAACGATGGTAAAAATATCGAGTGTTACTGTTACATACAAGCTTGATCTTTCCACCATTGTTGTTATAAAAATTTAGTCATTAGCATGTTCGCCAAATATTGACTGTGTATATCTCATGATGTTGGGCTATTTGGTGATTTTGTATCTTGAACTGTTAAAGTTTTATGATCATTACATATGTGAAATCACCCTGGCAGCAACATTTTTACCTATAGAGACTGGGGACGCCTTAACAACCAAAAATGATTGGAATAAGACTACTAATCACAATAAAGAAGTTAGAGATCACTCTATACAAACCGTATTGAAACTAAATCAAAATGTCGATACCCTGTAGCGAAAAATCTTTTATCCTTTTCAAATTATTTCAAACAAATGTATATAGAATGATATAACTGTACAATTATATGACTTACATAACGAGTAAGCATTAATTCATTATCCATTAGATGATTAGAATCTACACTCACTATGAGTCAAGTTTTCGACTATTGTTCACACAATATAAAGTCTAATAGGCCTGCACGGATCAGTAATTTAGTTCTAAATCCTACACAATTCTAATTCGTATATAATTATACTGGTGGTTACGTTCTCAATAGCCCGGTTAACACGGTGGATGATTCTCGATATTGTTATTATGTGAAACCCAAGTCTTTTGTGCTGCGTTACGTTTGCAATCTGGAAACTGAATACAGAAGCCGAGTACAATTCTTTAAAATGTGGAAAATTATCGAATGGTATTCTAATTATTACGATATAATTTGTTGACGTATACATTCAATTGTATAATTTCCATGGGCCCAGGCCGTGCTGATGCACCACAAGGAAACACCACAAGGCAATGCACTACAAGGAAATGAACTGTATATCTTTTATATATCTGGGGCCATGGGCAATAATTTTCACCAGCCTTAGTATTTTAAAATTTGGAAAGTTAATTATGTTCGAAGCTCATATCTTTGGTTATGAATTTCCACCAATAACAATGGGATAACACCAATCTTTATACCTATCAATATATATAGGCCGGCCTATAGTCCCTATATCTACTGGATAAAGCACAGCTTTTTTTATTGAAAAAAAGTGTTTTACTTTTTTCGTAGTCCTGATGGGCTGTATACCTATTGCAATGTCCTGCGCGCACCAGTGACAGTGATCGAATGTATGTGTTTGCCTGCAGCAAACGTCAGTAAACGTCAGATGGTATTTGCCAGGCAGACTGTGGCAATCATGTGCACTGGATGACCCATACAAAACCATAGCAATTGGCCGCATAGATATACCATATGGTATGGCACCTCGGTCGCTTGTATACAGTTATACATTCGTTACTGTCGATCATCATATCTAGCAAATTCTCAGCCGACAATGATATGACGTAAGAATAACACAAATATGATACAACGAAATGCACATTTAGTCGGGTTGTGGGCACAAAAACGATGGCAGGCGCTATTCATCGGACCATCGGTCTATGTCAACACACGCGGATGTTGTTGTTGTTGTTGTTGTTGGGCGTATGCTTAAACTAGCCTGAATAACCCAATCCAACTAATTTAATGAACCTAACCTATCCAAACTATACCCTAAATAAACTAGTTGAAAAAACAAATTTAAAATGGACGTCCCGTATCCTGGATAATGATCAGTAAATGTATACATAAAAACATGACGGATCAAAGTAATATAAGTTACAGAAAAAGAGTTGAAATAAGAACAATAATCGATAACGCACGCAATGGAACAAATAAAAAAATGATATAATGGTAAATATAAAACAAGTTCTGAGTCTATGAATGAAAAGTTGATTATAAAGACGATCTCTTAGATTGCGTATTGAATCTTTCACAGCTGACATGCTCCTTTGGTATTTTAAGTAAATGCAAAGTCAAATATTAATATTGAATACCGGTAATCAAGTAGGACGACAATGGAAAAACTGCTTTGGTGTTCTGCGGTCTTCCAACCTCATTACGAATTACCAATTATTTTTTAAATTATAATTATCGATATTCCAATCTTCTTCACCCTTTTAAGGTCAAATTTGGCAAATTATACATTAATGGGCAATAATCACGAACGGTCTACATACACTTCCGAGACACGTTTATATCAAATTTTAATATTTTTGATTCGCATAACAACTTTCAAGGCAACAAAACACGTTATATATTATATGTATTTTATAATTGCTTTCAAGGTAGGACATCGACATAAAGCTCATTGCTACTTGGCACATTCCATCATTTACACACAATGCGTGTACTTTTGTTTACCTCAGTGAAACGTCAACAAAAGACTTGACGAATATTCTGATATTATACAATACATCAAACACAATTCGAATTAACTGTTGATTTACTTCGATAAGATATAGTAGTTGTGGGATTCTTGAAAACAAGAAAATCGTGAGAACAATCCACCACAAAATATAAGAAAACACATGTCGTTAGCGTTTGTTCTTACCTATATCCCGGAAATACACAAACACAATGGTAAGAAATAGTACAGAATAGAGTATAATTGATACAAATAATAGTTTGATGTGATAACCGACATGTCTTGTATGTAACCGCTTTCTGGTCAACGTCGTTTGTGTGTATCTTGTCAAGTTAATTACTAAATTGAATCAACGCTAGTTTTTTACCGAGGCACTATAACAACGTCGTTGATGCGCCGTTAAACCCCAATATGCATTCATTCATAACAACCTGATTCGTTGTACCTATAGCATAAGCATACGTTAAAACAACTAGGATGGGTGCAAATTCCGCAACACATATCTATATATTGCATGTATTTATTGATGGCAGCGATTCATAAAGGTTGGCTGATCGCAAGCTCGGACACCATGGTGATCATTATAAAAACACCAATAGCCACACTTGAATCTTTATGAGATGTCCAAAATATTTCAGACCGAAATACCCAAACGTCAATATTGAAGGATAGGCATAACATTGCAGTCGTTTGGGAGTCCTGATTTCGCCTCTATAATGCATATAAGCCATGGTGTAGCTAATTCTCAGATCAACTAAACTAACCGAGTATTTGAGCACTGCGGCTACCAGTATCATATGATAAAGTAGAAGTAATTGAATATAGGTAAGGGTCAGACGGTTATTGACCTTAATAATCTTTGGTCAGGGCGACTTCTAGTCGAAAACTGCTTGACCATTTTTATCGGATACCGTACGGATTTACAGTATAAATTAAAGGTGTGATAGTTTCAAGTGATCTAACTAGACCTAACAAGTTTTTTTAGATCGGATAAAACCAGTTTTTATCGAAAATCTTCTGACGCCGACTCTATGCATATCTGAAGATGTCCTTTTGAGTTTAGCTTAGATCGCATAGAAGCATTGTGTATATATTATATACATACATCGGTCTACGTCACCACATGAGGTCGTTGTTGTTGTTGTTGCGCGCAGCCTATACTCTATAGCCTGAATAACTAAATCATAATTAATCTAATGATTCGAACCTATCCGAACTAAACTAAACAAACATTCTGAACTAATTTTAAAAAAACCCAATCTAAAACCTACGTCCGGTCCGACGAATACCCACTATAGTCACTTCGATATAGGCCTCCACACAATAAAACAAGAAGTGCTGACGTAATGATAGATGATCGAGGTACTTGTAGTAGCAATTCTTACAGGCTCTAGGCAGGTAAGTAACCACATACCTGTTCTCCCGATCAGATCATCGAGCATCGAGATGCATCGAGATACCCTTTTGGGATACATCATTTTATACCAGATATGGTTATTGTGCGTGTCTTCAATTTACATTTCTCACCACTCACATAATTTTCAAATAAAAATGTTATTTGGAGTACCCAGTCTCCATAGGGCCAAGTTCCTATCTGTGTGATTTCACAAAAGTATAAATGATCATACTATATTCATACAACTTGAAAAGTTCAAGATTCAAAATTAACAAATAAATATATCATAAGATACAGACAATATTTATCGAAAATGCTAATAAGTCAAATTTTATAAAACAAAGGTGGTAAGATCACCTTGTATATGTACAGAAACACTCGATATTTTTGCCATCGATTTTACCTCACAACGTACTGTTACGTTACAGCGTGTACAGGCCTATACAAACAAATAACAAGTAGCGTTCTGTCAATGTTCATTATGGATCCACAGTATTTTTGAAGGTACTTCTTTGCGCTGTATGAAGCAGTATCACTGTACCAAATGTTTAGACGGAAAGCCAATACGATATGCTATGTTGTCACTAGAAATATTACTCTTTATAGGTAGGTTTCCCTTAATTTTCATTTCTCGCAATTGATGTAATTTTCGATCAAATAAATATGTTAATTTATATTTTGAATGTTCACCGTAATTACATAGATTGAAAGTATATACAGGACTACACACAAAATTAAACGAACTGAAAGTGTAGGCTCATTAGACCGAATCCCAAGATGTAAGTTATGTTAACTAAAAATATATAAATTGTGGAGCGGTGTTGGTCTAAATGATGAAGATTGATGTTGCATCGAAGAAAAGGAACAATCGCTCAAAAAAAGAGAATGTTAATCGCGCTGACAGACATAGAACGATTATCACTTCCTTTTAAATATACATTAATGTAGGCATTTACGAATGTACGTACGGAAAGTACGGGTGTAATTAGGCCATGCAGTGAATAATAATTACATATTAATTAGGAAGGCCTATCCGACACAGGGTATATACTCTATTACTTACAACAGAGGTAACTGTAGCAATTGAGTATCAAATTATAACTAATTAAATGGATTGAAAAACGGGTGACCGGAATTTCGTTAATTCATTCTAGTACATGGAGTCTGAACATTGTCATGAAACAAGTTGAAACAACGAAATAGTACGGTCAATAAGTGCAAGAAAAGCATACAAAAACATTTTGCATTCCACAGTATGAGGAAAACAAACTGTTTTCATCACAACTGAGATCCACTTTTGAAATATTTGTCCGACATGCATCTATAGCGTTGACCCTTTAATGACACAGTGAAATCTAAACAGACGTGGCTGTATCAATGGCATGAAAAAAATATCAATAAAGACTCAATAAATCAATAAACAATGTGTTTGTAATTGTACTTTATTAATTTGAATGTTTTTTTTCATTACTTGTGAGCAAGGAGACAATTACAACGTCCCGGAAACATCAGGTGGAAAATAAATACATACAGGGCATAAATATCGACTTGAATTTATGTTTGGTTTAGGCAGCTATATAGGCCTATATATATATTATAACACAGTTTTCACCTCTAAAAAAATTATGACTTCATATAATAAATGTGAAAGTTCATAAGATCTTATATATATAAGATCTTGGATTTATGGATTTATATATTTTTTTTTTAGAAACGTCTCAAAAGAGAATTGCTTCTCTGCATTTCCACAATTTGAAACGTTCGATATACCACTGAATACGGCGGTGTGGATTGTAAAAATATGACACGAATCGACAGACTTGTGTCTCGCGGCCTCGATTCGCAATGAGTGTCCACCGTGTGCTGTTGATATATTATGTACATGCGAGCTGAACCTGTTTACCATTCGGACAACAATAATTAATCGGCCAATTGATATCGGCTAATAAGATTTTATTGCAGCCGAGAAACTATAGCGACTAGAATCGTGATCCAGCCGGACATTTATCATAATATATATTATATTTGATTTTTATATTTTGTGATATATACATATTTGCAATACATATATCCAAAATAACTCAATTAATTTGCTATAGGTAAGGGATACTCAAATAACAAAACTGATCACCTTCAACTTGAATTTTCCTACATATTAGACAAAGAACAATAATAAATATCAATTTAGCATGAACATCAATAATTATAGCTTTCCAGGTGTACTGATGTTACATTTTTGTTCATTAGTTTTGAAAACATGTGTAATGCTCAAGTGCAAAACACATGTAGGTAGAATGTGAGGCGAGTTAGGAATCAACCAATTAGTTATGAACCAACGCAAAGCGATGCGCATCAGCTGGTTGTATAGCGGTCCTGGGTGCAAGTGTGATGCTGTTGATTCTTAGTCGGACACATCTTACAACTGAGAATCTACCAAAAACAACCAAGTCGAGGTGCCTTTCATTCTGATGCAGAGATCAGAAAATTGTATTGTTATCAATGTAGCTTCAACAGATGAGGAGCTATTTGCAAAAGACAAACATAAGGGGAACCTGACCACAGCGAAAAATATCATTCCAACCTAAAATATAAACGATCGCAGTGACTTTCCGGACGAACATATTGTAGTGAAACTGCTTCACAAGATGCAGAGAAGTATCTTCGAAAATAATGTCGATCCATAAAAAACATACACAATCTGTTACGTTTAGTTGTATGTAACGGTACGCTACGAGGTAAAAACCGACGGCAAAATATTGAGTGCTCTGTTACATTTCAGTGATCTTTCCACATTTGTTATTATAAAATTTGAGTAATTATAGCTTTTTCGACAAATATTGTCTACATCAGATGATGTATTTGTTAATTGTGTGTCTTGCACGGCTCTAATTTTATGATCATTCATAACTGTGAATCCACCTTGGCGTGAACTTTTTGCCCTATCGAGACTGGGGACGCCTTACATCCAAGTGACCAACCAACAATGCACTCATCTCACCTTCCGTCGCGACGGCGGCGGCAAACGCGGCTCCGCCAAATTATCCATAGACCTTCTTTTCGACCTCTCCCGCATGTTCTCCTTATCGTGATGGCACGACTTATCCCCATCCCAATCACACTGACTCAAATTGTAATTATTGTTCATATCCTCCCAATCTGTGGTGACCTCTGACCTCACATCTTCCATCGACCTCGACCGGAAGCATGGACACGGGGAGCGCTCCTGGGGGCTGTGTCTCGGGTCCATCAGCAACACCCGCCGCGGGGGCAGATTGAACGGTGGAGGTGGTGGGGGCGGTGGGGGCAGAGCGTCTCTGAACATGGGCGCCATGAAGTAGTATTCACGGCCCTTGTTGGCGCCCCGCGACGGCACGTAGTTGTAGTCGCGCCACTCGTGCGGGGCGGACTGCGAGGGGCGGTAACTGTGTCGCGTTCGGTGTTGGGGCGGCATCGGGGGCGGTCCTGGGTGGTGTTGCTGTTTGTACAGCGGTGGCCACGGACGGCGTAGCATTATCGTTTTCCTTGTGCTGTCTCGCAACGAGTATTGGTATTGATCACTTATGAACGACATCGAACATTCATTTCCCGAAATGTAGTTTGAATGAAACCTTATTATACGCACTCTCAATCCGACATCGTGAAATATCGCACACTGTTTTTAAAAATCTACAACACTTGTTATTTCCACTGAGGATTGAATTCACACACTCAAAAAATCTATTATTTGGGAGTTCACCACCGAAAATTCACAGCACGCTCAGCATTCCCGGTGAAAGTTCACTATCAACTGACGATACTCTGGTTTCGGCGAGGCCACTTCACATTCACCGCTTCCCACCGAACCCCTGCTGTTGTTGTTGTTTGTACGCAATTAAATCCCTCTCCGATGCGATGACAGGGTATCGAACGTATTCGACTGATCGCGCTCTAGCTAATACTAACTCTATAGTTCGACGGAGAAACTCTCGGCTCAAGACAATGTCGGCGGCAAGGCAGGCAGGCCGAGCTCGCTGACCAGTGGCTGGAGTGTGGTAAAAGAGAGGGAGGGAAGAGGAGGGGGGGGGGGACGTCGGACGTCGACCTACATCGTCAACACCTCGCAAAAGAACACACACTACACATAGACTGCTGGCATGACTCGATACGGACCATCGCATCCGCCAGCAACGTGGGACCTCCCGTTCATTCACCAAGACTTGTAGAATCGTACAGCATTTATAATACCACACAAATCGCTCTCAAGTTGAGGAAATGATTGTATAGTAATATTTCATGCGTATGCTATTAAGACACTATTTGGGTCTTTTTTTTCTTCAGTGAAACATGTTTTTTTCATGCACATCCAAACTTGATACAAAATCATCGTTCTCCAATTGAGGATTTGAATGAAAGATAGAATCGTTTGGCTAGGGCACCCCAAGGGCGATCTTACCACCCAGTTTCAATTATTTTTAATTAGAGGAATGATGATTGACACCAGGACTGCGCTGTGTATGACCATACTTATTCGCCGCAGATAAAAGTCACCCAGTTTCCAAAAGTCCGGAACACATAAGTATAGAAACCGTTTTGGGGATATATCCGGACATTCCCGGCATCGGTATTAGAAGTAAACCAAACACGAATGCCCATAACTTCCACTCAGAACCAAGTCTCCTACGCAATGTTGACTTTTCCCATTAACAGCAGATGTGAAGTATATCATACACCATTAAAAAAAAATAGTGACATGTCTCTATTGGTATAATTAGGCCTATCACTCTACTAATTAAAGGTCGTGGCTAATTAGTCGGGCCTACTTCATCCAAGCATTTGATTCGAGGACTGTGAGAAATCACGAAATATCACGTCAGGATGGATAAAGAAGTGTTCGCTGGTCTTGAAATACATGATATTAATACATGATAAAAGTGAATGAAGCTTCTTCTAAGTGATGTCACACAGTGTTGTAATTATTAGTGGACAACAATGTCCCACAAATTGCATTCTCTAATCAAAACTTCAATATTGATCTTTTACCCCGAATTGTTTAGTTGCTATGGTGGCCTGAAAATCATGCCATCTCCTTTGCTATAATGAAATTCACACATAAAAACTAGAACCAAGTTTTACTACTTAGAACTACGAACGGATATAGGCCCTACATTATATTTAGATTAATTATTTTGATCTGGTTTATTATTTTAAACGAGCACTATCAATTCTAAATACGTATTTTTTTATCTCATATTACCAGCAGCGTAGTTAATTGATTTTGAATTAGTTTGAGACAGGGCATCGCGATTAATCATTTCATATGTTCGCGTAGGTACACGTTATTTGAAAAAACACGTATTTGTATACAATAAACTATGATTGTGTATTATGATTATTAAAATTATTATTACATTGATGAACGATGAACAATAAACTTGACTTGAAAAACTTGAAGGATCTAGAAGAACCCATCCCTACTGTGGGACCATGACTGGCTCCAGGACTGGCTGGAGAGAGATGAACGACGTTCATCCTGATGTAACTTAATTGAATACTGGGATGTAAAACTCACAAATTCAATCGGTCACGACCAGATAATATTGAGAAATGAGAAAAATTATGATTGGATACATTCAATAAAATAGGAATTGAAAGAAAAATGAAAATTACAATGGGAAATAAATGGATTAATTAAGTGATAAGAAAAACGAATGAATAAAATTTAAAGAAAGAATTGATAAAAATGACAATATTATATAAAACACAAGACCACAGACGAAAGATGAGAGCAGAATAATTCAAGAATGAGAAGGGAAAGAAGATCAAGATAATAGATATGTATAATAAGAAGATTGACGATTTTTTCTCCCCAATGAAAATGTTCGTATATTTATTGTTCTTTGGAAAACCCCTGATAAACCTCAAGATCGTCGTTCAATTATTTCAATTATTCTCTGGAACGGTAAGATCATCCTCGCGGGCCGCGGCGCCCCATCCGAATCGATCCTACCTGTCATCCATATACCATCAATTAGAAAATATTGGTTTTGTATCAAGTTTCGATGTTAATTTAGATAAAGTAATAACCAGGATTTCGGTCCATATTCAATTCGCCACCCATGCCAACAGATTGTACACGAGAGAGTTCGGACTCGAAACGAGTTTTGCTCGTGGTTGGCTGCATGGTTTCTCCTCGACGTACGCTGTGCGTGTCTTACGCTCTCCAAACGTCAAAACTGTTAACATATCAATCTGCACGAGTAATTATCTCTAAGCCAACATCAAAACGAGAACTGTTCTCTTTTTATTTTTAAACTGAAGCACTTTTTTTTACCTGGTAAGATTACACGACACGATGTATAC
The DNA here is from genome assembly GCA_907164805.1 of Brachyptera putata. NCBI lineage: Eukaryota > Metazoa > Arthropoda > Insecta > Plecoptera > Taeniopterygidae > Brachyptera > Brachyptera putata. Next base: position 15,000,837 of record OU015468.1, on the reverse strand, counting down.
GGCAGTCGACATAATCGAAAATGCAACAGGTTATAACATTTTTTTTTATTAATAACTATTATTAATATTATCTAAGTACGGCTAGGATTATTATGTTTTTAAAAAACATAATAAAACAAATATTATAGAGGCCTATATGTTTTTTTTTTATCGATGTCAACATTTTGATATATACGAACTCATCCTTAGCCCTAATTGGGAAACAATTTTATCAAGATTTTGATGTTGATTGAAAAAAACATATCAATCAATTCGCATGTGAGGTACGGGCAGTCGACTGAAATATAATTAAAATATAACTCATAATAATCTCATCTTGAACCATGCGGGCACAATAACACCGACGGCAGTGTGTCCAATATAATAACACTGAAATCACAGGTTTGCTATCAAGTTGGTATATATAGGCCTATTCGGCAGACAATCGTTTACTCGTGAAATAGAAACAGTAATGAGAACAATGATTATTTTATCACATCACATTTACGTGTAGACAAAATGATGTGTAAACTAACCACAATAGCAAATATGTGTAAACGTTTTGCACTTCTTTCTTTCTCTTATTGTGAACAACCAGGCCTACAGGTAATAAAACGAGCAGGTAACGCTTTGGCATAATATACTTCTGTGCACGAAAAGAAGAAAGTCGTTGATCAACATAACAGACGCAAATATCACCTTTATATTTGTTCCATACGCGTGCGCAGGACATTTCAATAGGTACGGTCCATTATACAAAATTAAAATGCATTTTCTAGCAAAGCTATTTATGCAAAATATAGGCCTACATACACGGTTAGCTGTTATTCCATTGATATCCAAATATTCTCACTTATAAAAGATATATATACATATATATATATTTAGAGAGTATATGTGCCAATCACTAACCATGTATATACTATTATTTATTCATATGACTATCATTATAAACGCATAAAACATTCAGCTTATGAAAATATCCTAACCTGCATGCATGCATGGATAACTAATACTATATAATTCTAATGATACTTGACCCAAACTCCTGAATGAGCTTTCTTCAAAGCATAATTTAGGATGCATTATGATATCTAAATAATTTATAGGTGACCTATGGGACAGTATGTTAACAAGAAGCTCAAATACGGCACCTCCACCAACGATAAACGTGGGACTCGATTTAGCGAGATATAATTTATTTTGCGGTTAACTTTCGAACAATATGAGATATCAAAATTATAATACGGAAGAGACACAGATATTTTCCATAGCTTCAAGATGATATAAGACAGTTTTTTATTTTTATATCTCATACCTTTCGAAAGTTGAAACCTGATATTTCAATAAATCAATTCTCATGGACTTTTATTAAGCTAGTTGAATTGAGAGAGACAATCTAGTGGCATATGTCAGTAAACCATCCCAATGTAGACATTTCCAAAGACTGAGAGAACCCCGTACAATACTTGATTGATATATTAGAAAGGAATACATTCGAAATAAGTGTGTTGTTTTTATACGTATCAGATGTAAGATGCAACTGAAAACTACTTACGTAGAGGCTTTTAAGTAATCATTCTCTTTTTTGTGCTATTCAAATGATTATGTATAGTATCTAGCTATCTATATATTTTATGTAGTTCTTTGAATGTATCATTATTTGTTTTACTACTTGTTTAATATACTGTAATCACTGATCTACTACTAATTTGTAAATGGTGGTAATGCCATACTCGAGCTATTAATATAATTATCTATAAGTTATATTGTAAAATATGTCATTTGTGTACCTACTTCCTCGAAAGAGGGTTAAAGGAATAAACACTACTACTACTACTACTACTACTTTTATTGAAATTCTTATACGAAAGGTTAGGAAACGATCGAATTAAAAAACGATCATAATTTCATAGTTATCAATAATTAACCATTTCCTTCGGGGCGATAAGATCTCCCTCATGATGTGGCGTCCGAACGATTCTACCTTGCCTTAATTGGGGAACCATGCATCTGTGTCAAGTTTCAATTGTATGAATGAGATCTCCGAGGATCGACGAAGAGAGTCATGTATGATCGCTTTCACAATCTGTCATCTGGAGCGAACTGCATCCCATCTCTAGTTGTCTACGTGTGTGCATGTGACACAGTCTTCGTTACCGTGTACGGCGGCGACATCCATCCATACATGCCGTATCCAGAAGTGTTGACCGGGTTTTGCGGAAAGAGACACTTCCATAATACAGTAGATATAATTATGAGTTTGACGAGGATAGTGTTTTTAGCAAACTGCTTTTAAAGTCGATTTTTTTAAAAGAATTTTATCAACATCAAAATCTTGATGTACAATCATTGTTTCCCAATATAGGCTGAGGAAGAGATAGTAAAAACGTTTTGAAGAAGCACCTCTCGGTTGTTTCAAGACTTCTTGACTATTAGAAACGATGATACACTAGAACTACTAACACTAGAACTGAGCTGACTGTGACCATACTTCTTCATCGCAGAAGTCGTTCAGTTTCCATAAGTTTGGAATATATTGAAAGTATCTATAGTTGTTTATTCTATATAAACGAATGAATATATATATATATATATATATATATATATATATATACTGTGCCTAAAAAAATAAAAAAAAACATATAAAAAAAAAAAAAAATCCTGAGCCTAGGTGATGGTTAAAAGAGAAACACAAGGACCTGAATGTGACGGTTCTTATAGTTTACAACTGACTATAAGAATCTTGATGTGGTCTATTTAAATTTAGAATAGGCAACCGTATTAGTCCTGATGAGCTTTAGCTTATGCTATCCTAGAGCTCTAGTTTCACCGTTAATCGAGTCTATAAAAAGGTTTTCAAGTAAAACCATAAAATGTCAAACCTACTCGGCGGCAACAACGGACAAAGGTAATGGCTCATTCAGTTATAAGGAAGCCAAAAAGATCTGACTCGTGAATAAATTGCGACGATACTATAAAATTATTTTTATTCCCAGATAATGCTACATCTGGACAATGATCTGGATCATTAATTCAATATGGGTCTAATGGGTTTCTTCAAAATTTTTATGAATTTACATTCTCTCCGGGTATCGTTCTATATTGAATCACTTACTTCACACGAGATTGGAAGTCGGTGAACCAGTTGATGTAAGGAAAGGGTCAAAAGGGCCATATGCGTGTCCTTATAGTGTACGCACAGAGACGGTCCAGGCCGTATGCCTTGGGAGAGTATACATGGAAGAGTACATTCGACAAGTTTAAATGTCAAGAATTTCAATGCGGGGCGAAACGGGAGCCTTTCTTTTTTCATCAGCTCGTGATTTTGTACTTAATGGTTTTATTTTTGTTAAGGGTGTAGCCATGAATCTTAGGCAGAGAAAATATTTTCATCTGCCTGTTAGTATTTCATCATTTGAACGTGTATGTAGTTGATATATTATATCAATATATTATATTATATCGTGGATATATTATACATTTATAATCATGTTTTCAGATCACATTTTTATTCATGTTCCCACTAAGTACGTGAGCATATTGGAATCACAACTAGAACCATATATATTCTGTATGAATATTAGATTCACTATATACTTTTTTTCGATTTTTCGCAATTGGCCGTATAGTGAAAGGTCCTGCGTTTACGAAAATGAGGAGGGTTGTATTAACTGTTTGTTGATGGGCGATATAATGCAATACCCTGCAATACACTAGAGTCATCCAGGATATCCAATAGACTGACCTGTTCTACAGTTCAGTCCGATCGTTAAATGGAACTGTACAAAAAAATTAATATAACGGTAATTAAAAACCATGTTTATATTTTAGAATTTCAGGAATCTGAAGAATCTATATCAATTAAATTAATAATAGAGAAAATCCAGCTTCCTGTTCTATAAAATAACAACTTCCTACGTATTATTACGACGTTCTTGCCCCATATATATGTATACATATACAATATATACATGTATGTATGTATATATGTATATATATATATACAATGCTAACTATACGCGTGTGCAGGACATTTCAATAGGTACGGCCCATTGCGAAAAATTGGGAAGACATTTTTCAGTAGACCTATCCTTTAATGCAAAGTATAGCTGGTTTATTATTATCATTTGTATTATTCCATTTTATTATCCCGTGCATTGTTGTCACAATAAGCTAACTATATTAGTGGAAATACAAACAACCATGTGAGCTGAAAACCGAGTTGTATAGGCCTATATATTTACGTTCATGCAACCAAATACTAATGATGAAAATAATTGGTCTGCATAATATTTATTCCAATATCCCTAATGGCAAGTTGATGAAGTTCACAATCACGAACCAATAATGGGTACGCCTTTATTTTGCTCACGATACATTTTCGAAATTTGAAGTGATTTTACAGGTTTGTATAAGAATTAAGTTAAAGAAAGACATATTAATCCGTGTTTGAGATCATTTAGGATAAAATATTCGATGTACCCTTCATTGTGATGTATTATAGGTACGACCTGGGCCGTCTACGTATCCTGCGTACGCTCGCCTATGATGACAATGCCTTCAAGGCGTATAGGTACTATCAAGGCAATAGGCATTTCCACGGTGACGACTACAAAATATAACCTAATCGAGGTATTGTCAGATTAAACATTCGAAAGATCACTCAATTACACCTAATTTTAAACGGTTCGTACAAGTACATACTTGCCAATTTTCATATAGTCGGTTTTACAGTTGAATAAGCTGAAAGTCTTGGTCCATTTCCTAAGTCAGGCACATCAGTGAAACATTTGTTCTCAATTATAATACGACCGATACGAACGCAGTAATTGTTTCAGATTAAACGATCGTCGAAAAAGAAATTTCATCTTCGTTTCACCACCGCATCGTATCGGAGAAAACGGCGGCTGTAGAAGCGCTATTTGGGCCTATTTATCGACATGGAGGCGAGCGGAGGAATTTTTCAATAGGTATACGGCTCATGGTGAAAATTTGAAAATACATCACCGTTCATTTTCTATTTTTTCATTCAAATTATACATGGTCAGGAAAATGGAACATGGACAAGGGTAATGGAAAATTTGGAGAATGTCAGAAGGGATTTTACACGTTTTATGCACACAATTATGTAATTATATTGTACAAAAGTTAGTAACGTTCCAACTCCCATTAATTGCTTATAGCAAATAGTGCAATAATGAGTCCATTATAATCTAAGCTACACTGTATTGTCGCATTAAAATGGCATTCCATTGTCAAACTTACATTTGTATATAACTACCACATCACTTACTATAACAGCCATCAGATTTACAAAAGAACTATGCTCTTATATAGACAGTACCTTCTGATCCGTGCTATAGTTGATTCGATCAATCAGACAACCAGATAAAGTCACTAATCAAGCGAATGTAAGATGTTCGTATGGGTATGTGGATCAGTGAGTACATACACATGATGAGTACACAACATAACCTCAATAAGATCTTTGCCGTTGGTTATTTTACCGGAGCTGAGGGCGATATAACCACATTTTTAGTAGTTGTTGGTAAAAAGTTCAGTTTATACTACGTAGTGATTTTATACATTTAATGTTCACTAGCATTGGGAGGTCGTATTTCAACACTAGTAGGCCTATTTTAAGATTCCCTCACGTCATCATCACAGGTCTATGGGTGGATTGCAAAGACGAAGTTAAACCCCTGCCGTATAAGTTCAAAATTGCATAGTAGAGGCAATGCAATTTTGTACTTGGGCGGCGTGTAGGTTTTGAACTTCGTCTTTGCAATCGATCCTATAAGTAATTGATAATGTTATTTGTTTTCAGTAGTTATGTTGTCATTTTTGAAAATTAAGGTGACCTACGGTTAACAGAACCACCTAAACCACCTATGGTAGTGGTTAACAGAAGTATGTTGTTTTATTGTAATATTACTTCATCTACCCATTTATACATATGAATATATACATATAGGTCTATATATAATGTCATGTATTGTCATTCTGTATATCATGGCAACCTTTCATTCAAAGGCTGAGACTTTTTTATTGTTAAAGCTATGAAAGAAAAACAATGTCAACTGACTTCTGTTCATTGATCGTCGCTTATACACGTTCATATCTTCGAAAGTGCACAACGTATATAATTAGCCTATAAAGCACACTGCATACTCGATACGAGTACTGAATGTGAAACTTGCATTATTTTTAAGCTGCACCGTCATTCGTCAGTTCTTTCATTATAGGTTCGATGAGCGCCCGCAGCATTTAATTGCCACTTGCAGTATTGTCTTTGCATTTATACAGGACTTTGGGTTTACAATGGTTATGCGGCCTACTTTCCATAACAGTTTCTAAAATAGCAATATATGATTAGGTATACGTTTAATATTTTAAAACCAGTGTTTAACCTCGGACCGATGATAGTCTTCAATGCATGAAAAATCTATATAATATGTGTATAAAAATAGGTCGATATACATATTTGTGAAATCTGTTTTCATGAATACATATATAGATAATATTTTATAATAATGAACTTCACATCTGCTGTTGATGGAAAGAAGCGAACATTGTCCAAAAGACTTAGCTCAAAGTGGAAGATATCAACATTGATGTGTTTGGTTTACTGACAGTACCATGATGCTGGTAATGTCCAGATATATCAGAGAGACGGTATAGGCCCTATCTGATTTTAATGTGTTCCCGAGTTTTGGAAACTGAAATGTACTTTTATCTGCGGCAGAAGAGTAGGTCTATATATGGTCACAGACAACGCAGTCCTGGCGTCAAAGTTCATTGTTTTAATTTAAACTGGTCCAGCGAAATTTTTTATAATGGTGACACGACTCGATGTTGGTACAAAAAAAATATATATTCATATTTACATTTAAATATGTATAGGCCCCTACACGAAATGAAAGTTTTAATCCGATAAATTTATGGCTAGAAACTTGAGTAATAGCACTGTTTAGTTTTGTATTTGACCCTTGACACAACATGATGGCTAGTTCAAGTTGCCAGTGAAAACAAGAACTATTACGAGAGTAAAACCGAAAGCTGTCTAAAAAGTGGAAGACATTACACTACACAATTCGGTAATAACACGTTTTTTTCTACACACACACATACATACATATGTATAATATCTGATTGGTTATCTTGAGAAAACCAGTTGTTTAGTGAAAAGTGAAACTATCCACAGTGAAGAGTAATAGCCCCACCGGGTGCAGAACCCGGTTCTTGTGTGGCAATGCTGAGTAAACGTGGTCTGTGTGGGTATAAGAAAAAAAAAGAAGTCAAACCGGAAGAGGAAATTGTTCGGGGTTTACTTCCGATTGATTACAGCAGTCACGATGATGGTATGACGCCCAAGGGGGATAGCCATGATGAAATGTTTAACTCGCGAACGCGTATTCATTCATGGGCGGGCTCTAAAGCTGTATCTTCCGATTCAGGTTATGATTTCTTATAATTAATTAGGAAACGGCAGTACATGAGTTGTGAGATTTTTAATCTCGGAAGTTTTTAATTTTTGATGAGAAGATTTTTTCTTCCAAAAGATGTTTCATTATATTATAGTATTATTTAGTATTGCATTTCCAATTCAACTTGTACATTAATAGAATTCTAGTAGTGTCATTATAATTGTGTTGTGATACAAAATATCTACTGTATTCATAACATTGTGCTAAAACTTGAGAAAGGAAATGAATAAATGAATAAATGGATAAACTTCTGGCAACATTTTCGTAAAATTAAGAGAAATTACTAACTACATGTCAGTTTGAAGCTATGAAATGTCTAATTTGTAAAATCTTGATACTAAATTCTCGTTTTTGACTTCGACGTGAATACATAGGCCCACAACCAATATACACCGCTTGGCAAATCTACGTATAGATTCACGAAAGATGTAAGCGCGAACCACCCGGCCGTCAATGTTGTTAAATGGGGGAGGAGGGACGGTCGATTGGAACCTTCTTGTAGGCCTATAGAAGTACATCTGCTTATAAGCACTCAATATAAAAAGAAAAAGAATACACAGTCGATTTGACCCCGGGTCATTCCGAGAGATTCGCGGGCAAATAAAAATATCGCTTTCCTTAATTATTCATACTTTCCATTTCACACAGCATATGTTTACTGCACTGCCTTGGGAGAAATAATAATAATATAAACGACCTGCGTTTTTATACACACACACGTATGCATTTACGACGAACGATAAAGAGAAATACGGAAGGCCCGGTAACATCATCGTAAAAAATCTTGTAAAATCTTGTTAATGTTTAATGCGTGAAGACACGTAGGCCTATACATAAATATTGGATAAATATTTTTTCATACGTTTAATTACGCTTCCTATATGTTGAAGCTGGCTCCTCTACAACGATTAATTGCATGATGATGTTGAGAAAGTTCAATTCAACTCAATAACAACGCATCAAAAAAATAAAATAATTTCAATTACTATAATCATTTTATATAATTATTTCAATTTTATTTAAATAGTCTTCACATAATTATTCATGTTTGGTGCTGGTGCTTGGTGGTGGGATTGGTTGGTGAAACAATCACGAGGTACCACTTCTAAAAAGTCGTATTAATTCATATTTGCCTTAATGGGAAACAAACAAGATTTCGATGTTAATTATGAAAAATAAAAATCTGCATGGCATTACATGCCGAAAATAAGTACATTGTATTAACATTTCAAATTACTTTTGTAAATTGTAATTTATATTCAGTCAGTAGCAGCCAATGAATAGCGGCTTCCCAATAAATTGGTGGCCGCTATTCATTGGATCATGGGTGTATGTACCACATGCAGACGCGGTTTGTTGTTAAAGTTGTTGTTGCGCGCAGCCTAAGCTAACATGAAAAACAATCTAACTAAGTTCATGCTAAAAAATCCAACTTATCCAAACTATAACTAACCTACGCTAGCACACATCCTGAACTAAAACCAATCTACAAACTATTTCCGATCTGACGAATAGCCACTTCGCGATGAATAATTGATGATATTCCATCTTCAACGTCGAGTCATTCTGATAGAAAAGTAAATATAAGGGAAGATGTAAAAATAACAGAAAACGTGTGAACTAAATGACAAGTCAAGAATGAAGCTGTGTTAGCGGCCCTCATTAGTTTCAAACATCAACTTATTGATTATGTTTAAATGCATATTATTATATATACCCAATTAAATTTATATTCGTGATGCAGCACATATCTGGATATCGCCAATCGAGACACATACGAAGTGGTTTGAAAGCAAATTACGTATGCATGAGATCGAGTTATTGCAATATATGTGTGTTAGTAAAACTTATGAGGAAAATGGATTTTGTTGAATTTCTCTGGTAAATCTGTTTGTAGGCCTACTATTGAGCTACAATTCATAGAAATGTATGATGATTGATGAATATACTAGGAAAATGCAGCCTATGAGTTGTAAGATGAGCGAGATTTTAGTAGATACATATGGAGGGAACTCGTAGGAAGAAAATACGAAGCAGAGGATAGTAGTAGTGTAAGTGAAGAAGAGGAAGAAGAAGTCGGACCTGGCAGGAACCGACTGATAGAAGGCTGCCCTGGAAGAAGTGGTGGAAACACCCCCTGGCCCAATCTAATTGGTTATCTGGGTTTTGAGAATATATATATATATATATATATATATATATATATATATATATATATATATTGAATGTAATGTAATCTATGTAGCCTACGTACTATGATTACGCATATATCAACTTTACGTATTCCTGATTCACCTACTGATAATTCGAAACCTACTTCCGGTCCGAAGAATAGCCACTTCGATACTTTGTTCAATTGAGAGTTGAAAACCAAACTTATTCAATCCATCACAAAAGTAGATAACAAGTTCATCCCAGTCGTATTTGATCATATACCGACAGGTCGGCAAAGAAGTAACATTTTAGTTCTCAGAACCTGACGTTGAGCGCGCCACAAACAAGTGACTGCACGTCACGCACCTACGTCACCTTCACTCAACTTTTTCTCGAACTAGCTGGAAAGGTAGAGCTCTACTTTTACCGCACTTGTCTCCTAGTTCTCTCGATCGCCACCAGAGTTTTCACAAATCATCCGCGCATTCAAATCCTCACCACTCAAATCCGCGCATTCTTTCACCATAAATCAAGACCAATCAGTCAGCACGTTTCTCTGGTTCGTGAACAATTGTGAGATTTCAACGGGATAACCCCTCGCCAATAAATTAACTAGCTTAGTCGAGCGTGGGTTCGATACCTGTTTTGAGCACGAGTTTTTGCAAACATCATTATTACCCTCATTCGTACCCCCAATTAACCTAGCTGTCAGTGGAGTGTTAAAAAAACCATTCCTTACATGGCTACCGAAGTGGCTATCCGCCGGAAGAGAATTGGTTTCAGATTGGTTTTAGTTCCGATTAAATTAGTTTATGACATTTGATTGGTGATGTTAGCTAGTTTCGGTTAGTTTGGGTTACGAGGTTGATCAAGTTAGTTGGATTGGGTTTATTTAGGCTAGTTTAGACTGTGAGCAACAACAACAACAACAACAACAAACAACGTCCGCATGTGGTGACATAGACCGATGGTCCGGTGAATAGCGGCTGTCTCATGGCTATACTGAAACACGGCTCCTCCACCGATATGACATATCGGTATCGGACATGCACGGTGGTTATAACAATAGAGAAATTCACCTTCACTAAGGTTTTTCTATGCTCAAAACTAGTGTGACTGAATGAGAAGTTCACATCTCCAAGATGATTCTATGCTCTTTAATTAATATGGGATTCTATTTCAGTGAATTCAATCAGTTTTAAGATATAATTAAGTCAATGATTTTTTTTTTTTATATATATAGCTAAAAGACCATTCTGGTCATTATTATCCCAATTGTAAGATACGATATGCATATTTCCAATTTAGGATTTCCGATAAGTAAGCATTTATGGAGCATAATAACATATTAGGCCAAATTTTCATATATTAAAAATTCTTTTAAATTACTCTTAAAAGCTTGGCCAGATACCGATTCATATTCAAATATCAATTCGAAACCATCAATCCGAATCGATCAGACTCCTACTGATGACGCGGTACCCGAAGTGCAAGGCACAATCGCTTTCTATACAATCATCTATTAAACGGTTTCCATAAGAAACGACTGATAAATACCAAATCAGTCCATACCACTCTTCGAGCGGTACAATGCTAATTTCTAATAAACCATCGAGGTGTATTAAAAAAACGAAAACATGTTTCGGATCACAGCAGATATGATATACGATCCATATAATATGTGTATTTAAATCGCCATTCTGTTTATGGAGTGGGACACCATAAAAGCATCCTGTATGATCGCACTGTGCCCAACCCACACTACACAACTATGCCTATGGTAACAAATGAGTTACTAAGTATGCTTCACAAATTTAAAACAAAATCGTGATATCATTATTATTTTTATAATAAATATTATTAATAATAATAATGATAACAATTCTCGATTCGTGGTCACAGACATCACTGCATGGCTGATTCTATAGGCCGGACTAAAAAATGGAACACAAATTAAATTTCCTTCGGAGAATGGATTGATTTCACATTTTTGTTTGTTCAATTTATTACAATCGAGTATTTCTAAGCTTTTCTATCATTTATACATTTTTTGTCAAGTAGGGGCCTACGGGTTGTAATGTTACACGATATTATTAAAAGGCACTCTATGATAAGAAGTGCATACAACGTGAATGTGCATACGACACATAAAAGAAAATAGGCCTCCTATCCGACATTTTTTATACGATGGTTGGAAAAAGTGAATTTGTAAATTTAATGATATGTAAAATTTATGCTATGCGAACCTTTACATAATCAAACCGGCACACGTAGCTCAGGTGCTGACGCGCTCGCTTCATGTCATCCCACGAAACACAAAAATCCCTGTAAATATGGACGGTGGCGGGGATCGAACCAGGACCGATATATGCCCCTCACCTCCCCGATCACAAGAAGCGAGCGCGTTATAAAGTTGCAATTGTGTCGGTATAACCAATATTGGTATTCAACTATTTATACAATGTAATCTTTTTTAAAATGACATGACGCATTAGTCTTCTGTGAATAGGCCTAGCTTTATTTGATTCTTCCCTTTGTAGGCCCTACCATTAATCAAACAAAACACAAATATAGAATTAGCATAATTGTATTCTTCTCGTTCGCAATTGTTGACAATTAGAATGCATTACGTCACTGGGATAATCGTCCACCCAGCTTCAGATGGTAAATAATGGTGATTGAAGGCGAGGTAACTCGGCAAGCCCATTTGCTGGCGTCAGCCCACGGTGATGAGTAGGCTACATTTGGCGCCGCAAAAACACGCCTTAAATGTACAAGTGTATTGACGATTCGACACTACCGATTGTTTTTACTAACGGATAGGGGAGACGGGCCGATGGGAACCGTCAATTCTCATCGTCCTATAGTGACTAGCGTATAAGTTCCACTATAGGGAAACAATATTGTTTGAAAATACAGTAGTCATTTATAAATTTGTTTGATTGTAAATTATTCTTTATTTTTTTTGAACTCTTCCGTTTAGTTGACAAGGAGGTCTGAATGGACTTTGACATTGTAGAGTAATAGAATGTAATTTTCACAATTCTCGTTACAGTAGTTATTGTAATAATTAAGTGATGCCAGTAGCTGCTCTCGTCATCTTGAGGAGTACGGCCACTAGAGATGGACACTCGAGTGTCACTCTCACACTTCGCAACAAGTATGCATATGACCGTCGGTCTGTCACCATATGCGGATGTTGTTGTTGTTGTTGCTGCTGGGCGCAGCCTGAACTAACAAGATATCTTCTATAAGAAGTCTTCTATAGGTAGACATGAGAAATGTGCAAAAAGTTATTCGAACACGTCCATTTGCTTTTCTGTTTTTATCTATAAGAAAAGGTTGTATAGTGAATATAATTACGAAACTAAACGGTAAACGCGTAGTGCAATGTATAAGAAAGTATATGGTTTTAGTTTAGGGTTTTAAGTATACGCTCGTTAGTACCCGGTTTGCCGCTCTCGGTAGCTCAGTCAGTTGAGGCACCGCTTCAGAAACTGAAGTCATCCTTCGGCGTGGGTTCGAGTCCAGCATAAGGCACGCGTTTTTGTAAATGTCCTTCCACTCATCATCACTTCATAATTTCATAATCACCTGCTCACTCGTACCCCCGTATAACTTAGCTGTTGGTGGGTTCGTTAAGCTAACAATAATCATCATCAGTAGGGGCCTACCGGGTTTTAGATGAGCATATTTTTGAATTGTACTACATGGTTGTTTGCACAGGTCTGAAACGCTCTTGCGTATCTATCCATCGGTACGATAGCTATAATCCAAGGATATGCCCAGTGACTTCATAAGTCTGCTCGCGATCTCGAACTAGATACAGGTATGGTAAATAGCCTCGACCGTGTATTTGTCGTTCATCACAAGAGATGCCATTGCCGTGCAGAAGCGTGTACAGTGTGGGTCAAGGCTGAGAAGAGAATCTGTAACTGTGCATCACAATTTACATCACATGGGAGATTGATGGACCAACCAACGGTATAGCATTTCGGGGAGATGCGTATATAGGCCTATGTATTACTGAAGAAAATGTAAATATTTTTGTATAGGCCTACTGTGGTGTATGAGCGGGAGACACAATCAAATTAATCAGCTTTTTTAGGTGTGTCAAAACGCAGCATAATATGCGTTGTAGGATGAGCAAGATTTTATATGAATTTGAATCTATTAAATCACTGCCCACCGGATTTATCTATTGATCATTTCAATCGTCTTACACAACTTAATCAACTTTTAATAGCTCCGACTGGTGTTAAATAATTTATGTTTATATTAAGCGGCTTATTAGCTTAGATTTATGTGAAACTTTGGAATAATATGTATCATTGCCATGTTCAACTCAGTGAAATGTGTCACCATTTCAAAGAAAATATTTTCTCGTCTGGGAATTATTCTCACGGGGGTTTTCAATTTTCGAAATGTTTCCTTCTCAAAAATGTCCCTGTTCGTTGAATGAGTTAGCCTATATTGCCATTAATTACTCTTTGGGGTGGTAAGATCACTTTTGTCTGTTCTAACGTTCTTACTTTCATCCATAAGCTTAATTGGGGATAATGATTTTGTATCCGGTTTCGATGTTCATAAAAACATTATATAGGCCTACCCGAGGTATGGTTGCATAACTCATATATAACTTATCTACGGATGCAAATTAGATTTTGAGCCCAAATAACAGGCTGTATCGCAACCTCAACCACATTCACATTGACGTCTATAAGTGTGAAACATGCACATCAAGTGGCCCGAGTGGCCTATAGTTGCAAGTGGTAATAAGATTTCACAACGCTCTCAGATTGGCGAAACGCTTATCAAATGTTTTGGTTACGAATTTACCTTGAATTTGACTGTTCGAATAAAACGGCCCAATACGTTTTATAAGGCGCACGTAGTCACAGGTGACATTAGAACTCTAGGACAGCAAGAGCGCAATAGTCGATCCTTATACGACTCGACACGTTAAAACCAACGTCCTCGCTAGTCTCATAAATCAAACACGCGAATCCTGATTTCGAAATTCAGACAAACAACCACTTCAAGGCGTCCCCAGTCTACATAGAGCCAAAAGATCCTGCCAGAGGGATTTCACAGATCATAAAAGTTCAACAGGGCAAGATAAAAAAAAAAAAAAAAAAGAATATGCAGACAATATTAATTGTCGAAAATACTAATACGTCAAATAGTATAATAACAAAGGTGGAAAGATCAGTTGTATGTAACAGATACTTAATATTTCACCATAGATTTTCACCTCACCGCATATCGTTACATTACAAATGACACGTATTGTAAATGTTTATTATTATGGATCGACAATATTCTACAAGATACATCTATGAATGGTGTGAAGCAGTTTCACTACAATATGTTCAGACGGGAAGTCACTAGACGATCTTTTATATTTTACGTTGATACTGGAAATGTGACGCTGCCAGCGATAAAACAATCGACTGCGAGTGTTTGACAGTTGGCCAAGAACCACAATGGTGTTGTATGTCTATACATAGGAAGTGTTGGGTATTTCCTGGTGTCACATAATTGTTAGAGATGTCAACAGAAAAGCCCTCCTTAAAGTCCTTAAATGTTGTGAGTAATTAGCCTCGTCGTTAATGTCGTTCAGTACACGAAGGACGTGTCTGATATCAATTTATAATGACCAGGTTTACCTTAAGTCGTTTGTTGGTTCCTGACAAGATTGTTACAGGATAGTGATCGATAATAAATACATGAAAACAATTAATAAAATATAGTGAGAGAGTTGACATAAGAACAAAAATCGGTGACGAAGGAACAGGAACAAGTGAGAATAGTGAATAATGGTTGATTTTATTCCAGTTATTCTTCCAGGTTTTTGATGAAAGATAGGATCGTTCGGACGGGGAACGACAACATCTACATTGAGGAGAAGAATTCTTCAAACTTCTTTTTCTTCTAATTCATGAATTCTTCGTCTGCTTGTATTTATTGAAATATTGATTTGATTTTTGTTTCGATCATGCTTTCCAAAATTATTATTCATTAATTTATAACAAGAATCATAACGATGGTTGCATTGAGGAACGTCTATATATTCAGTGCAAAATAAGGAAGAATCTGATACGGATCTGTATGAGTATAGAAAATTATATATTATATATTTGAACTCTGTAACACTTTCTCTACACAATGGCAAGTGAAAATTAAACTTAAAATAATCAACAATTGTAATTATACCGAATATGAGGTACCGCTATACAGTTTTAAACTCAATTACATTATCAAGCTCATTCAACACCGGGTCTCACCTAGATTAACGTATATATGAAAGCGTGCGCATATTCTATACTTGTTCCGATGCATATATTACAAATTACTTCTTAATTACAAGTACGTATACGTATCTATAAAACTTCTGTATATATGCATGAATAATACAGAAAACAAATAAGAATGAAAATTATCTAAATAAAAGTACAAATTTTATATAACGAATACAAGAAAAAAAAAAGAAGAAAACAGATATAATTGAGAAAAAAATGAGAACAAGATAATCAAGATAATAACGGTACCTATATATAATAAGATTGAAGATTTTCCCCCCTGATGTAAATGTTCAATTATTAATCATCACTGAAAATTATTACCCAAGATTTATTGTTTGTTAAATGAGTTATTATATTTCAATTATTCTTATGATAAGATCGCCCTTGTGGTGCTCCGTCCGAACAATCCTTCCTTCCATCCATAGCATCATCCATTTGAACATACTATAAACGCATTTTTTACCGTATACGCTAGACAATTAGGCGATATAAGACGAACAGTTTTTTTACTTATACCACCTTGAAGGTATTGAAAATATATGTTTCCTCCAAATTTTGATATCGCATATCGAAAGTATCGATACATCGAAAGTTTATCGATATCGGAAGTTATCAGCAAAAAACAGACGGTTTGTTAAATCTTACTCCCACGCGTGGTTGAATGATTCTGAGAGGGTCACCCATGCCGGATTGGTCAACGATGTGAATCCAGACCAAGATCAGTTTGCTTGCTGCTGTGCAGTTTGGCAAAACATGCTTCTAATTGCATTTTCCGCCTTCAATATCACCTCTTTCACTCACTATTTCTCTATCTTTCTCTCTCATACCCTGTTTGTCGTCCTTACATGTGTAATAGTATATTTATCCTCGACCAATCTTGACTCAAACTGATTTAATGGAGCACTAAATAGCCTGAGTCGTTGACGTTCACCGTGGCACCCCAATATTCATTCATTCAACATTACACGTTGAAAAGTCCCAAAAAACCAAAAATACTCTGAACCGCGAAAGAAGAAGTCCCGATCGACCGTCTCCCCTATCCCACACCACTAGCGCACGGGTTGTTCGCTACGGTAACCACCATTCATCTCTTAAAACATTTCAATTCTCCTTCATATCATTTTCTCATCAACTCATTCATCATTCACTGCATTCAGTGCGTCGTTAAACCCAATAAGAATGCATAACAGTTCAACGACACCAATATATCTCCATTAAGTATAAGTGCACTCATCGGATCCTACCATGTCGTCAAGTGTCGGTTCGCCGAGCGAGTCCTCGTCGCAAGAGGAGTTCGCAACGAGCGGGCACATCCGCTCGTCGCCGCACAACGGCGTCGCCAACTCCATCCACACCAACGGCAGACGCTTCTTGTCGCGCCACGCACGACTCATCGCGACGCTCGGTTCGTGCAGCAGCCCGTCACGACCAATCAGATGCGTCGCAACAACCACGTGACCGGAGGAGAAGCGCGGGAAACAATTTACAGCTTCGTAGCGACCAATCAAAACACGTCGCGACGGTCCGCGTTGACAGAGGAAAAGCTCGGGAAAACAGTGCGGTAATATCGTAATAGTTAAACAGTATGACTAGATATTTTTAAAAAAGTAAAAAACATTGCAACGCTGGAAGCAGATGAAACAACTTGAATATAAAATGTGTAACCTATTGAATGTTTTACGTCTTTTCCAATATTGTTCAATTCATACCTACATATACTCCTATGAATAATACAACTTTCAATACAAACGACTGTAGTAAAATTGCAGCTCAATGTACCTACACACGATGTAATTTATTTATAATGAAAATATATATTATATCACATTTAAATATTCACATTTTTCTATACATGCGCAATTAACAAATTCGAAGCACACACATACGACTTTTTTACAACTGATTTAAAACGTACACACCACACACAGAACAGCACAATGCACTAACGATACTATATAACTACTACCAACGGGTATCACTATATACTAGTATCAACCGAAAAACGGCTACCGCATTGACGACCACGAAACTAATACAAATAAATCTAAACCACTCGATCACACTTCTTGCATAACGCACAACACATAACAACGTATTACAACAACTGGCCAAGCAAGAGTAACAATTTAATCGACTTTCAATCAGAACCACGCTCGGCCAACGATTTGTAACCTATTCACAACGAAAGTAGCTATAAACACTATCATTGTATATTTTCTATTCTACAATTCCAACAGCCAATCACACTGTCCGAGTCTATTGTCACAGTACGAACCTGGTACAGAAATATTATAGATATGTATTTATGTATCCACGGTCCGGTAATTTTTGTAAATAAAAACTATCACATCAAAAAACTCATATCATTCGAACACTATTAGTTTACGAATACAAGTCTGATAGGCTGCCACCCGAAGTGGTGTGTTCAGCAACCACTTTCTAAACTGCAACGATTAATTGGTACTCCTTTTTCCGCTTAGATTAGCATGATCGCAGTGTCGTTACGGCGGGAGAATCAACGGCCCCACTCCGGAAGAAGATATGTTACGCTACTGGTATATAGTATTATAAAATAGGAAATTAAATTTCGAACTAGCATGTGACATTATTCTTGAATATGAATGTTAAGGGGGTTCATGCACGGTTCTTATAAAAATAGAGAAATTCTCCTTCACCAATTTTTTTCTATGCTCGAAAACCAGTGTAATTGAATGAAGAGTTCACATCTCCAGAAGAATTTGATGCTCCTCAATTATTATGACATTCTATCTCAGTGAATTCATCACTTTTAAGATAATACGTCAATGAATAAAAATGATGTGATGAAATTCATTGACGTATTATCTTGAAACTTATTGAATTCACAAAAACAAAATGTCATAATACTTAAAGAGCATAAAATTATCTTGGAAATGCGCACTTTTCAAGAAATTACACTGGTCTATGTTTGTCAACATAGAAAAAAATAGAAATACGAGTCAATTCGAAATATCAGTTTTTGGTGATATTCTCTGAACGGTATGACATATCGAAATTCTAATACGGGGGAAACACAGCCATTTTCTAATATACCTTCAAAATTGTACAATTAAAAACTATTCAACTCATATCTCATAATTGTCAAACGTATACTGCTGGATTGTTTTTTTTTCAGGCTGTATACGTTTGACAATTATGCGATATGATTCAAATAGTTAAATAAGTTCGACCATATTGAAGGTTTTGAAAATATCTGCGTTTCCTCTGTATTATAATTTTGAATACTCATACCATTCGAAAGTTATCACTGATATTTCATCGACTCCCACGCACTCTCAATTGCTAATCCTTTCCCGCTTAAAACAGCATGATCGCGGAGTCGTTACGGCCACCCCACTCCGGAAGATGTTACGCTACAGGTATGTATATATTATTATCAAATAGTGAATTAAATTTCGAACAAGCGTGTGACATTATTCTTATGTATGACTTTGTTAATAAGGAAGTTATGTATGGTGTAAAAGTTGTCATGATGCGCGTACTAGCGTGACGGATTGTGATAAATGATGAAGAGTCAGAGAACGATTATATCATATAATGACAATAGTTATGTATAATTTAATGATATAGTCCCGCTAGATAAGAAGTGAACATTGCCTGAAGATGAGACTTGGTTCAAAGTGTGGAAGATACCAACATTCGTATTTGCATGGTTTACTTTAAGAGGTAATGTTGGTAATGTCCCGATATATGACAAAAGCGGTTTATACTTATAATGTGTGCCGGACTTTTCTGCGCTGCTATGGTGCCAAAGTTCATTGTTTTCATTTTAAAATAGTCCAGGGGAAGTTATTTATTTGATGACAATTGACCGCATCGGAGTCTACAAGCAACCAAGAGGTGCCACTTCATAACGTTCTTATAAATTCATCCTCAACCTTAATTGGGAAAGAATGATTGTGTATCAAAAATTCGATATTGTTTTTTCGGGTCATTTGAATAATTATACAAGCTAATATTTTAGGCCCAGCTAAGCTGTATTAGGCCTACTACCATATAATTAAGATACCTCAAAGTATTTATTTAATCATAGAGTATACGATTTAATGTGACTTTCTAATGTAAACTTACGTATATTTATATGATATGTAATCTTGACGAATTGCAATAATCGTAGGGCCTACAGATTTATTTGTATGAATATAACTTATAGGCCTATATTTACTATAACCTTACTATATTTTTTGTGTGCACTTGAGTGCTCTTTTGTTTAAAAAAATTGAATAAATAAATAATTATTAATAATATTATTGTTATTTTTACTACGGTATTTAATAATTTTAGCATGATAGTGGATTGTCATGAACATTGGGAGAAACATAAAAAAGATTATTTACAAACTTGAAGTAATAATTTTAAAAACGTTTTATGAATAAACTATAAATAAAGCCTGATCCGTGTAGTAATACGGATGCAAGGTTTTTCCCCGTTCCAGTAAGTCACGTGAACTTGAGTGAAGAACTTCCCTTAAAATTTCTGAAAATCTCTGAAGGAAAATACTGTGGAACCGTGTTACACTCAAAACTACTTGAAACCGATAAGAGCTATCTCATACCACCCCTTTTCAATCCTTTTAATAACAGAAACAATGAACTTTAAAACCAAGACTGCGATTAATATGGAATTAAAATTGAGTACACTCAAAATAAATGATAACATAAATATTATTGGAAGTGGAAAAACATTGATAACACGCGCGCATTTTAGTTATAATAAACATATTATGGCTAGAGACGTATAACAGTCATTTACATTTAATATCCATGCACTTCTGTATTTTAGTATAATTCGTCAACTCAGGTCATTATAAACTCTTTGTTCGCATCGCTGATAGTGACGGGTGCAGGAATTGACACAGATTAAAAGCCAGATTACCTTGAAAGTGACAATTGCACAGTAAATCGCGCACATACGTCACCACTGCCTTATACATCCCGGATTAGTCACGACCGATGCAATGAAAGTCGTCGTTCGCGCATTAGTCATAACTTGAACAATGTTTTACCTTGTTGTTGTCCGAGTTCTCTTCCCATATCGGGTCGTCCCATCCACCAGAGCTGCCCGACGATCCTCGTCGACCCGGATCCCATGAATTGCGTCGCACCGCGTCCAACGAATCCGTCGAAAACCGTCGTCTTCCGATCGAATCCCGTCGTCCGTTCGAGCCCAACGAATCCTTACGGAATGTCACAGAATCAATCGAATCCTTACGGAATGTTACAGAATCGATCGAATCCTTCCGAAAGCCTACGGAATCTGTCGAATCTCGTCTTATCCCCACAGAGGGAACACCCAACGAATCTTTACGGGACAGCGAGCCCGTCGACACGGAAGAATCCTTGCGTAGAATCGATTTCAACCCGTTACCCGTACCGTTCGCATCTTTGACCGTCGACCCAAGCGAATCTTTCCTCAATATGATTATCGGCCCCGACGAATCTTTACGATTCAAGCATCCCGTCGATCCCAGCGAGCCTCGACGACCGATCGAATCCCTCCGTAACGATCCCGTCGACGAACCCAGCGAATCCTTCCGCAACATCGACGGAAACGCCGAGGGGTGAACGAGACCAGGGGATTGTGCCAACCCAGCCGAGTCCCGTCGCCGTAGAGGGATCAAGTTCAGGGAGGGCATCGAATCGCGTCGCGGTCCCACCGATTCACGACGATTGTGGAGGATATTGCCGAGGGATCCTCGACGGCCCGCGGTACCGAGATGATCTTTGTGTCCGTGCACGTGACAGTTCTTCGTGTCGACTTGCATGACGTGTACGACGGGTTCCTCGTCGACGATCGCCTGTTGTTCGCGATGTAATTGCACATCTTTGAAGAGAGCTTCGAGACGCTTGATCGCAGCGTCCGTACCGCCGACACTCATCGTGAACTTCGCGTCACCAACACAATGCGAGTACTGGCTGTGCTTTCTTCAGTTTAGTTACCACGGTCTTGAATGTGAGGCAGGCAAGGTTAGACACAGCTGGGGAGGCGCGATTACACGAGGCGAATCCCACATCCCATGCTTACACCTATGTGCTAGATGTCAATAACGGAGACTTCCGTCGTCTCACATCACGGCGAATAACTAACTGGACGATCACAAGTAAACAAATACCGTTCCTTACTTCTTAGAGAGTCTCATCTGGCCACTTGAAATACAAACTGCTTATTCACAGCAACGTCGCACAATAACTGCAGGCGTGACAATACGAGTGTTACATGCGTGAACGCGAACGTCAGCTGTGGACCGTGTACACCTTGTGAGTGGTCCGAGCCCGAGAACATGCACATGTGAGCGAGCGAGTGGCAATAACACGGCCTACACATACACACCGCCCGCCAATACACCTTGAAAGATTGGCGGCCTCGACAATCTGCCCCATATTAGGTCATCCCAAGAGTCACCGATCGCCCGGAGATCCACACGAATATATATATACACCGAAAAGCAATTCGCAATGATATAATCATAATCGAAAATATAATCGAATGAAAAATGAAAATATATAATGAAAATATAAGAAAAAATTGATACATATTCAATGAATACATGACGAATGGATGAAAATAAATGGAGGAGAAATTACCAATGATATTATAAATACAAAAACAAAGAAGGAAGACATGAACAGACGAATTCAAGAATGAGAAGATCACGAAAATAAGCCGATATAATGGAAAGACTGAAGATTTTTTGTCGCCAATGTAAATTTGTCAATTGTCAACTGTCCCTGGAATTAGGCCTATAACCTCAAAATTTGTTGTTTGTAAAATGATATCATTTTAATTATTCTTTGGGGTGATAAGATTGCCCTTGTGGTGCCCCGTCCGAACGATCCTACTTTCCATAGAAAGCCTCAATTGGGGAACGCTGGTTCTGCATCAAGTTTCGATGCTATTAAAAAATAAAATAAATATATAATCATATTAAAGTGCGAAGGTGTAGAAGTCAAGTTACGCGCCATCAGGTGAACCGATGGGGTCAAGAGGTCATGGTCAATGCTCCTATCGGCCAGCCTCGGGCGAATTCGTTTTCAATACAAAGGTGTCGAGCGGCGGGCAGCTTCCTAGATGGTCCAAGATTGTGTTTGGTATGTTGTTGAATTATTAACGCAATTGAGAAGTGTTGACGGTTACGATTGAACGTCTCTCATATTCTCTAGCGATGGCGTTCTGAAGTTCCGACTGGCCAGAGATCTCTAATTGAGGTATATATCATTCAGAGTTGCATAATGTCTTCGTACGCCGTTTGGTTTCGGTCATACTCTTAGATGAGCGTAGCGAAGACTTTCATTTCACTTACCAAAAAAAATGAGATGCGTTTTTGTATTTAATTTTTTTTTTGGAATTTTGTACGCGGCATACAAATCAGGAAAAGTAACCAATCAACTTGAAACTTTTTCTGAATATTGGGTGTCATACAATAAGAAGGTTGGATTTGTTTTTCCGACAAATCGGCTAGACAGATTTCTCGGTAAAATTGCGGAAAGTTTGGAAAGACGCTCCATGAGAATAACCAGGAGGAAGAATAGTAAAAAAACGAAAAACTCTTCAAAAGCTCTAGAAAAATTACCGAACTATTATATACGTTTTCCCTATTTTTTTCAATAATCGGAGAACAAATAATGACGGGAAAAACGCACCAATAGCACACATTTTTGGGAATTTGGCACAAAAGACCAACAAGTTGCATTAAGCAGTAGCACACTTAGAAACAGTAGCAACAAGTAGCAGTAGGATTTTTACGTGAACACATATTGATGACGGTTTAGAACATCAAAAGTCGGCCGCATTACGTATCTAACTCCCAAACAGAAGGTGCATGAACTCCTAATGAATAATTATACCTCGGATTATATTATATTGATATTTTACATCAGGCGAATCCAAGTAGAACTAATGAAAACCGCTTACAGAATATGTATACGATTTATCAAAAGGATCCAGTGAGTCAGCAGAAACTATCAATTAATGTTGATAAATTAAAAAAAGGAAAATAAATACATTGCTTACGGTACCGGTATACTTGAGATATCAACCATAGTATCTAAAAAAGGATACGTTATATATGGAAACATTACGTATACAACTTGGAAAGTAAATAAAGCATACGTAATTCTTTCTCATTATAGAGATGATCAACTCATCTCCCTAATTCAAGAGGTGTTGGTGGGTTGTACACTACCGACCGTTCTTGACAATGGTTAGCGAAGACGGTCGATTGTCCAAGCCAATTGATACTTTATTTGTATTCATACTTTATATTGGGTTTAACGACGCACTGTTGTCATAGCACAGATCGGATGGATGATTAATGAGATGATGGGATGATGAGATGAAGATTCTTGGGTAATGGGAAGGATAGTGGGAAGGAATCGGTCACGGCCGCCTTACTGTAGAAACCATCCCGGCATTAGCCTAGACTACAGAGGGAAACCATGAAAAATCCCTGTTAAGATGGTCGGCGGCGGGGATCGAACTCGGTTCGAAATTCCCCTCGCCTCCCGGAGCACATGAAGCGAGCGCGTTAACCACTGCGCTCCATGTGCCGGTCCAATTAATGCTCATGGGATAGCAGTATATGATCAAATCAGGAACATGAAGTTTTCTTTTCATTGATAGGTTCTGCAAGCTCGGTCAACAAACCTGAATCGATCGTACACAAATACAAGCACCACACGAAGTCAATATATACAAACTCACGATTTGGATGAATCGAGATAAAAATAAATGTAATATTCGCGTCAACCGATCAATCTTATATGCAAATCAAAGCCATAGATTCTTATTTTATGTGGCCGTCTCGTAAACGTGATCCAAAATATAAACGGAATTGATGGAATATCAATAGATCATAAATATGGCAAAAAGAAGGCGAGGAAGAGTTAAGAGTGCATGGTAGTTGATTCAAGGGAATATCAGTTCTTTGGTGATAACTTATGAACAGCATATCAACATTCTTATACGGAAAAAAACACAGATTCCTTCGAAATGATACAAGTATAGCAAATTATTCAACTTATATGGTTTAATTGTGTAGCGTATACAGTTGGGATACACTTTTTTTTTTTTTTAGCAGCACACGTTTACAATTGAGTGATAAAGGATAATTATAGTTATAAATTATATTTTCTTGACGGTACTGATAATAAGTATTTCCCTCGTAGAGTGGAAATATCAGTGGTATTCCCCAACGATCGAAACAAAGAGAATGAAAAATTGAAAAACTTCAACTTATAGCCCAACTTATATTTTCTTTGAGGTATTGAAAATAAGTAAAAATCCTGATATTTTGCTGAATAGACTCCTACGCTCTCTTTAAGAGTTAGTCACATTGAGTGTTTTGTAGCTCCTAGGGGGATTCCAACCCTAATCATATAACTAGACGCCCTCCGACTCAGTGGTATTCCCCAACGATCGAAACAAGAGAGTGAAAAATTGAAAGAATAACGTTGGAAAAATAGAGCTTTTTTATGACCATACTTGACTAGAAAATGTCCCTTCGAAATATTTCAGTTCATGGCTATAGCCGCCATTCATCAGACCATCAATCTATTTCCCCACATGTGGACGTTGTTGTTGTTGTTCTTCTTCTTGCGCACAGCCTAATTACTAACCAAATAACCCAGCCTAAATAATTTAATCGACGTAACCAACCCAAACTAACCTGAACTGACCAACCTAACCAAACAAACATCACGAAATAATTTAATCTGTACTACAACCAATCTAAAACTTATTTCCGTTCCGCCGACGTACGAATTGTGACTGTTCATTATGAATCAACTGTATTTTATGAGATATTTCTCTGAATGGTGTGAAACAGATTCATTATACAATACGTTCATCCGGAGAATCACTGCGATCGTTTATATGTTAC
Organism: Brachyptera putata; assembly: GCA_907164805.1. Taxonomy (NCBI): domain Eukaryota; kingdom Metazoa; phylum Arthropoda; class Insecta; order Plecoptera; family Taeniopterygidae; genus Brachyptera; species Brachyptera putata. The sequence continues at coordinate 14,974,993 of OU015468.1, read as the reverse complement.
GTTGACACTTGAAACGTTACGCTGTGGGTATTTTTGCTCTAATGGTCATAAGCTAAGCCTTAATAGGCAAATATGCTTCATTATTATTGTTAACATCATCCACCGTTATTACTTGTATTGTATTCACATTGAATAGATGATTCAACATGTGGTTATAATCATCAATAATGAGCAAGAATGATGGAGTTCGACAGAAGATGCTGGATGCTGTAATAATTGAGCGATAGTAATTTCACACTTAACAATCGATGATAAAATACAGCATTACCGACTATTTACAGAAACAAAACCAATTAAATTCTTGTTTAGTATATGACATAAAACTATGTTCATATGAACGTCCATACAACACCAGAATGCATGTGAAGAACAGATGGAAGTTTGTGGCCCGAATTATATTCTATTGGGTGCATGGGTCAACTTTTACCATATCAAATTAATTAGCATATAATTTGCAAATTTACACCATTATTTCTCACCAACATAATGAAATCGCGATGCCTTCACATTTATACTAAATTCAAGATCATGTTGCACAAATTAGGTCTCTCAAGATAGAAATAGAAAATACCAAGAAGTCCAAAGAAGTGCCATTCAGATACCCAATCAAATGGAAAGTCACACATTATAGGCACACATATTATAAATGGTCCGACTAAATCGACTCCCATGCACTCTTACACATATAAAATGACACGGCATACAGGCCAATGTCATCGACTTTTAGAATACCGAAGAAATAAACTATACTCATTAAATATTTTTATTTCGATTCGTTAATTCACAAAGGAGATACCAGCTGCGAGATTCCTCCTACAAGAAGTTTATGAAATGCTGCAACAATTACTTTTAATTACTATTTTAATTGGATTTCATTTCGTTCTCGTCATTATCAGTTTTTTAAATAACGTGCAGAAGCATCGAGATTTTTGTTTTATTTATTGAAAATTGATTAATTAATGTGTGGGTCGATGTCTAGTTGTTCACAGAACCGATTCTATCCAGACATGTATCCAGCCAGCACTGGATGCGAAACAATGACATGATATAGATGTCCGCCATACATGTTAATACCAAAATTGGAAATAAATAGGAATGACCTTGGTCTAAAGCTATCGGACCGATGGATAGACACTATAGCGTTCCACAGCTGTGCAACCAGCTATATATTAAAAACAAAAATGTGGTGATAACGCGGTACAAATTACACTACTTTCTTATATTATATTGCACTACGCATTCAACCTATAGTTGAAATTATATAGATTATAACTTTTCATGATATAGGCTACACACAGAAGCGCGAATATATGTTTGCACGTGATTTTTTCGCTCATCATTTCTTCTGTCTATATTGGAGTCTTTTTTATTGTAGTAGATATATCTAGCACAAATCGGAAAAAGCAGTATAGGCCTACAATACTCAGTTCAAGAAAATGTCGAGGATCAAAATAATGCGATTCACAATATTGGTTTGAGCTTGATCAAAACACGAAACTGAATGATTCAATGTTTATTAGCTCTGGAGAGAGTTTTATACCAATGGTTGTAATTAAGAATTGACATGCGTTGCGTATCCATCCATATAACTTTATAAGCCAAAGGTATATAACTTGCTTCAACTTCAAAAACTCAAAAACTATTGCACGTTGACGATAAAGCGCATGCAAACTTGATTTTTTGAAAGATGGACAGATTATCATAATTCTTACTAGGCCTATCTATAATTATATCGAAATTTGGTTCATTATATTTCGTTGATTATATGGTTTCGTGTATATTCTCTCAACCATAATATATTGAATTGTTTTTCTCTTTTCTGCTATGCACATTTTTCCTCGACACATTTACCTACAATTTACCACGACTAGTGATCACAAACATAACAAAGTTCTAGTCTCTATGAAGGAGCAAGCTATGCCTATAGGACGTTATAATATAGGTGGCGGTCGCGGTAAGGGCCTCGAGATCAAAAACCCCCATCAAGTTATAGTAATGTTATCAACACAATTTATTGCCCTTTATTACCATTAAAATGTAGGTTAGCTTTAACCTTTGCTTCAACCATCACTATAACGATCATAAAACGTCGAATATTTAGGAAATTTCAGTGGCTGTAAACACCAGATTTTCGTCATCAGAACATTTTTTAATCCACAGCCGGAACAATTCTATCATCCGCATAACGGCCACACACGAGATAGTAAAACTTCTGGTATACAACACACCATGTGCACGTATAAATAAACCAGATTTACGAGGTCAAGACGGTATGGCTCATCCGGTCAAAAGTAGAAAGGTGAAGTGCGTGTTATATTGTGTTACATTTGTGCGTGAGAGAGAGAGAAATGCGAACATATTCATTAGTCAGAATTAAAGAAACATTACACTGGAAATTGAGTAAATTACGGTCGTATAGTGTATAATCACAGTTTACGCGTGATTCCACGTATTCACGCGCGTAATCGAACACAATAAAACACTATGGATATTTCAATATAGTTTTCTGTTGGATGAAGTGCTTTATAGACACTCGGTAACTCAATATTCAAAGCAATTTTATTGAGAGAAATGAAAGATCAAATGGTTTTGAAGAGATTTTACAATAAATATTCTCGCTAGCTCATATGAAAAACTTGCGTTATAAAAATGTGTTATTAAAAATGGTCTTAAATGTGTGAAAGTGGCCTGACACGAACGCACGGTGAATTTAAATCAATTTTCAAAAGTCTGCATTTATTTATAGGTGACAAAAATCAGATTTTATAAATGAAATGTATAGGGGCCTAATAATAGCATGAATCAATTGAGTATCGAATTTAGAATTACAAAAATATATAATGTCTTATACGTACACACTTGCGGTCACATAGAATGATTTCAATCAGAAATTGAAATTGGAATACAAAATAATATTTTCACAGACTATGCAGGTGGATTGCGTATGAGCATTGTCTTCTGGTGTAGTGTGTGTAATGTCCGCATACTTTCTTCAGGATCCAATATAATGTCGTTTGATCGACCACTTAATATGCATACCATGCACAACCGTGAATATTTTCAATCAACGCTAAGCTTGATTTAATAATCACATAAAAGCCAATAACAAATGCCATGGTAATGCTAAGATAATCTGCTATTATTTTATAACATCATAAAATGCCGTGTTCTACAGGTATATGCCTTTTATATACTATAGTATAGGCTATACACATGCATAAAACTGCAAACCTGTAACCAGTAGATACAGAAAAACTAGTACACAGAAAAACTCAAGCTGTATTTCTACATATTTTGTGTCCACGAAAGAAGTAGAGAACCAACCGTGCGCTAGTGGTGTAAGATAGGAGAGACGGTCGTTCGGAACCTTCTTCTTTCGCGGATCTAAACGGTATGTCGGTAATTATCGATCCCAAACCAAGTCGAAAAAAAAAACACCAGAAGCAATTAATAACAGGTATTCGACAATTCTAATTGGAGATTCGAATTACACGTGATATTGTCATTTCTTATGAGAAGTGCACAATGTGATCACGTCGACTGGAATCCGGTTGCCCTGTGTGCAGTTAATACATCGAAAACATTTCAGAACACAATTATGTCATTGTTATGTACAGGCAATTAACAAGCGATTCAAGTTTTAACCTCGAAATAAATACTGATTCTCACGAATTATTTCTTACAAGTGCAACATGCAGACCCGTATACGCCCTATAACGCAATAGGGGTTCCCGACAGGGTGATTTCAAAGATATAAATGCTCATAATCATAAAACTTCGACATTTTAGGGTACAAATTAACAAATACATCGTGAGATGCGGACAATATTTGTCGAAAATAATAATTAGTCAAATGTTATAAGAAGAAGGGAGGAAGCTCACTTGTATGTAACAGTAACACTCCAATTTTTGCCATCGATTTTCAACTCACCAAGGCCTGTTACATACAAATAACATGTAGGCCTATAATCAATTGTGAATGTTCATTATGGATCGACATTTTTTCAGAAAATATTTTTCTGAATAGTGTGAAGCAGTTTCACTATGCAATATGTGCATCAGGAAAACCACTACGATCATGAATGTTTCGTTGAGACTAAAAATGTCACCTTGTGTGAATGGTTCCCTTTAATCTCCCTTCACTATCTCATTCCATTCATATGGATTGAACTATTAGATAAAAAAAAAAGACTCAAAATCTATCCCACACTAGTAACATTCTGACATTAATTCCTTTACGCCTGTCTGGTGACTTACTTCAAAACCATCAGAAACCACACGAGGTCCACGCAGAATTACCATACAGTTGACAGTACAAAAACAACGATTCCTTACTCAATCCGATCGTACTTGAATATATTTTTAGATCACGGCCTTATATCTGTAGCCGAGCATCAGATTATATGTATTAGACGGTATTATATGGAAAGACAAGTTTACCCATATGGGTGCAACACTGACCCTGGTGTTACCATCTACGTTTAGCTTATCTTGGAAACGTTCGATACGCCTCCGCCGACTTCACAACCGCACCGCAGACCATTTGCGGATTTAATTAATATACAAATAATAATAATCGTACGACGTGTATTGTTTAACTTTGAAATTGACCGTGCGTTATATTCTGGATTATGTCCAGAATCTACTGATGGAAATTGTGATAATGGGCCTCAGGCCTTCACCTTTAATTGAGGACCAATCGTGGCAAGAGCCGATACTGCTGAAAGGGCACAAAAAACCGAACTAAATGTGCTAATCTTGATTATTTTTTGGGGTGGTAAGATCGCCCTTGTAATGCCCCGTCCGAACGATAGGTAATATCTCGCAACTGAGAAACAATTATTTTTGTATCAAGTTTCGATGTTGATAATAATAATGAAAAATACTTGAGGTGGTCAAGATGGCCCTAATGGGTGCACACCCGAGACGAAAACGGTATTAAACTTTTCGTCATTTACTTCCTACGTGGAAAACAATTATTTGCATTATGTGGTTTGGAAGTGAAGTGAAGGGTGGAGGAGAAGGAGGACCACGAACGGGCCGAGGAGAAATAGAAGGAAGAGCACGTCTGGCCCGAGTCGACATGGTTTTGCCCTAGTTTTATGCACTCACCCAACTTTGTAAAAAAAAGTATTTGGGAATAAAAATGAAGTTTTTATCTCGTTGTGTCATTGAAGAATGTTCACTCCCTTGTGACAGTGGATCGACGTATGTATATAACTTCGTTTCATCTCATATGGATCTCTTGATCGTCCAACAACGCCTGCGTTTTCCTAAGGAATGCAGCGTTTTCCTAATAGTAGTCATATTTGATATTCACGGCATGCAGTCTTCAGTTTATTACATTTTCATGCACATTATTTGTAGATATTTATGACCTGATTGACGATCTAATCGCGGAACTTTTACTCGGTATAGGCATTGAATTCATAAATTATTATATCAGTGGTATACGCTAGTGCTGCTAGCGTATGTCTAGCGTGGAACGATCTGGGACTTGCTCGATGATGAACCAAGCAGTCTGCCAAGTAGGCAGGCAACAAGTGAGCGCTGCATGTATTGCGGAACTGCCTAGCTTGAAACTGCAGGCGTACCAAGAAAATTTCCAAGAAATCATAACAAAGTTCTCAGGCTTCCTTTTGCGATACCAACGAAAAAAAAAACACTGTGTATGAAGCTCACCTATTATTATGAAGAATACACTAAATTTAATTGAATAATAATCAAAACAAAAAGAGGTAATTTACGCTCTCTGCTACAATAATAACATCCTTCTTTTATATTAGTAGTTGGTAGGTTGTGGATGTTCTTTTGTTGGAATTGTGATCTTCTGTATCAGTGTATTAGACTGATAAAAAAATAAAATAAAAAAAATTATCTATTTGTACGTTGAATAGAAAAATACACGAGAGTCCAACATCCATAGTGAAAATTAAGAAACGCATTTTAGTTTTTAGGGTCTGGTTGTCCAACATTGGATCTACATTCAAAAGAGTTTTGGGCCTATAAACGAAGACTAAAGAGATACAATGGTTAGAACACACTTCAATAGGTATACATCACGTTTATCGGAAGTATTTAGGCCTATACTAATGAGCAGACGTTTTCTAACTTCGATCTATGACTGAATCGCACACGGACTTTCAAACGCAGATAGCTGAATCGAATTGAAACTTCTCGATGTTGTCAGCAAGAAATGTCACCTTCAGTTTCGATTTATGAGAAGTGAAACAAAAACCATCGTCAGGAACTCACCTACAGCCTTTTATCTGCAGCGAAAAAGTATGTACACAGACAGAGCAGTCCTCGAGTCAAAATTCATTGTTTTCCATCTACAACATTCCTTATACGTAGTTATTAATAATGATGACATGACCTCCTCGGAGTCTTACAAAAAAACAAGAGGTGCCGCTTCAATATTCGCATTAATTAGCAAACAATCATTGTAGATAATAATTTCTATGTTGTAAGATACAAAAAAAATACTCACTTTGACAGCATCGTAGTGGCCCTCGTGCAGTCCTGCCAGGTCGCTGAAGTTGGCGTGGTTCGCGCCGTCCCCGCCGCCGTTGACGGAGGCGGCAGAGGAAGCGAGCGGCGACGACTGGTGGCTGGCGGTCGCTGCCGGCGGACCCCCGTTTGCGCGGACCACGACCGATGGGGCGGGCGCATTGACTTTGCCACCGGGCTTCGAACTGAAACGGAGAAAGACAGTCGTGTTGATTATCTGATTTGACAAGCGTGCTCGATGTAATTGTAAATTTAATGAGAGTTGATTTAACGAAATATCATTTTTGGGATAGCTTTCGAACGGTATGAGATATCAAAATTCAATACCACACATTTTCGATATCTTCAAGATGTCAAAATGGCTCAGCTGTTGCCACTGCCATGCTGAAACTCAAACCGTTCAAGGCAAATTAATGATTCAGGTTAGTGGTGAACCTCGGATCTTCCGAAGAATTCTATTGGGGAATCTACATCTGAAATAAGAGGCTACTGTGGCCGACCTATGTCACTATAACACCATAACACAATTACTATTATATAATGACTAATCTATATTTCGATTGTGAATCAGCCTCAAACAAACAAACAAGGTACATTTTCCAAAGAAAAAGGTATCATCACATAATCTCTCTTGACTTCCGAAACGTCAAGTATCTCACCCTGTACCATAGAATAGATTTTTTTGTCTGTGCCTGTACAAAAAAAAGTTTGACCTGCACGGAAGGAAACCATGCATCAAGTAGCCCTTCATTACTTCAAGAATGATCTAAATCGGTACTCATCACAAAATGACGACCTTAAATTTTAATGTGACTTTTTTTGTCAGATTTCACAAAATGCACTTCTGTTATAGTTTTGTGGTCAATCTAATTGAGAAATGGTCTCATTTTTTATAGATGACTATTCTATAAAATAATTACTTGTACACATTTAGTAGGAAGTTTGTAGACCATGAAGATTGTTTCGAGTTGATATTATTGCCACAATAGGAGACATATGGGTTTTGGTTCTCGACTCTATTACTATTAGATCTTCGACGTCAATAGATCTTCATTATCATTACAGTGCGTCGTCAAACCCAATATAAAAAAATATATATATTTGAAAAGGTGGAAAATCACGCGGAAGACGTCGCTATGGAGAAGGGAACTATATCGTCCCTATATCCTGACATCGCGAAACTTGATGAAATTTCTGAGGGTTTGGACATTATTGGACATTATATACGACTACGGTACTTAATTATATGACTTATAACTGTCGGTTATTTGTTCACGTAACCTCGACCCAGCTCGGAACGGGTTAATCGGAACAAATAAACAGAATCTAGATTAATCTTAAAGACCGCGTGTTTAATGTTCGAACAGAGGTATCGCTGTACTATATTTCATCATGTAATTTATTACCATGACATGACAAACGCAAACGACGAGTTGTCGAAAAAAACATTTGATCCACTTTTCAAAAGACATGTTTTGGTAATCGTCGTTTATACACACTTTTTACGAATTATTATAATGTGTCATTCTTGAAAAATATGTCTTACTCGTTCTTGTTACGAGTACATGGGGTCGATTTAGAGAAATATTAGATTTTTTATGGTAACTTCTGAACTGTATGAAATATGAACATTTCAAACGACACTGGCTGAAATCTTCAATTTCTATACTTCATCCGATTGAAATAATATTTTCCCAGAATGTTATTGTTCAAATATCTGTTCCTACCAAATTTGAAGAAATTTGTCTCGGTCGGAAAAAAGTGATTTAATTTTTGATGCTGTAAAAACGAGAAATGCAGCTCTCAAATAAGTTCGCTGGATGATCAGTACGTGACAGTGTAAAGAAGGCAGTGACACTGACGGTGATCAGACACAATAGATTCTTGAAAGAAGATTCAAAGGATTTTAATATAAATATCTCTCTCGTCTCACAACGCATACACTGCTTTTTCCTAGAAGACCTATAAATTCTCTTCAAACACAAAATATAGAAGTTTCTTCTTTTAAATTACAAAATAATCTGAGCATGAATCAAAACGACCAAATGTATACGTTCTCTCGTCCACAAAATAATTAAAATAATACAATAATTGAGTAATAATTATAATGACAAGATGTAACAGACTCCCGACATCATCACAGCTGCATGCCATGAGTGAAATGAAAAGTGTGAATTTAGCGACAAATTAAAATTTCGGAGAGAAAATAGAAAACATCCAACGTAATTCTTCGAATCAATCACGATTAAAGTGTCAACGACGTCGACCATACGAAAAATGAAAACGAAATACAATTACATACGGCAACCGCTATTCACCGGACCATCGGTCTATGTCACCACATGCAGACATTGTTATTGATGTTGCACAGCATAAACTAACCAAAATCAACCCATCTGTACCTATAGACCGATCAGATCCTATCCAAACTAACATGAACCAACTAACCTAACCAAACAAACGTCCCAAACTAATTTGACCTAAACTAAAACTAATCTTTCCTCCGCCAGTCCGATGAATAGCTATACTTCTGAATGATAACGAAATGCAGTTAAATAGGCCTACATCTAACTATAGCGCATCTCTATAATGAGGTTAATGTGGATTCATATATGGCCTATCTAGCCCGCTGGCGAAACGTTCCGTTAACTAAGTGGCGCTTATGGCATGTTCATACGGGGCATTGCAGTGCCAATCATACAGAGTTGGATCTTCTATTGCTAGTTAGTTATCGTGTTAGGGTTCAAAGGCGCGTCGACTGCGAGGTGTTGGGTCGTTCAGACGCAGATGACACCGCTGTAAAGCAATGTTGAAAAGTCAACTATTGAGTTTTGAATATCAACTATTGATGTGACATGATGAAAAGAATGTCGTTCATGGGCTCTATATTACAGAGTACGCTGAATTGTTTTTTTCTGGCCGTTTCACCCCTGAACGATTCTATACCCGCCTCGCACACCTCTACATCCCTCCAGTCTCCCGCACCCATCAACGAATCCCCTAGTCCCTCCACGTCCCACGCCCCGTAATGATCTTACCGCTGCGCCGCGGCGCTCGGCATTGACGACGTCCTCCATCCGGTCGAGGATTTACGAAACTCGTACGGCACCCGCATGGTCAACGTCGTCATCGGGATCTGGCCGCGAAACTTGGCGGGGATCGGATCACCGATACGACGCTCGGAATGGTGACGATGGTGGAACATCTCCATAATTACACTCTCTTGCGAATAACGTGCGCATATATTGGATATGATTCACTCACTGCGATTCTTTAAAACGTCAACGCGAACAAATATGCCTCGTGATTTTTTCAAAGTAGTTATATTCGGCGGACCCGAAGTAGTTTAAGATTGGTTTTAGTTAGGATAAAATCAGTTTAGGACGTTTGTTTGGTTAGGTTAGGTTGGGTTTTAAATCGGTAAGATTGTGTGATTTAGTTTAGTTTAGGCTGCGCACAACAACAACGTTCCCATGTGGTGACAGACTGATTGTTCGATGAATGGCGGATGCCAACTTTTTTCAAGGAAGATCTTTCACGTTTTATTATGTATGCATTATACGTCGGCTATACAATCGAGAGAGTGCTAAGGACGACAATTACAATTCAAAACTTGTAGTATTCGGAAGGACAATACAAACTAAACGTTATACCGAAAGTCGAAGCCGTCGTCGAATTCGCAACGTTCACTTTAAATACACCAACTCGTCCAGAAGAAAACGAAATGTGCACTTTTCAAGCTGTGAAACAAACCACAGTGATTGTCGGAATCGTTCTGCGAAGTTGAACACCCAAGTATTCTTTTTTTCAGTGTCGGAAGTTGGGCGTATATCCGGTATGTCTCCAGGGAGATGAAAAGAGATGGAAAGAGCTATTATATAAACACTGTGTTGTACTGTGCACCGCCGTGTGTTTGACTTGTAATCTATTAGTGATGTAAGAACCTGTCACATCTAAAAATACACACCACTGTATCAATATATAGAGTGGCAAGTACGTGTGATAAAATGATGATTTGAAATGTGTTAATATTTTAAAACAATAACGTAAAAATTGATGATACAGATTTTAAACATGTCCATAAGTCGCACCAAACAGTCAAACACGACTATATGCTTCTGTGGAATTTGTCTGGATTCAATTATACGATGTAGATCTGTACTTAATTGCACAATTACACCACGTGATTCTGTAAGGAATTCGCTCTCAATTAACCATACGAACGAATTGAATTGTTACAACACGAAAGTAAATACACACTCGATTTCCATCCTGAAATAATTTTAAAATATGATACTTTTAACATCCTCTATAATAGCCCACAATATAATTTATATCGTTTTTAAACACTCGCCTCTCGAATATTGACGTGTTCACGCTACGAAACACTTCTGCTAACTGTTTCCAAAACACCGTACATATGTTTCAAATAAGCTCAACTCTTTTTATCAGACACGTTTTCTTCGCTGTCATCATGACTATCAGCTGTCGAAAAACACTGAACTCTCTGCAACAACGAGCATCTCTCTGCAGTAAACACCACTCATCTAGCCATCGCACGCTGCACTTCGGCCACTCCGATGTGGTGCTAGTCAGAATACCGTGTCACTAGTCTCGGTACTAGTGTGTGACGTCACGACATACGTGCACACAAAGGGGACTTGATAGAATGAGTGTGATTAGTAATATTATAGCTAATAGATATTACGCACGTAGGCCTAATGCCTGTATCGTCCCACCCTATTCGTTAATTACAGTTAAATGAGTTTATTACAGCCAATGAAAAGAAGAGATAGTTCCCAGGGTGTATACATTGCCTACTGATTGAGAGTGATTATTATTATTATTAAATTACAAATGGAAGCGACTAGATTAATTAATTACAGTTTTCATGTACATTAGATTGGCGTACCGACTTGAGATGACGTGTTGACCAGTGGCTACAACCTTGAACCGACATTCAGGGGACTAATGTTCGATTCCCGACACGGTTGACCATCCTGACTAGAAGTCCCAAAGTCGTTTTGGTGAATGCACTGATGGGTCCTCAATAATAAGCCATGGTTATTTCCTTTACACTATCCCACTATCACTTTACCGCAGGCCTGCATATCATACTCTGGTCACCTCAATAACATGCATTGACGCCAGTAGATCTCAATAGATATGTTAGTGTGAAGGGAGAATTTAGTTTTGTTTTGCCATAAGAGTGGGCCGCGTCAATCAATTATATTAGTAAACTATTGGACTACGTTATATGAAACAAGTGACGATTCAAGATCGTTCCGAACCTGGCGGCAAAGCGTGTGACTACTCGAGCATGTGACATCATGAAACCATTGCGCAAAAGGAACACGTAAACATTTCTCATTCGCCCTAACAGAATGTTCTTCGTTATTATCTGAATTTGCAGACTCCCCGATGCTGGAATATTTACGTTTTCAGTTATTATTCAAAGTTTCACTGCGCATCGTGACTCACGCAGTCGATTTAGTTAATTTTTCTTGAAATCCATAATGCACGTTCAACTACTAGATTCTGAATAAAAGAGCTTCATATTATGCTCGCTTCATTTTTATATTAATTTCATATTTTACCAAATCGGGCACAAATTCGCACTGCTATACTGCTACATAATATTTGGTACTATCTAATCGTCGACGCTATAATTTTTTTTCGTTCTTCTGTTTACCAGTAACAGCATATATCTATTTTCTCCCACATACGATGTCACGTTGTCTGTGGTATAAGTGCCAATTGAGCCAATGACGTATCTAGCAAGCCGTGACAATCGGTTCGTGACGTAGAATGTCACGAATTCATGATCGTACAAACAAATCAACAGGTTTTGAACCATTTAGGCTTCTGTCAAGTAACAAATGACTGACAATCGTTATACTGTACCATACAATACAGCAATAAAGCGAACTGGTGGACTAACACAGCTTGTGATTGGTTGATGCCAACTGGTGGACATTGTTGTCTTCTCTTGCAACAATGAGTGATGTCAATTGACAGAAATGTATTGTTTATTCGCGCACTGAATATTAACTAACCGTCCACTCGTCATTCAAGAGATCCTGGTCTCTATAAAATAAGTATCTTATAAAATACAGTCGATCCATAATAAGCATTCACAATGGGTTTCATGTTATTTTTATATAAAGCGGTGAAGTGAAAATCGATGGCCAAAATATAGTCTATAAGTAACCTTTCCACCATTGTTATCATAAAATTTCAGTAGTTACCATTTACGACAAAATTGTCTGCGTCTCATGTTTGTTTTTTCATTTTGTTTCTCGTACTGTTACACATTTACGATCATTTATTTCTGTGAAATCACCCTGACTGGAAGTTTTTGCACTACGGAGACTAGGGACGCCTACAGCTGAAATTTCACATAACTGGACGACTCGTGTGGCACGATCCACATTGAATAGCGTGTGGGGGATGGGGAGGGGGACGGTATAAACTTGTATGGTCTGTTGTACGAAAATAACAAGAATTTCTCATTAAACCCATTTTCTCGATCGCGGTGTAGCCTACGAGGTTCCGAAGAGAAAGACATAATAGGCATACGTGTAGGCCTATGCATATACATGTAACCCTATTAGTCTGAACCCTATTTAGGTTCGTAAGGGTTACGTTTATGGGTTCACTTATTTCCACTTATCCTCAGTATCCACGGTCAGAAAGTCCCAGTCAGGGTGATTTCACAGATGCAACATCATACACGTTGACCAGTGCAAGATACCAAATTAACAAATAGGCCTACATCACAAGACGCAGATAATATCTGTCGAAAATGCTAATGACTCAAATTTTATGATAAAATAGTGGACATTTTTACCTCACCGGCTCACCGGCACATAACCGGTCATACCGATACATAAACAATTCAATAATATGTAACCTAATCGACAGTTTTTCAAATGACACTTGTCTGCATGGTGTTGAAACAGTTTCACTAAAATATGATTCGAAAAAAAATCACCAAGATCGTTCATATGTTAAATTCACACTTAAAATGTGACGCTGAGGGTGGGTCCCCCTTAAACTTTCTATTGACTTGTATAACAGCTGGAATGATATCATTACAAACTGTTGAGCACGTTCAGAACAGTTTCTACAGTCGAAACGACAGACACAATCGGACTACCGTATCTAAATTACCCGTTGTATACAGTGCATCAAGAGAAGGTATAAGTTAATTGAGTAATTAAACTCCAGGCTAAATTATTGTCATCGTACACTAATAAGTGTAATTTTTACAATTTGTTTACGTTTCTTAGGAAGGAGCATACGAGAAAGATACTGAATACTGATTGTAAATCTAAATTCAAGATGAAATTTGTATTAGAGACCACTCTGTTTATATTAGTCTTATTAAATATAGGTTTGAATAGTTCATTAAAGTCCGGTAAAACCAACTGATTGTAAGTGGACTGAGCGACAGTTAGCGGATTAACGTGCTATCGCCGTTGGTTGAGAGGACTAACACTGATGACTTTCAAGGTACGTAAAACCGGCTCTCAATAGTCTAAATATACTTTTCATAACTCAAATTCTTCAAAAGTTATCACCTAATGATTGATATTTCGCTAGATCGACTCCCATGCGCTCTTAAAACCAAAGTAATTACCAAAATAAAACTACAGTACCGGTAACGCATTACCGTCCACCGTAAGGTAGCGAAGATAATTGTTGTACCGCGTACTACACGCGGTGCGACTCCTCACCACAGCACGCCACTATAAATTAGGAGGCTAGATTCACGGAGCCGAAGCAAATCAAACCGATCGTCAGAGGAACGATTCACCTCTGTACGCGGTATTAATTGGGTGATTAGGAGCAGGAATCACGGCTCAGAAGGTCGGCAGGCGAGATCCTGTTAGGAATAGAAATAGACAGACTCTGGAAGTGGAGTCAACCGTAACAGAGCAAGAAGTCCAATCGTGGAAGAGTTCTTGCATGCGCGGTTATAGACGTGGTTATTCAAAGTGGCCGTTAAGGAGGACCTACCCTCAGCGTAACACTGCCACTGTCAATGTAACATATAAACAATATCCCATAACCTCCTCGCCCGACGTCATTTTAGTCTACATGGCAATGTCTACACTGACTGGGAATAATATTGCTATATAACTGGAAATTATTTGTTCATAACAATCAAATGTCAATTATAATTTGACAGTTTTTGGAAATCTGAAAGACTTTTACCTGCGTCAAAAAGTGTGGTCAGAGACGGCGCCATCCTAGTGTCAAAAGTTCATTGTTTTTATTTCAAATTATTAAAATGGAGTGTTGAGGTCGCCCTTATAGTGCCCCGTGAAAACGAACCTACTTCCACCCCATAGCCTCAATTGGGCAACAAGGATTTTCTATAGAAAAAATAAATGAAAAAATTCATGCATAATACTAGAAAAGATCATTTTCACTTAACAAGTGACTTAATCTATATTGAACCAGTTCAAAGTCAAAGTTAATGTAAGCCTATTATTATAGTTACTGTAGTCGTGTGAATTAAAGAGCTATTGGCACGAATACTATTTCTATATCTAGGGACAAGGTCCTACTGGAACCTAACACAAATCTATACAATTTTACCATATTCATTTCATTCTCGACGAGATCACGTTTAATGAGGTTGGAAAGCATGACCCAGCTGGTATAGAGACCTCATTCACGCGAAGCATAACGCCTTGAACATAGGCAACTTATTCGACATGCAAACGTGCCGGGTCAACTATATGTAAGGCGCAGACCACGCGATGGCAGTTTCATATAGTAATATTCCCCTCGCTGGCATTTATTACCACACATTATCTCACGAGGGGGGTAGCATATGGAAATGCGGTTCAAACGAACTCCCATAGCTCGCTGATGTGAGAGTTGAAAACCCGCTTGGATTAAAAGTATATGAGAGCCGATTTTAGCGAAATATAATTTTTTTTGGTGATGGTTTACAAACGGTATGGGATATCAAAATTCTGATACAGAGGAAACACAGATATGTTCAATGCCTCATTGAGTCATTGATGATGAGAATTATGAAGTTATATTTGACTCGCATCACCAAATTTTTTGTGAAGCAAAAAAATTATCTTCATTTGATAGACAATTATGTGATATAAAATAGATAGTTTTCCCTCATACCATCTTGAAGCTATTACAAATATCTGTGTTTCTCCCGTATCAGAATTTTGAGATCTCATACAGTTCGGAAGTAATCTTCAAAAAACAGATAAACCGCTAAATCGACTCCCGCGCGCTCCTAATACTCGAAAGTAGACTAGATAAAAGTTCCAGACGTTAGATTCAAGTCATAAAACCACGACTTTTAACAACAGGAAGAAGCCACACTCTTCACGTGTCTGGCTCCCTTCATAGATTAGGACCAGGAAAACTCTATACATAGCATAGACGTACGCGGACTTTTCAATAAGTAGGACCCATTTAGAAAAATTAAAAATTAATTTTCTAGCAAAGCTGTATTTTAACACAAAATATACATGGTTCAAAGGTGTTGATTCCATGGTATCCCAATATGCTTACTTTATTACCGCAGTGGAAACAAACAAAAATGTGATCTTAAAACATGAGACCTACAAATAGATTCGCTATAAAATAATAAAATATTAATGATCAAAATAATTGCTCTGCATAATATCCATGGCTAAACCCCCAACAGAATCAAAGTATACAATCACGAGCCGATAATGGTAATTGGCTCCCTTTACGTCCCGCAGTAATTTTGTTGTCAAGCTAAGCGATTTTATAGAAGTTTGCAAGAATTACGTTGATGCAATAAATGTTATTCTGTCTTGGAAATAATTCAGAATGAAATATTCAGTTTACTCTTCCTTGTGATGCATTAGGCACGACCTGGGCTGTCTCTGCATTCCTTGTGCGCTATTTGGCGAGATTCAAGTTTGTCTTCTCAAAAACCATGTTGAGATTCAATTTTTTGATTACTGTATCCAAGACTAATGTAAATTTACGGGTCCATTCATTTCTTCAGCGTTCATTATAAGACTATATCTACTGACTAGATCGCTGAGATTATAGACTCATTCTATGATTTGGGTAATCGAATTACAGAAAAAGCTTGAAAATCCTGATTAGGGGCGTACATACATCTAAAAGATGTATTGGCGTCGGATGAATGATAAATGGGATGACAGGATGGTGAGATAAAGGTTTCTTAGGTAATGAGGAGAATAGTGGGAAGGAAGCGGTTGTAGCCTCAACTGGAACCATCCCGGCATTAGCCTAGACTACAGTGGAAAATCACGAAATAACTGTAAAATGGACAGTGGCGGGGATCAAACCAGTTCCGACATGCCTCTCACCTCCCGGATCACATGGAGCGAGCGCGATAGCAACTGAGCTGCATGTGCCAGTCCATTCATAATTCTCTGATGCCAACACAATAAACATAAAAATACGAACTCCTCACTCACCTGATGTCCTGCAGCCGATTGTCCGCAGTCAACTGTCGCACCAGATCGTCCCTTTCCGCCTGTCGCGCGCTCAACGACTCCTGCAGCCGCTGCTTCTGTCGCTGGAACTCTCGCAGCATGTCTCCGCCCTGTTGCTCCGTATCGCCAGTGAGCACCACCGTCGTCAGCGCGCTCAGCACCGGCTTGTCCGTCAGCGAATCTCGTCGAGAAGACCGACTCGTTGACGACGGCGATTCCCTGCTCCGGTGCTCCGGAGTGGAAGCGGACGAGGAAGTGGCTGTTCCTCGTTTGTCCGGACTCTTAGGGCGGGTCTGAGGTTTTGGCGTGCTTTGCGTTTCCAGTATAGCCGGGAGTTGTTGGAATTCGTTGTAAGAAGTGCTGTTGAAAACGTCCCCTTCGTGCCCGAACAGTCGGTCAACAGATGTGTTCATGAGTTTGTTGTTTTTGTAGCCCGTCAAATGAAAACTGGCGAAAGTGGACCTCGACATGACATTGTTCGTGTTGATGTCTCCGGTGGAAACTGTCATGCCGCTCGGGCTTTGATTCCGTTGCGCTCCGTTCGGGAGGGGCTGTCCGGCGAGACCGAAGGGCAAACCGTCGAGAGCGGGAAGTAGGGAACGAGACATCATATCCGTGGCCGAACGCGGTCGATTGAACGGCATCGCGGAATGAGGAAACAATTTCGGTTTTATTGGCGTCACTAGCATGTGTTCGGTCCACGACGTTTCCAAAGACGGTCGTTCTAGTCTTTCGATGTCGACATTCAGCGTTCTTTGCTCGAAGGGCACCGAGAAGGTATCCGGCGGTATGCTCTGTAGCCACGATAATAAACTAAGATCTGACTCCAAGCCAGCGGAATTATCTAACAAACGTGAAAATCTCATTTCTTGGGCTTCAGAATCTTTGGTACCGGTAGCTTTGCCTTGACAATAATTAACACAAGATTCATATAAAATACCTTTAATTATTAAATGTACTAAGCGATCGTTCAACGACGCTTGCGGGGACTCGCCCGTCTGATCCGTCGATTTCCTGTCACCGGGTAAAAACTTTTCGACTAGAGGGAAAATTTCTCGGAAACACTGAACACGAGCACTACTGGGATTCCAGTCTTTGTACTGTAAGTGATCGGTAAGTCGCGGCAAAGTCAACAACAAACACAGATTTGAATAGTCCTCTTTCGACGGGGCGACCTTTTCGATTTCGTTTAAAACTTTGACCACGTCGTCGACGGTACTGTCCACGTTGCTACTCGGTCCCATATTCGACAGGGCCTCCGATTTTATGCACAACAGCTCGACGTATTTGTGTCGCAAGATCGAGTAGTTGAACTGTCGAGCGTCGAACTCTTTGAGCGCCTCCAGCGGCTGGATGAACTCGAAGACGTCGTCCCACTGGCCATCGAGGATAAGCTGGCGGAGGAACAGGATATCGCCCGACATGTCGCCGTTGATGACGCCTGTCTCGCGCTCCAGGCTCAGCTGGGAGATGTGCAGCTCACGCGTGTGGAGGAACTCGAGCGCTAGACGCACGACGTCCTCCTCACGCAGCGTCAGGCGGGCCGACGGCATCATGTACCGGATCAACAGTCTGCAAAGACAAACAGACGACGCTATTGTATTATACAGTTAGTAGATTCCCTAAAGTTTATTCGGAAAATTTCGAGAATCGCTATAGGAATTTTTTGAGAAATATTTTTCCACCGGTGTCATTCATCGACAACTCCACAAAAATTGAATATTGCTACGATATTCAACGTTTTCCCCCAAGCAATTAACGACAGGAATAAATGTATACAAACAAAAACAACAAAAAATTGTATATTCACTCGAAAATATTTCGCCTGATCAAGTCCCAATCCCATTCTCATTTTCAATATAAATAGGGTCAAAAAGAATCAATTTTATGATCCAGTAAAATAACCATATACCCGCACCTTATAAGATATGAATGTCAGAAAAAGTTTCCACATACATACAACTTTAAATATAATTTATTCACGGTCTCCTGGGATACGAAGACGTAACGGAAGAGAATTTCAGAAACAAACTTTGAGAGACATGAACTGAAACGCGAGAAAACGTCAATACAATAGAATGATAAACGAGTTGGCACGAGTCAAAGGTAAACTTGTGAGAAATATCGCACCAGAGGTCGCCAAATAACACTTATTTTCTGACAAGAGGAAAGTTTACGTGAGTGGAAAAACAAAAGTGGGCGACGAAACGACGACAATTATTTAGGATGTGGAAAAGTTATGTGATCTTGGCGTCTCGATCGTCGATATTTAATTACGCATTTTTAACAACGAAATCTTGATATAGGCCTACAATCATTGTTTCGCAACTACTGCTATAGATGAATTAGTTAGGACTGTTTTGAAGCGGCACCTCTTGGTTGTTCCAAGTCTTAGACGTGGTCTTGTGACCAATATAAAAAACCACCTTTGGACTAGTTTATATACAAACAATTAACTTCGACCACACTGTCTATGACCATACTTCACAAAAGTACTATATAAAATATAGTACTTTACTATATAAAAGTCTTTCAGTTTCCAAAACTCCAGAAAACATTATAAATAGAAACCGTTTTTGTGATATATCCGGGAATTACCACCTTTGGTATTAAGAGTAAACCAAACAAAAGAATGTTGATATTCTTCACTTCGAACCAAGACTCTGGCACTATTTTTGTTCAAGTTTTCTTTGGTCTCCATTTACCATTAAAATGATGGTAGTGAACAAACACACACTTTTCATTCGATGGCATCCATTTGTTCTAACTCACCATCTCTCTCTCTTCCTCTCTTTGAAAACACGTACAGGGTACATTTATAAACAGCCCTCAAGATTAAAGAGTTGAACATATTCTATATACTTTCAGTGCATCACTCTCAAGATACGATACAAACAATTCAGAGATATAAAATGGTTCCATGTTCTATTAAGGTGTCCCCAGTCTCTACAGGGCAAAGAGTTGCCGCCAGGGTGATTTCACATAAGTGTATGAACGATGCAGAGAGAAAATTATCAAAAACTCCATAAGATGCAGACAATTTTTGTCGAACATTCTAATGCCTCAAATGGTATATATAATAACCAAATTGGAACCATAGACCAAAGATATTCGGTTGGATGATCATGTGTATGTAACAGTAACACTCGATATTTTTTACATTGATTGTTACTTGACCGCGTACCGTTACACACAAATAACAAGTAACCTACTGTGAATGTTTATTATGGATCTCCAGTATTTTAGAAGATATTTATCTGAATGCAGTTCCACTACGAAATGTTCATCCGGAAAGTTACAGCTATCGTCATGTTGTTACGTTGATACAGAAAATGTTACGCTACGGGTTGGTTCTCCTTAATGCCACCAGACGGTATAAAAACAAACCATTTCACTCAGATATTCATACCTCATCAAATCGCTCCATTCTAGCGTACAACGGAGGACGTGAGTGAGTATGTCATGAATAGGGAGAAACTCGAGACGAGAGAAAGAAATAACACCTAGCGAAGCATATATATAGGCTCATCACAGAAAAGATAATTACTCTTTTCAAGATGCAAGTACAACGCTACTGCTGAACATGAATGTCACTTTTGTCATTGGGGACATTTTAAGCGATAATATGGGTAGTAAGTATTTATTATTCTATTTTTAATCGCTCATTCTTGTTTCTTGACAATAAAACATGAAATGATGAAAAAGGAATAAAAAAACGTACACCATATCAACAAATATATGGACTAGGTAGAAACATTATCAACAATATTAATATTGAAAATAAGTCCTCAGAAATGAAAAGCGTGGTGAAATCACTTTGTTTTGTTTATAGGCCTGCCCAGGACTTTCAATATAGGTAAGACCAAAATACAAAGTAATTTTTTTCTATTCATATATACAAAGCAATATATGAATGCAAAAATATACGCGTGGTTAGGTGTTATTCTATAGTTATCTCAAAATGCTTATTTTATTACCAGAAATATAAACAGAAATGTGAGCTGAAAGAATACATTCAAGTTCAAATAATAAAATACTAACGATTAAAAAAAATGCTCTGCATAATATTCATGGCTACAAGTTACAACCCCTAACGAAATTGAAGAAAATAACGTGTACACAATCACGAGCTGATAATGGGGAAGGATTCTACCCAGCAGAATTTTTTTAAAATTAAAATGCACTGGAAGTGATTTTATAGTTTTTTTCTTCAAATTTAAGTTGGTGCAAGAAATGTTTTCCTGTGATAATTCAGGATAGAATATTCGGTGTATCATTCATTGTGGTGCATTAGCTACGGCCTGGGCTGTCTCTGCGTACCCTGAGCATGGATTAAAAACTTCATTACTCTGTGCCCTGAGTCCATGATTTTGTTAGACGTTATACAACGATTTTCGAAGTGAAGGGTTATAATTTCTCACAATGTTTGCCAAAATGTATGGGCCTATAGTCAGCACTTGGAAAGGGACAAATGGTGGGCAATGTTTCAAGTTGATTGGTTGTTCCGCTTGGGGTGTTATGGAGAAATAACGCTTACAAAAACTGAAACCTCACACCAAGTTTTATCAAGTTTATATGGTGTAAGTTCATATGCCTACAGAAACAGGAAAACACATCAAAAACACATCAACAACTTCACACTATTCTATCATTCATTTTCTAGGAAAAAAGGAGTAAATATTCACCACCGAGTTTATCAGCTCTTACTGTCTTGGGACAAAAGAGATAACAAATTGTATTTTCACATCAACGGTAAAACTTCTACGTATACAGAAGCTATTGTTATTTCGAGAGAGTTTATTACTACGACAATTGTTGTTGGATGAGCTTAGCGAAAACTTCCATTCCACATACCAAAAGAAATCGGTATTCGTTTTTTTTTTTTTTGGACTACGGCATACAGGTAAGGAAAAAGCAACCAAATTGAAACTTTTTCTGCAAATTGGTGTCATACCAGAATAGATTGCGAATGTTCATCAGAGAAATTCGTTGGACGGTCTTTTCAGAACAAACTCAGGAAATTTGGTAAATCCCGGTGAGAATAACCCGGAGGGCGAATATTTGAAAAACAAAAATTCTTCAGCTTTAAAATTTTCACTGAATACAAAACCAACCATCATACACCTTTCGAGTTATTCTTTTACAATAATCGGATACAATTATACGTAAAAAACGCATTAGAATCATACACGTTATTGAATATTAGCCTCAAAAACCAACAGGTTGCAGTAACCAGTAGCACACTTATAGCACCAGTAGCAACAAGTAGCAGGTAGGGATTTAAACTTACGAAGTAATTCAAGTCTGTCGATGCAGTCTGTAGAGACAGAATATATTTAATTCCAGATTTTCATACTTCTATAAGCTCATCTCACAACGCACATACTACATTTCCCTAGTTATTATCAACACCACCGTAAACTTGATATAGAATCCTTGTGAAAATGGAACGATATGGTATAGAAAAAAGGTCCTTATCAAGTGGAAATGTGCCTACAATCCTCATATACCGCATATATTGTAAATTGCATGCCGGTAATACAACCTCTTTATTATCACAGATATAACACCCAACTATCTCGTATACAACTCAAGTCCCTCGTATAATGTCAGTGATGTATAAAGGGGATAATGCTATACGTCTTCCTTCTCGTGCAAGAGCCTCAGGATCGCATCCAATTGAGAATAATGGGTGTGAAATGGAGGTCTGAAACGGACCGGGCACTCCCCTTGATTAGGCTCCCGGTCGGGCAAGATAACAGAGACCAGTTGCTGATTTCACGTGCTTGGGGGTAGCGTTGTATATCTTCATTTCAGAGTAGAGTACGCTCTAGTGCTTGTACGGATACCGAATGAAAGGAGTCGAACAACCAGAGTACAGATTAACGTCAGATTTAATTTTGTCTCTTGAAAAAAAGATTAGCTTAGTTTGATTTCAAGACATAACAATGTCACAACCCTGGGGCAAGATTTTAATGAATGATATGACGCTATTTCACCCCTAAATTTAGAGTATTAAATTTATCTATATTCAGAGCTATTAATTCAGTAATTTAGCTGAATATAAATCATTATCTCATTATCTCAATTTCAGAAATTTTATGTAATTCATTTTGTCCTCTAGGATCCGCCCCTTTTCTGAGTCGTAGCCTTTACCCGATTCTGATCACGTTTCGTTACAGAACTCAGAAAAGTTTGCGAGTTTGCCCAGGAACTAAGAAAGAATCAAGTCAGGAACTAAGGGAGGAACTGAGTCAGAATTTGACAACGATTGACCTGCACGGTGCGTACAAAAACAATGAAGAAGAATCATAAAAGTACCACGAAGTTCTTCGCTACAGATCAACCAATAATTTTCATTCCATTTGATTGTAAACGTATTACGAATGTCAGTATATTAATGATATTTGGCGCACGTGATGAAATAAACTTGGCAATTTAATAGAATGCAAACGCATACTGCGCCTCAAGCCCCGTAAACAAAACGATCACATAATGCATCACAAGCTATAGGATACACTGAATATTTCATCCCAAAATATCTCTGACAATTTATAACAGAATATTATTTCTTGTACCAACGTAATTCTTACAAACATTAAAATCACTTTCAATTATTTTAAATCCAAATATTTATCTGTGGGGCGAGATGGGAGCCTTCCCCATTATCGGTTCGTGATTGTGTACGTATACGTTACATTACCGTTACGGAAATAAAGCCTTCCAATTTGAACTGAGTCTCTCGAAACTATAAATATAATAACAATTCTTAGAATACACGTATTCTATAAGGAAGTTAAATTTAGGCCGAAAAACTGCAATTTATCAATTGGCCATAGGAGCTCGAACTTTGCGTATCTCCTCCCAGTCCCAACATCTAAACACGTAGGTATTAGTACAAGGATTCGCGGTCAATAAACACAGGGCTAGGTTCTAGAACAACTATCTTCTACGTCAAGCAGTTGTCAGTTACCCATATATAATATACCGATACGCCTTTATATATTACCGTTTCATTTTAATTCAACAAGTTTACAATTTAATTGGGTATAACGAAAGTACTGATTGTATAAGTACCGGCAATAAAATACAAATAAAGATCTAGATAAAGTCTGTGCTCTAAGCATCGTGAAGAGGGTGACGAGGTGAGTGTATCAGCGAATGAATGTTATGGCTTAGAAACGTGCGTCGACAGGAAGGTCATTTTGCGCCCATGTTCATGTCCGTATCTACTTTGCCATGGTTGGTAACGTTTGTGGATGTTTCAAGCATATTGAGGAAGCGGGAAAAAAAGAGAAAAGTAAGTGAAGATGCGCCTCGACTCTAATGACCGAAAAGATTCGTCTCGTCGAGACGCTTAAAAAAGGAAGTGGTAGCAAAATAAAATTTAATTACATGAAAACGCAACGCCAAATACATGGTACTAAGGTAGTGGTGTGTGTAGCCATATACTGGTACAGTCTACGTACGGTACTGGTGTTTACATCGTTTTGCCTGTAGGCCTACATGATTCAATAGGTGATACATACAAATTACTCATATAAACTCTCTCACGCTTTTTTATAGTAACATTTATCAATTAGGAATAGCTTCTTAGGACTTCATTCAAATGAATCCGTTTCCTTTCTTTCAAGTGTGAGAGCTAGGTAGTATAAATAGAAGTGAATGCCAGCGTGTATCAAACATAAAGAGTATTAAAGAAGTACATGGAGTTTATAACTTGGTTGGTGTATTATAGACCATACACAGTGCTGCAGCGTAGTGTCTTATAATCGGTCAAGTGCAACGTGATTATGGGGCTGATGGTCGACGGCGTATGTGAAGTGAGACCATTACGCACTCAAGAGGCAATGAGTTCGAGTACCGGTTAACTCGACACAGAATAATTTACACGTATATTCATCCAATGAATAATACATTCACAGTACATCAATTGCAAAGCGGCAAAAAAGAAGAGTGCACCGGTATAGGCCTATATAATCATGTCATTAATTATATTGTAATTGTTCTTTATATAGCAGCCTTGCATTTTAATTAAACTATATTATACGGTATATATATACAACTAATAAAACAGAGTTTTTAGCTGCATACGCTTGCCAATTATGCATTATATTATGATTTTAATAGTAATGACTCGTACCGTATTGAGGGTATCAGAAAAAAACGTTTTCCCCTGGTAGAATGTTGGTACCTCATACCATTCAAAACCCATGATCAAAAAATTATATATTTCCCTATGTCGACGTTCATGTACTCTTAAATTAAAATTGGTTGATTTATTGTATTCTACGTTCATCAAGAACGAATATTTTGTACGATCGATTGAAAAAATAAATGTACAGTATGCAAACGGTATTTGAATGCAGGAATATACGCCTCGGGCGATTTCAACACCTGATTCACGGAACAGGTCTAGGTCAACATTTTTTACAGCTGCTGGAAATCTAACTTTAAATTCAAATGTTGGTCTATTTTGATTTACACGGATACTTTTAACAACGAATATGTTATGAAAAAATAGTGAAGGGGCTATTCGTCGGACCGGTTTTAGATTGTTTTTAGTTTGGATTGAAATAATTTAGGATGTTTGTTCGGTAAGGATAGTTAATAACTTTGATTTGATTTAGGTTAGTATTATGCTGTGTAACAACAATAATGTCCGCATGTGGTGACATAGACCGATGGTCCGAAGAATAGCGGTTTACAGCCAAAATGTGTATTATTGGCCGCGTTGACCCCGAACCTGACCTCGCACAATAATCTCATTAAAATACACAACATGGCTAGGTACACGTGCGGTCACGGAAAGCGGTCGGCCATGCCACATAAAAAGGCATCCCAGAGAAAACGTACTGACTTACTATCAGACAATGAACATATACGCACCCCACGTATAATCTATATGACCTATTACGGATATTTGCGATGAGCTATGCGTAGGTTTTATTTTATTTTATTTCATTTCATTTTTTTTTTAGAGTTTATGAGCTAGATATTTCAGCAAACTCCCACTGTAAATGTAGGTTACATTCCACGACTCCACTTTCAAATCCAAATTTGAGACTTTTCCAATTGTCAACACATTCTATTCCGTAGAAGAATATGAGCAACTTCCAAGGGTCATTTAATATAGCCAATGATGATCAACACGGATTTTTATTAACATTACTAATATGTATAATTTTATATCCAACAATGACGACATATTCTATAAGTCATGTAAACTGTTCGTTAAATAAATAAATGTTATTATTTTATTGGAAGAAATTCGTTTGTTCATGATTATCGTTAATCTTGACGACGTACGACCATGAACTACCATGCCCACGACCATGACCATAAGCTTACTATAAAGTTTGAATCATAATTGCCGAAAGTAAAAATGAGTAATGAAAATATGTTAATAAAATCACAATCTTGAAAGAAATGATAAAAGTTATGACGATGAATGAGACATTTGTATTATTATTATCATTATTGTAAAATTTATAACGCGAAAACTCCCATCTTATGTGGGCACAAGTTTTGGGTCCACTTGAAAACACCAAACAATAACAAAATGTGTTCATAATTATACGCAATAAAAACCAGTATATGAAAAAACATTCCAAATGTTTCGAGCTTGATCAGGAAAAGATGGTTAGTGATTAAAATTCGTGTATTCGGTTCACTCGTAATCGCTCGTAATACCAATTCCGATAAGTGTCCCGATATATCAAAAAACGGTTTATACTTTTAATGGGTAGGCCTACCAGAATTTCGGAATGATAGTCTTTTATCTGCGCCAAAAAAGTATGGTCACAGACAGCACAGTCCTGGTGTCAAAATTCATCGTTTTTTAATTAAAAATACTCCAGAAATGATCATTTATTTGATGACAAGACCGCCCCCCGAAGATTTAAAACAACACAGACGCCGCTTCAAAACGGTCTCAATAATTCATCATTAGCCTTATTTGGGAAACAATGATTGTACATCAAGATTTCGATATGAAAAAAAGTTAATTAAATTTGAAATTCTCGTACGTGTGACGACCGTCACGTAGCAGTGAATACTACAGTTGTAAAAAACCAACTGACCTACTAGGCTACTGATTGCTGAACTACTAATGAAACTAGATTTGAGGCGTAATTAATGAAGTCATCACTTGGAAGATTAGAGCGGTAAATAGATTAAGAACGATAATGATGACAAATGAATTCTATTTCGAGATCACAGTATCACTATACCATCTACTTGAAAAACGTACAGATTTATATGACTATAGGAGCAATTGAATATTACTTTGAAAAGATAGTGGCGCTTTCTATAGTGATCTGCACTGGTGTTACAGGTGAGGAGGTTAGAAGAGAGTGGTGATGAAGTATAGTGGGGGTAAAAGTGAGTTGTTATATTTTAACTTTGCGTGACAAGTCTTGGTAGTAGGTATACTACCGGTATACCAAGACATGTTATCAAGACATGTTATCAAGACATGTTACCAAGTTGGTATACCACCAATTCTTTGGTAATGCTCGTCTATAGGCCTATAACATAACTTGTCCGATTGTGTATGCAATGTTATAGACAACGCTAATAAAATGGATACCACCGTGAATGAGCGAGAAAGGTCACAATGGATATATTTACCCTATTGGTACAAAGGTCACATCCCAGGTGGGTCTACGAAGGCGATCGATATTATATAGGATTACATTACATATTGCAGACGCTTTAACAATGAGAAGTTCACTTATATGTCAAGGGCAAACATTTAAAACCAAGTGCGGTCTAGATATAATAATGACGACCACATATATTTCAATAGCTCGTAATTTTCATGAAAACAAATTCATGCATTTTCATTATTTTCATAGAACATAAAAACCCTGCAAGTAGAGATTATGGTCAAATACAGGTCATGGACATGGTCACAGACAGCGCAGGTGTCAAAGTTGATTATTTCAATGCAAAATAGCCCAGATATAATTAGGCCTATTTACATTAGTGACAAGACCGCCTCGAAGTCTTGAAACAACTAAGAGGTGCCGCTTTTTTACTATGGTATTTGTGGAGGCGCCCGGCAACTCCGACGAGTCATAGGCATATCGGTGGAAAAACTTTTTATTACTCTCGTTTAGATGCCATTATAGAAAAGTGGTGGAGGTGCCGTGATTCGTTGTAATTACGTAGGAATTGTTCATATTGAGAACGCATGGGTGTCGATTGGGTGAAATATCTCTTTGTTAATGATGAGGTTTGACCGGTATGAGATACCAAAATTCGAATACAGGGGAGATACTGACATTTTGATACCATCAAGACGGCATGAGTGAATAATTTACAATTTATATCGCATAATTTCCACAGACTTGAAATTCATTAGCTGTATAGGCCTACCTGTGGAAGGTTCAGAATTCATTCAAATGTTCACATCATTTTGAAGGTATTGAAAAATATTTCATTCATCCCGAAATAGAATTTTCATAGGGGCTACCTCATACCGTTAAAAAGTCAACACCAAAAAACTGATATTTCGCTAAATCGACTTCAAAATCCAAAATAAACATTTACAATTCTTTGAATGCAATATGAGATAATGTCATAATATGTCATAATAATACATGGACTGTGTTATCGCAGATTAGGTAGGCCTATATATTCTGCATTGTTATTAAATTATCTGAACAATAATTTGAGTAGATATAATAAATATTCATAGCTATACATATGCCTTGGTGGTATGTAGGTGGAAGTACTGGTTTCGAGTTCGAACTAGTCGTATAGCTACGAGCTGCATACGTCAAGCACGTCGTGGGTGGAAGTGCCGGTTCTGGTATCGCGTTTAATCGTTGGCGTTTAGTTTTTGCTCAGAAACAATCATTTATTTATGAATTTTAGGCTACAGTGGGTTAATAACCCTATTTGAAATTTTTATATTAGCGGAATGAGAATTAACAGGGATCCAGCACGCTGAGGGAAAAAAGGAGAAAATTTTCCCACCAGGGTCATTCACCCTGGAGACTAGAAAGGAGACTGGGGACGCCTTAATCTCTTGGCCTATATCTCGAATGCCCACTCGGAAGATTACCACAGGCAAGTAATCAGTTCTCGTCCATTTCACATTACACTCTTCCATACATACTTAGCAGCACGAACCACCGAGTATGACCATTCACCTAATCGAGTCACAGACGTAACCTGAGGAGCGTCCGAGAACCGATTACAAATACCAGTTTTACCGCCGCATAATGAAGACGAGTCCAATCAAAAGCGCAAACTTCCATGAAAACAGAATCCTGATATTGTACGGATGACAGACTAAATGTATTATATAGCCGCAAGTTGAACGACCCTGACGCTCTTATATAGAATCAAAGCAATAATTGAAGTATAAACTATTATTATACTCTTTATATAAAGGATTAAATAGAAGAATTGTAAATATAAGAGAAAGATACGACTAGATATAAGCTATGGTTCACCACAGATAAAAACGTAATCTCAAACGAAAAACTGTGTATAATACGAATAGATTATTTCATCACGCTTTTCTTACAATTATAAGTATATAATGAGGCGATGAGTAGGTACAAGTTCAATAGTGAAGATATATATTCTAACAATTAATGCTGGAATACAAATATTAATAAAAAATATTACTTTTGTGCTCAATGAATTTTACGTAAAATGTAGCCAACTTCTGTATAAAATTGTATTCAAACGACTAGAATACAAAAAATACAAAAAATACAAAAAACGACTAAAAAAAGTACCAAAAACGACTAAAAACAATACAAGAGTACAAGAATACAAAAAACGACTCAGAATACAAAAAAACGACCTAGACACTCTATTGAAATAGAACGTCTAATGTTAGGATCAAGAGAAATCATTCCGCTAATTTAAAGAATTTAACAATATAATTTGCCAAATAAATTAACAGACTTCAGGTTTTTATATAATTTGAGTCATTACCATTATCGTCAAATATTTTCTCATCTTATGACGTATTTCATAATTTTCTATCGTATACTGTTCTAGTTCCATGACCATTTACATCTGTGAAATCCCTCTGGCAGTGTATAGTCTCTGTAGAGCAGTCCCTGCCCTATAGAGACTAAAGAGACTCCATCAGAAGGCATGAATGAGATTGCACGATACATGTATGGATGTCGTATTGTCGGAATTACAGTCGTAGGAGTAGCTCCAACTTGGAGTCAACACCTGTTACCACCATGGTTACCAATTCTTGATTTGGTTTCAGTAACTCTCAGAATAAGGCTACACCATGGTCTTGTAATCGTGCCATGGTCTAAATTATCTTATCAAAATTGCCACTTTTGTAATTATTATTATTATTAATTGGATAGAATACTTTGTTGTATTAACGAAGCCGTGAAAGTAAATAGATTTAAACTTCTTGTAAAACACATGTAAGTTCTACTCAGGCGATAAGAAATAATTAGCTGAATAAAAGTGAAGCACATCAAAAAGGAGATTCTATATAAACTGGAAAGTAATCAAATTCTGCGGCACGTTCCTAAAAAGATATGAATATATATATATATATATATATATATATATATATATATATATCTTGATCTGAATTATTGATCATCGAGGCTGAAACTTTGCGGAAGCCTTACATAGACACCGGTAGAACATATTTGCGATGCCATAAAATATGCAGATAGCCAACGCAAAGAATATGGTATTTTGATCGAAGGTTATATAATGCACAAGCAAATTACCGCGAGCAAACTTTACAGACGAGTTCCAGATTCTATACATGGTGCACATTCGAACGCCACACCACTGCACATAATTGCATAATTCTTATCTATATAGGCCTACAAACTTGATCCGGATGTAGTTTCGCTTCACAGCATAAATAAATATACAAAGTCGCTTTCCATTAATTAAATTTTTGCTGCAAGTTCACCGTACTTCACAGTTCGTTTTTTATGGTTTGTAAGCTTGTAAAGACCAACATACTTTTAAAAATAACTGCTTCTCATATATATGATTGAGACCTATATAAATAAAATAGTTGAAAGATGAAAAACAATGCCAATAGTAATTGGAAAATTCACCTGAATTCAGTTAGTTGTAAATCTGAATTGTTCTCAATTAGGCCTAATCTTATTCATACCGACACATTTAGCTCAGTTGTAAGGCTGCCGGAAGGTGAGAGTGTATCGCCCATGGTTCGATCCCCGCAACCGTCGAATCTTTACAGCGATTTCACGTGGATTCCCTCTGTAGCCTATAGGCAAATGCGCAGATTATTCCTACAATATAGGCCACGATCGCTTCCTTCCCACTATCCTTCCCATCACTTATGAAACTTTTATCTCATCACACTCTCATTATTCACTCATCCGACGCCAATAGATCTAGTAGTTATCATTAGAGTGCGTCGTTAACGCTCTGAGGGGTTAACAGCTCCTGAAATCAGGTGTATAATTCTATTTGGATTTTTTTTCAATCATTCGAAATCAAAAAACACAAAATGTCACCCGAAAGAAAAATGGAAAAAAAACTCGATACCAAAAAAATCAGTCGAGAAAAATCGGGCAAATCAGTTCCAAAAATCAAACAAATTCAAGTAAATCAAAAAAATCGGAAGAAATTCTCCCCAAATTTTGGGGGTTCCGGCGACATGCACCTCAAAAAATCACCACAAAAAGGAATATAAGTTGGGCTATGATTATAAAGTTAAAAATAAGATGTAGGCCTACATCAAAATGTCAATTGTTAACCCTTCGTTACACTCAATGTAAATTGATCAATCTTATTCACCTTACTATATTAACGACTTTTTATTACCGAGGGATTTGGCTGCCAATTCTGATAAACGTAGGTTTGTTGTGAAGGTCCATATCTACACGTACAATAAGATTAGGTCTACTTGCATTCTATGCACCTACACAAGTAGGTAATTGGGTTGAAAACTGAATAAAAAATATTTATAAGGAATTATTAAAAGTTATACGAAAGAACATACCAATGTAACGTTACGTATTTGATAGATCAATATTCTCAAGCTTCGACTCCAACATATAAGTTGAGAAAAACTGTAGTTGAACGGGTTGAACCTCGTGCATATAGGCCTATATAAACAGTATCATTATTTTTTTGTATAGATAGACTCAGTAATGTTGGTATAAAAATGTGTGAGTACAGAATTTTTGGATGTAACAGTAGCAGTCTAAACTTGTTAAAACTGTTTACACTGTTTAAAACAGTCTAAAACTGTCAATTGTTTAAAACAGTCTATAAAACTGGTTGACAGACCTCTCTTGAGACTTGATCTTATTAGAACGACCAAAATGATGAACTTGTTATCACCCTTGGTTGCATGTTATTTTCGTACCTTCAACTAATAGTTAGTGGATTAGTACTTGACCAAGATTCGTAAAACCGGACCTTAGCGCGATACTATCTTAAATAGCAAAAGAGACGAAAAGACGCAAAATTTATCAAGTTTGTGAAACGAGTATTTCAAACTACACGTCAGATTAAATAAATGTGAGTCTCTTCTAACGACCGGTTCACGAGTATTTTTCAGCAAACAGCTAAAGCACTATGCTGGATAACCAAATAAAAAAAAAGTGATTATTCGGTATTAAAATGTTGTCTTGGGCATGGGATTATGAACAAGGTTGATTCTTCCTTATGTACGACCAACATATAGACACAACAAAATGTTCAAAATTCAGTTGATCTCTACAAGTTCTTTGTCCGGATAATTGAAATCACAAACCCTCTACCATTAATTTTTAAATCTTCTTTGATTCATGTAGACTAAAATGGAAAAAATTCACCTCTTCATCAACCTATTGCTCAAAACATCATTTAAACACTGCATAATCACTTGATTCATATTTTGTTTTCCAGCATAGGGCTTTAGCTGTTTGCTAAAAAAATAATTGAGACCGGTTCTCATCCAAACCCACTGTATCAACATATGGGATGGGGCCTACACAAGCATCACCTACATAGTGTTACATTCTAGCACAGTGTATTAGGCCCATCATACATAGTGTTATAGTGTCACATTAATATACGTATAGTGATGTATACGACTATATACCATTGATAATATATTTCACTATTTTGTTTAAATATGCAATCCTCATCTTCTTCATTTGTATTTATTACTTTCTGATAAACCATGGTGGAGCCATCTCAGTCCTCATGCAAGTTATTCTGTTCATTTTTATATATTCACATTGAATTATGATACATTTGTAATGTACGATAAGTAAAGATTATCTTTCATTGATGTTTTCTATCAATTGTAAGATAGTATTATGATGGTTATTTCTTCGTTCATAGTTGCTACTCAATTTAGCAATCATATTTACATTTTATGTATCACCTTCACTGCACATATTGAATGTAAAAAATAAAAATATAGGCCTACAGTTGAAATAATTTTTCTTCATTCCACAGTAAAGTCTTCTTTGGAGACTCTCAATATTTTTGACTTGTAAATCATCTAATTCGTTCGTTCATAGTTGCTACTCAATTTAGCAATGATATTTACATTTTCTGTATCACCTTCACTGCACATATTGAATGTAAAAAATAAAAATATAGTCCTACAGTTAAAATAATTTTTCTTCATTCGACAGTAAAGTCTTCTTTGGAGACTCTCAATATTTTTGACTTATAAATCATCTAATTTATCTCCACCCCACCACAAATATAAAGAAAGCATTTGGCCCCACATTACACTCACCCTGACTACCCACTCCCTCCGCTCACACAGATGAATAGAACAGGTTATAAATATATATGCACTTATTTCTTCCCGATCACTTCCTACGTCACACTTACAAAAACCAACAAAACAACACGAACGCCACGGCCAGTTCTATATCCCAACAATGCTCGTCGACTACTGGCTGCACGCTGACTTCGGAGTCGACGTCTCGGGCCACGAGGACCCGACACCAGAGCGAAACGTCACGGAGATCGATCGCGAAACTAGAAAACCTACACGCGGATCGGAGCGAGCTAACCTGGAGCAATGTCAGTTCGAAATTACTTTGTTTTTATTTTACGCTGCTTAACGACACCACCAACAGCTACGTTAAACGAGGGTACGAATAAGGGAACCTACCCACAGGGTACCATTTTCAGAAACTACAAAACCTACACGAGGATCGGAGCGAGCTAACCTGGAGCAATGTCAGTTCGAAATTACTTTGTTTTTATTTTACGCTGCTTAACGACACCACCAACAGCTACGTTAAACGAGGGTACGAATAAGGGAACCTACCCACAGGGTACCATTTTCAGAAACTACAAAACCTACACGAGGATCGGAGCGAGCAAACCTGGAGCAATGTCAGTTCGAAATTACTTGCAAGTTTGTTTTCTATTTTAACGCTGACCCCCCAAACAGCTATTTAATACGGGGGTGCGATTGAGAGGGTGATTGTGAAACGATGAAGGACTGATGATGAAAGGACGTTTACAAAAAAACATGCCTTATGCGGGACTCGAAGCCACGAATATTACGATTAATTATCGATGTGATGTGAACGATAATCGATATAGTTATTTAATCACAACCACAAACAATCCTAATGTAAACCATCTCCTTCCTTGTGGGGAATTCCTACCCAAAAGGTAACATTTTCAGTGTCAATGTAACATATAAACGATCGCAGTGTCTTTCCGTCTGAATATTATATTATAGTGAAACTGCTTCACATCGTTGAGAGAAGTATATCTTATGAATACTGTAGATCCATAATGAACATTTACAACAGGCCAATATACGTGTTATTTTTATGCCAGGGAGAAAAAAATCAAAGGCAAAATATCGAGTGTTACCGTTACATTAGTGATATTTCCGCCTTCGCTATCATGAAATTAGACTCATAAGCAATTTCGACACATATTATTGTCTGCTGCATCTAATGATGTAATTATAAATTTTATATCATGCACTGCTTAAATGATTACATATTTGTATTGCCAATTTGTTTATTTTATACATTTATAATATTTAACATGTCATTCATATCTAGGTATATATACTTGAAGACGATTAGAATCAATTTATACTAGAAAGTTCGAAATATTATGAAGTTTGAAAATTAACATATTTGAATACCGTCATCAATTGAAAAATATAGCAAAAACAAAAGTTTGGACATTATTATTCCAAGAAAGGATAAAATGTACATATTCTTAATTTAGAATTTCCGTTTAAAAATTCTTTCAATTCACTCTTAGCTGTACTAGATAATAATTGTTTCAAAAACGTAGGGAAGTACGATTATATAATTTAGATGCTGCATAATGAGGTATGTTTGTTAATATAGGACGATTTATGTTTTTCAAAATATAGGTTATTCCTATTTCTTCTCAAGTGGCTCTGTATACTATTGTTCTCTTTGGCTAATTCAGGATTATCAACAATGAAAATAATAGCATAATAAATACATAGAACAGAAAGAGTAAGAATTTCGAATACTAAACAATAATACAATGATCAATGAAATACAATGATGCAATCACGAATCCCTGTCATTCAGCCTGTTCTTGATATTTGTTTGTCCGAGTGGATGGATGGATAACCTATATATAAACCGGCGCCTCGACGTCGTTAAAACGACGCCATCCCGCAGACTGGTCGGACGTCTACTCAAACTACTGATGCAGTGATAAATTACATCTGTTGTGTGCAGTAGGGAGATAGTTAGAAAGTCAATATCGCAACAAATGAACAAATGGTTAATGGATATAATAACTGAACATTTTTTTGAAAAATAATACGCCTATTGGGTTCAACGATCGCACGGTAATGATAACTAAGATCTATTGGCGTCGGATGAATTATTAATGAGATGATGAGATAAAGGTTTCTTAGTAATGGGAATGACGGGGAGGGTAATGGGTATTCCTTATGGGTATTATATTGGGTATTTGTGGTAATGGGTAAGGGATATGTATTTGTTAATTATGTATCTTGCACTGTTCAAATTTATGATTATTCATAGGGCCTATCTGTGAAATCACCCTGTCGGTAACTTTGTACCCTATGGAGACTGGGGACCCTTTAACAAATGAAAGCAAAATTCAAATCATGTTTTATAGATGCTCATCAAACTTCAGTTTAACCATACAATCCGATTAGCTATATTTATGAAACCATACCATCTCTCTCTACCATGTAAAAACATACCAACCCATAACCCATTTATAACCTATATCATATAAAATGGATTATGACGTGGGTATGTAGATATACGACCCACACACGAACTGAATAATTGAACGGTCCGGGCTATAAGGAAAAAGCACGGTTTCCGTAGGCACCACAAACAGTGGACTACACAAAGTTAAATATTTACATGGGCGTGCGCAGGACTTTCCAATAGGTATAGGCCCATTACGAAAAATTACGAAAAATTGAAAAACATTCTTGGCAAAGCTATGTATTCATAGCAAAATATACGTGGTTAGGTGTCACCCCATTGATATCCCAATATGCCATTCACTTGATAAGTGAAAACATAAACGAAAGTGTGAGCTGAAAAAAAAAAATTGTACCTATATAGGCCTACTCATTTATGTTCAAATACTAAAATACTAGGCCTATATAATGAAGAATATAATTATTGCTCTGCATAATAGTCATGCTCTACCCCTAACGGAAATGAAGCTATCACCTTCACACTCACGAGCCGATGATCGGGAAAGATCTCATTTCGCCCCGCAGGGAATTTTTTCAATTTGATGGAATTAAAAGTGATTTTATGTGTTAGCAAGAATTAAGTTGGTGCAAGAAATGTTGTTCAGCTGTTATAATTTGTTGGAAACAATATGTGATAAAATATTACTGTGCCCTTGCTTGTGATGCATAAGATACGTTCATGGGCTGTCTCTGGCCTATAAATATTTATAAATCGAACAGCGAATTCCGTATCAACCATTTTATTTAAACTCGACTGATTTTCCCTCTGAACGAGAACGTTACATCACCGACAAACAGTGAACATTTTCCGAGCAGTGAACACAAACATGTCGCGTCGAATCAATTCAACATCAGACGAAAGCACAACTTTGCTGATTTACTTTCTCTGAAATTCGACGAAATCGTTGGCTCTCAGAGAAAGAATAATAGACCTATATATATAGTAATATATATATAGTAATATATATATATTACGTCTACATATAATATGTACTATAAATAGTTTTTTCAGAGCAACAGATCAAATCTTAAAACTATATACAAATTGAACAAATTGAGCCCAAGAAATGGCACGTTCTCTTTGAATATTTCAAAGACTTTCGAGTCATCTCGAAAATCTTGAACGTATTCATTGTATTTTTTATTTTCGTCATCATACTATTCTTGCATTTGTCGAACAGAACAAACATACATACATTACATAAATACAAAAAACAAAAACAACGCAAGACGTGTCTACAACTTTTCATTTCATTTCATTTTACAATATTGTGAATTTTTGCTGATAATCGACATGGTTAACATACCAAAAGGCCGGTATTGTGATAGTTTGTTTTATTTTGTGCATTTTACTTGTCAAAAGACCACACAATGCGACGCACGGAGGCTGAATTAAACGAGATTAGATTATTTTGTCATTGGCTGTCACCTAATCGGATTCGCGTTAGTACTTCTACACAAACGGTTTTTTCACGCAGACTGCATAATATACTACAGTAGACTCGTACAACAAACGACAGACAGTAATGAGCATAGAAAGTGATCCGTTATACAAACTTGTACATGGATGCAGTTATTACGGCCTCTTCACACAAGGCACTGAATTAAATGTCAATCATACAAGCTTGAATATTCTTAGTGTCTATACAGTGATGAAAAGTAGAATATATTCAATTATCAACTTCATCAAATTGATGTTATCTGAAATTATATAATATGTATGATTCAACACTACATGATTGAAAATCAGAACCAATGTCTGTCCGAAATCCTACGTGATTCAGGCATACAGTGCTGACCTTGACGAGTAAAAAGGTTATATATATATATATATATATATATATATATATATATATATATATATATATATATTTATGAAAAAGTATATATATATATGTATATAAATATGAGAAGAAGAAATATGTATAAATAGAAAAATATATCGTAATTTATATATATATATATATATATATATATATATATATATATATGTATATATATATATATATATCGAATCAGATTGTATCATTTATTCGTGCATCCATTCGACATGTTATATTTACGTCTAGCCACATGAAAGTGCATTGTTGTTGAAACCACACAAAAGCAATGACGTGCAGAGTACTGTATAACATGGATTAGTTCTATTCTATATTGATCTGTGAAAATGCACGTCTCACTGCTTCGTTAACAAAAGGTGAGACAACGTATAGCCGAAGCTATTTATAGCTTTGTATATGCATTTGCAGTAAATGCCTGTCACATTCATAAAGGTCACACCGCAATCGAACCAAAGTCGGCAATTTAGCAGAATACAAAATTGTATGTAGGCCCATCATATCTGTGGACACAAATAAGCTTATTCCAATATCAAGCTTTTGTATTTTTGTACGGTATTGATAATACATCATTTTAATCAGTGCATTTTTACTTGATGGCTTTGTGGTTACTTCAAAAATCATATTGAATTTTTTATTGTAGCATCGGCCTGATTCGATAAGGTACATTTGAAACCTTTTTTTTTAAATATTTTCTTTTCTTTTTGAAGTGGTTCTGGTTTGATCAAATTTTTCGTTGAGCACTTTTAGGCCCACTTAATTTTCATATTTCAGTGCGAATTTTCACTTTTGTGCTAATTATTTTCAAATACGGTTATTTTAGGTTGGTACTGAAGATGTTACGCTGTGTGTTGGTTCCCCTGAAACTAATCAAATTTGATGATATATGAAAGTCATGTATGTATACATACATCATAGCCTATACTATAATTTACAAGTGGTACGCTACAATAATGACACTTTCAAACCCGGCCATTCCACCAAATACAACATCAATAATATTCTACTTTTCATTGTCAAATACTTATTTCGATTCTACTAGGCCTACTTGACAAAACATTTATAATGAATCGTAGTATACCGGAAAATTTATCGTGTTCGATACTCGTATCGAATGTCCAAATATCGTATCGTAATTGAATTTCATGTTTAATTTCAATTCATGAAATGAATTTCGATTTGTGTTTGTTTTGTTACAAAAGCGTTTCCTATTGACTTGGGAAAGTGTTCAATAGAAGACTAATATAATACTTTCTCACCCATAAGATTCAAAAGATGGATTTGATAGTCTAAAATATCGTATTGTGGAAGCTAAATCGATTATCGTATCGTTTGAAAAAAAAATGATCGTAATCCATATCGGATATTCTTGCCAACCATTATTTTTACTATGTCTACAAGCGAAAACTGTGACACAATTTTTCATCATGCAGCCACTATATATACTATTTTCATCAGCCGTTATAGTTATTCAGCGTAAATGCATAACTAATAAGTTTTCATACTCATTTTTACTAACATACTAACACAGTGAACATATTGAGATACCACCCAACTACGTATATTTTACATAATTATATATAGCTTTGCTATACCTATTGAAATGTTCATACGCACACCTATACGATTGCTGATGATAGCCCATGAAAGAAGTTCGAGGCATAATAACTGAATGATTCAATTGAATGAAGTAAATTCATATAAATCTCTTGAACCAATAGCTATATCTAATTAACAGTCTCTCGCCAACGGCTAGGTGATGCTATAGGCTAAACGCATACATAGTTTTACTGATTTCTCTAACCAGGAAAACGTCGTCTAACTGGGCGTATTAAAACGTCAACGGTTTATGACTTATAATCATCATTGAACTATATAGAAACAAGATTAGAAGACGAGTTCGTGAAGAAGAAATGCCAATGTGTGAAGAACGCCAAATTACTCACATAGTTGACAAATCTGAATGACTGTCTTGAAATTTAAAAAAATCTATAACCTACATTGGGGAATGCTATATATACTAGTGGTGAACTGAGTAAAACAATTAGTTATCAATTCAACACGCATAGGCTAATTTCACAAATAAAGAATGAAATAAAAGAATACGAAAATAAATTTCATCAGTCCTGTTTATGATATTTTATTATTTCAACGTGGCTGTATATAGGTCTATGTATAATTAAATTGTCAGCTTATATGTTTATTGATGTTACCACTAATAAAGTGAGCATATTGGGATAACATTGGTACAACATATCACCATCTATATTTCACATAATTAATAGCTTTGATAAAAAAAATGTAGGCCTATTTTATAATTCTTCGTAGTGGGCCTGCCTATTTATATGTCCTATACAGACGCCTATAGGTATACGGTATAACTATAACATCGCGACCGAACATCGCGATGGAATGCCATAACCGATACCACAGATAAGGCAACTCCTCTTTGTCACTAAATTAGTTAACTATAACGGTAAGCACAACTCATTTGTATATACGTGGTTGGCGTTATAAAAAATAACCCGTTCTCTCTAGCGGTCATCTAAAGTATATATATATATTCTAGTTCTGAATGATTTAGATATAGCCAATCAATTCCTTCGCCTTAGCGTAACGTTAATTAATAAAATGGCGTGTGCGTTCAGAAAACTGACAGCTCCATTTCGTATCACACGTGTGTGATAGGATGCAGGTCATCCGTAAACAACATGCATTTCCGGGATGGAGTCGTAAAATATATACTCACCGTTCCACTGTTCGAATCAGAAGGTAATTTTACATATTTTAAAGGAGTTAATGCGTCCTCAGTCTCCATAGAGCAAAACATGGGTTGCCTGAACAGCGTATATCGGAATAAAGTCGAATCAGTGGTGTGACATGAGTTTGGGTGTCCAACCTCACCTGATCCCTAAAACCACAATTTACAACCAACCACTGAAAAGTACCCCCATGCACATGTCTCACGACCGAATCGACGTCATTCCGTTATACGCTCTTCAGTGCCCTTCAAAACGTTCCCCCCAGAGTGATTTCATAGGTATGAACGATCATAATAACACCAACATTAGAAGATACTGAATTAGGAAATACACCACAAGATGCGGACAATATTAGTCAAGAATGCTAATGATTCAAATGATATAATAACAAAGGTAAAATGCATTTTCTTCGAAGAAAAATCAATGAACCATTTTTACATCGCATATATATATATGCAATTGCAAGAACGAGCAAGCAAGAACTATTCTCGTCATTGTAGGTCATGCCTATTTTCACTGACCTCTGCAACTGACCGACAAACCAATCAACAATTGAACATATTTTAATTGTAACTGTTCATATATCTAGCTATAGAATTATTGCAAAAATAAGTATTAATTTCTCAATTAGAAGACTGTATTTGATTGATAAATTCCATGTTTTCACTTGTATATAGACGTTATGGTTAATTGCACAGTTATTGGGACAAAGTTTTACTTGACACAGAATTGGTCACACCGATAATCGTCGACTTCACTTGAAACTAATTATAGAAAAAAAGTGAAACTCAATCATTTTACGAATAAACCAAACCAACCACAACTTACCCATTAGGGTTGTCCATTTTATTATTCACCATCTTGTATATCCAGATGCAATTCCTCGATAAATCCCACAAGAAAAACGGTATTCACTTCACACTTCACACTTCCCCCAAGCAAGTTTCACAAAAACCAACAATAAAACACGTATTAATTATCAATGAATTGTTACAGTTATCTGCAAAACGCAAATATGCAAAACGTAAAGTTTGAAGTATCTCTCAAAATGAATAATGCAGCAGACCGTTCATCAGCTGACAATTGCTCACATCTACTCTTAATTAATTGGCTATAAACTATTCCAAGTGCGCCAGTAATTTCTCCCTGTACACCTTCTTTCACGATGGATAAATTCGATTAAAAACCCTCATTATAGTCTCAAGTTCATATTTCATAGCACACAAATGATTTCAAAACAAACGAAATGTACGTATATAAATAAATACTTATTCAGCTAATAACTTCATGTAGTCGAGACATGAACGTTCATATAGGTCAGTTAACACACATCTATAATAAACGACACATTAATTCAATTCAGCAACGAACTGTACCAAAAAAAAAACTAAATTAATATTCACTCATGTCGATCTCCATTGTTGCCCTGAAGAATGTCAATAAAATACGCCTTATTCACGTAGGAAACACCTCCACCATCATCGTCGCGCGAAACACAAACAAGCCACTGAAGATACGGCACACCGGCGAGCAGTAACCTCCTAAACCGTACACAGATTCGTGATGACTTTAATTACGATGTCTCGTTAGGACACAGTTGGACGAAGACACACACCAGTGGAGGGCAGTAAATGACGACTGTACACGGCCGAGATCTCGGCGAATAACACCGACCACAGAGGGCCTACTTGCTAACCGACCCGTGCACCAATACGATTGGACCCCGGCAGCTTGACCTGCCCGATCAGCATCCAACTCATCTTCGTATCTCTCACTCGAGTGAAGTTTTACGAATATTTAATGAGACTTGAAGTGTATTGTTTACTTTATTTATATTGGGTTTGAGGGAACTCTAACCACAGCGTAACAATTGCAGTGACATTCCGAATGAATATATTGTAGTATGTAGTGGAACTGCTTCATGCCATTCAGAGAAATATCATCTGAAATCTAGGGTCGATTCATAATAAAAATTCACAATATATGTTACGTATCAGTAATAGTCTACGTATTAGTACGCGGTGAGGCAATAATTAATAGTGAAAATGGAATAAATAAAAAAAAATAGTGTTCCATCCAACTGATCTTTCCACCTCTTATTAATCATTCGACAAAACTCATCTACATTTTCAAAAAATATTGTACCTGCATTTTGTAATGTATTTGTTTAATTTAGTACCTTGCGCGGTTCAAGTTTTATGATCATTTATATCTGCGAAATCATCCTATACCAGAAACTTTTTGTCCTTGGAGACTGTGGGGACGCCTAAACGACGCACTGTACTGATGACTATTGGCGTCGGTGGATGATAGGGCCTATATGAGATGAATGGTTACTTTATTATGTGTTATAAGATATTAAGAAGGAGTCGGTCGTGGCCTGTTGTTACGGAACCATCCCAGTATCGACCTCAACAACAAAGGGAGACCACGAAAAATCTCGTTCAGGATGATCGATCGTGGCGGGAAGCGAACCCCGGTGTCCTAAATAACGGTTCAATATACTAGCCACTCTACCATTCGTCTCAGTCTCAGTAGCTGTACTGTTCATTTTCTATAATAATTGAAGAAATGAAGATTGCGATCAGCGTCTCGCCATTCCGTATACGACTCACGCACGGATGGTTCGTGGTATCATCTCTCGCGCATATAAGTAGCAATGCACACAATAATTCCACTTCGTATGTAATAAAACTAATAATACAACTGGAGCTGCCATGCGGTGTTGGGTATTTGATTAAGTTGCAGTTCGTTATACACGTAATGTGTTATCGACTCACCCAAGCGTTACCGGTAATACTTATTTTTGTATTATAGTGTTCTACGTGACGAGTCAACATTATTATATATTGTACATTTTTATTTTCAAAAATAAATTGTAAGATACCGAGAACTTTTTTTAGAAATCAATATGGAATGAACATTATTATATTGTACACTTTCATTTTCAAAATAAAGTGTATAATATATACCGAGAACTTTTTTTAAAAATCAATATCGAATCCTTTATATTATACAATCATTGTTTCCAAATTGAAGCTAAGGATGAGTTAGACTGTTTTGAAGCAGCTTTTCTGATGGTTTTGTTCGAAGACTTTGACGCGGTCTTGTCATCAACGTAAAGATGCCTATACGTAATTATCTATTGACTATTTTAAATTGAAAACAATGTACTTCGACATGTTAATATTTCGCCACAGGTGAAAGTCTTTCAGTTTCCAAAAGTCCGGAGCACATTATAAGTACGAACCGTTTTTGTGATATATCCGGGCATTACCAGCATTTGGTATTGATTGATAGATAGTCTGTGGTATTGAGATTGAACCAATTCCAAACACACGAATGTTGATAGGCCTATATCTTCCACTTTGAATTTAAAAGTCTCTCAGGTAATGTTCCCTCCCTTCCATTGACAGCAGATGTATAAAGTTTATCAATATGCCACGAAAACAA
This sequence comes from Brachyptera putata, assembly GCA_907164805.1. Classification (NCBI taxonomy): domain Eukaryota; kingdom Metazoa; phylum Arthropoda; class Insecta; order Plecoptera; family Taeniopterygidae; genus Brachyptera; species Brachyptera putata. The sequence continues at coordinate 14,930,745 of OU015468.1, read as the reverse complement.
TGAAAACTGTATGACAAATTAGTTAGGCCTAAATGAACGTAATAGTATATATACATTTTGCAGGTGGTTCAATGAGTTACATTATTTGTTTCATAGTGGTGCCCATTAGCGTAGTCCGTATTGCCTATAATTGGGGAACATTACGAATTCGTGTCAATTTTTAGATGAAATGAGAACATAACATTAATAATTCAATGATATATTCAATTGATTATTGAATTACCTTACATGAGTACATAATTATTATTAAATTATCAATATAACTGATTAATTGCCAAGTTAATTGATGACTAAATACACGTCATAATAAGAAAAATAATAAGTGAGCCATTAAACTATTAATTAATTACACGCATTACGGTATAACTACAGTAATGGATCGCCAGACTACGTTTACAATATATATCTAATAATTGGGGTATTATTATATGACTTCGTGTCAATTTTTCGATGCTTAAAAAAATAGGAACTTTATACTTTATACATACATATTAGTGGGTCACCCACAGATATTTGATTGATCAGTAACGTTTTGTGACGAATTAAGAAGACCACTTTGGACTAGAGCGAGGCAGTACAACTGCACCATCTGTCCAAGAAGAAACAAGTCCATCTGTATATCTACTTAAAATACTTGGAACATATGATTGGTAACATTTCAGGTACCAAAAATGAGAATTAAAATATAGGTTAAAAGGCGCATATGTAATGGGCACGTGGATTTTAGCTGCATCACATCTGGTAATTGGTTGAATGTTTCTGTCTGTATTTCGACAGCAATAAGAATATGAACACACACATAGGCCTACAAACACAAAAAGCAAATCAAAATCAACTCATAGTGTGGCAGATAAAATGTATGTAGGCCTATGTAAACAATATATATGTCATTGTGATATTGTGTTTACAAATATTCCTGAGATATGTCATTAATTCACTATTATGTTATTATATTACAATTGAATCGAATTATACGAGTGAATGGGAGTCGATTTAGCGGCCAGTTTTTTTTATGTTTCCTCCGTGATAGAATTTTGTCAGGCCTACTGAAAAAAGTGATCATTGATCACCAAAAAACTGATATTTCGCTAAATCGATTCAATTACTTCAATATGCGGCATGTGTAATATCGAATCAGGTTTTTTTATTATTAGATTGCCACACTATTTTTCATGTAAGCAGGCTAAAGACGTAAGACACCAATACAATGGCTATTCCAACACTCAATAAATAAGATAAACAAGCTATGGGTATAGGCCTACATCGAATAGTCAATGTGATGAAATCGCCGCCAAACGTTTCCATATATGCACTAAATATGCATATTTATATGCATAACAAAAGATCAAAACAAACTTGACCACGCTTATAATAAGTACAAGAACAAAGAAAAAAAATAAGTAGAAGAATTCAAGAATACGAAGACATTCAAGAATACCTTATCTCGAAGTTATTCAAAAGATCTCAATTTCTGAAGAATTTCCAAAATTGTAGCGAAAAGAATGAACATTCCCAGTGCATTTGCATTTCGCACTCGAATGCTAATCTATCTAATTTAACCTAATCTTGCCATCTTATAATAGTGTATTGTATTGATTTATATTTGATATATACAGCTGTGGTGCTAATAAAGACATTAGTATGATTGATGTGTAGGCGGAGGCCTATCAACACAGACTCAGGATATACACCATATATAGACTAGGCTATATCCAAAGATATACCTATATAGAGTAAAGACTAAATATATAGAGTAAAGACTAAAGATATGGACTAAAGACTAAAGATATGGTGTATCTTTGGTATATGATTATAGCATCATCAGCTAGGCTGGGAGACGGATGAGATGTATGACCTTGGCCCCCGTGGATGATTGGATGTGGTCAGGAATAACTCTACAGGTGAATGCATTTTACTCTAATGACAATTGGCAAGCCTTGACCTAGCTTCAATGTGTGCTTTAAGGTCACGAATCAAGTCAATGAGCAGTTAATTTATACTAATAATGTATTGGACAAAAGCTGCTCGGTTAGCCCAGATAACTAAATCAGTCGATTAAATGATCGTGTCCTGCATTATGCTATGTAATATGCAGTGTCACATACACTATCTAGAGAGGTTAATTACACGGTTGGGGTTGGCGTCCAGAGTCACCATAGAGTAAAATCTGCCAGACAGGTGATTTCAAATATACAAACTATCAAAAAACTTGAAAATCACAAGATGGAAAATTAAAAAATACGTATTAAGATGCAGACATATTTGAAGAAATGCTAATGAAATTTTATAATAACAGAAGTGGAAAGATGTAGCCTACTGTATATATGTAACAGTATAGCACTTGATATTTTTGGCATCGATTTTTACCTCGCATCATACCGTTACATACAAATAACACGTTTCAATCCAATGCGGACGATTATTATGGATCGACAGTCTTTTATAAGATAGGGCCCTATACTCCTCTGAATGGTGTGAAGCAGTTTCACTACACTAAGCTCAGACGGAAAGTCACAGTGATCATTGTTTTTAATTTTGACAATGACAATGTTACCCTGTGGCCTGTGGGTACGTCCCCCTGAATCGGTACCTGGCTATGTGTGTACACATCATATTACGAATTAGTTGCCAATATCAATCCACTTGGACTTTGAAATAAAATGATGAATGTTCGTAACTTCAGATACATGAAAATACGCAAAAATAAATCAAAATTCCCAACCGATTTACGCTTCTCGTCAAAAGGTGAATAAAATAGGGTCTATGCCTGACGATCGGAACCTCCTCCAATAATGAACATATCGCTAGATTACGATGAATATATAGCCAATTGTGATACGGCTGTAGGCTATATATAAGTTAATTCTTTCCATTTGGTTGGTTTGTTTCGTAGACTATTCTCATGAAGGAAATAGTAGATGCAATTTAATATTATATTATATTGTAATATTAGACTACTATATGAAACGTGATGACAGCTGTATACATATATACACCTTGAGAACCACCTTTTATATTCATTACTCATTCTCAATAATTTCTTCTATAATAAAGAAGGCCTTGTTTTAATCGTTTTCCATTAATTGGTGACACTTGTTGCTTGGATTTAATAGGTTTTCTTATAGCTTCAAAACGATGTGTAAAAATGTCATTATATAATTTTTTATATCCAAACGACTGATTGGATTTTATTGAAAGTTCGAAATGATCTGTATCATCATTATATTGAGATTTGGTGAAAATTTGAATTTTTTCGAAAGACATTTTTTGTACGAAAATTCTTCTTTTGCTTTTTTTTGTCATTATATAATATTTTATATCAAAACGACTGGTTGGATTCCAATGAAAGTTCGGAATATTATCATTATTATATAAGTTAATGTTAATCAACTTGAACTTCGACTCACTATTGTTAACTTTCACGGAACGAGTTTTGATCCAACGCGTTCCTCAACATTCAAGAAGTATGTATAGCCTACGACATAATTATAATGGTTTTGAAAACAAACTAATAACCGGTCATGATATTCCACTTACGAGCACGATTATCTTGTCACTACAACTGGCCATACAAAAAGGTCAACACAGACAAAGTGTGATATAAAAAATGGCATCCATATACATGACAGCCACTATTCATCTCACCATCGGTCTACGTCACCACATGCGGACGTTGTTGTTGTTGTTACGCGCAGCCTAAACTAAACTAAATAATCCAAACCAATTAATATAATGAATCACCCTAACATAAACCGATTTAATCCAAACTAAAATCAATTTTAACTCGACTACCGCGGTCCCATGAATAGCTACTCCGATTATATACCGGTATACATCGAAGTGGATATTCGTCGGACCGGAAGTAGGTTTTAGATTGGTTTTGATTGGTTAGGTTAGTTGGTTTAGGTAAGGTTGGTTTGACCAAGTCATTAGATTGGGAATATTTAGGATAGTTTACAACAACAACTACAACAATAACGTCCGCATGTGGTGACAGACCGATGGTCCGATGAATAGCGGCATGGACATACACATAGGTGTGCGTGACTTTTACTGTGGGCGAAGAGCTTGTCACATCTTTCTTTGTACAGTGTGACCCTGTTTTGACATTGAATGAAGTTCGAACATACACCAGAGTAGCCTATGACCCTTAATTAGGATCAGGGTGCTTTAAGAGTTACCTACTCACAGCGTAACATTTTCAGCGCCAACATACAAACCATCTTTCCGTCTGAACATATTGTAATGGACCTGCATCATAATCGCACCATTCAGAGAAAGATTCTAAAATACTGTCGACCAATAATAAACATTCACATTAGGCAACATCCTGGTGTGTATGTAACGGAAGGCGATGAAGTAAAAATCGATTGGAAAAATACTGAGTAAGCCTACCGTAGAGTCTATTACTGTTACATACACATGATCTTCCATTTTTGTTATTATAAAGTTCGAGGATTTTCGAAAAATATTGTCAGTATTACCGGTACGTAATGCACTTGGTAATTTTGTATCTTGCACGGTTCAACTTTTATGATCATTTACATCTGTGAAATCACCCTAGCGGGTACTTATTGCCCTATGGAGACTGGGGCCGCCTTAACCAAGCACTGTAATATTGACTAAAGCCTGATTCAGAGGAAAAGCCACCCTTTTTTCCTCCACTCCAAGCAAGATGAATTCGAATCTTATTAGGCGTAATATTGGGAAATGAGCACAATCCAAGATTGAGTTCGACCGTCAAAAGTGGTTCGACTGGTCACTGAAAACAACATTGCAAACCAGACTGGTTCTGAGGCAGTTTCGAAAGAAACGGTGACTAAAATCAGGAACCTCAAATACACCATTATGTAAATACACCTCTAAACGCTCACCAACAACTTTTACGTATTTCATACAATTTCATTTGATGAATCAGCCTATATTTTCATTATCTATCAATCAAAAAAAGTCAATAAAACTTGAAGAAAATACAATTATTAAACAGGTATTGGACATACCTAGATCTGTGTTTCCCCCGTATTAGAATGTTGATCCGTTCGAAAGCTATCACTAAAAAGATGATATCACACTTAATCGAATCCCACGTACTCCTAACAGGTAACACTTGAGGAATTAGCTCATCAACTCTGACTCCTTGAGCTTGTACCACGTGCATGTACAAGTTAGAAGACAAGACAAGACATCAATCCGGAAGCTGCAGCTAATTGAGTGTCTCACAAAGTGGAGGAGTAAAAATACATTTGGCTTGTAAATTGTAAAGAGGGTGAAGGATGCTCATTTTAAATATATACCGGTACCGGTATATATATATATATATATATATATATATTCACATATGTGATGGGGGTTTCGCACACCATTTCCAGCACTCCACAATGGAAAAAAGATCACTCTTACTCACTCTACCACTCTAACTTCACTCGCTCTAACTTGTAAAATAATATTTGGCCATCGAACATCAAGCGACGAATCAAGAAAAAATCGAAAAAATATTTGCTCAATAAATTGTTAACTTGAGTTGGGAACAATGGTATTAACAGAACCGAACATTTTTTGACAAGTTTTCATTTTTAGTATTTTCTTGATAAAATTCCATTGAAATGCTAACTGGATGAAATCAATTGAATCAACAGCATAGAGCTGCAAATAATAGAATAGAATGACTAAATTTAAAGACCTTGCCTGCTTTAGATATTGAAGATCAATCTATTCGAGACACAACGTAATAACAGAACGCGCTTCTAAATGGCTAGCACACCGAGCCATAATTCAGGAAACCGGGGTTCAATTACCAGCATGGTCGACCATCCAGGCAGGGGTTTTTAGTGGTTTTCTTCTGTAGTTCAGGTCAATACTAGGATGGTTTCTTATAACAACGGGCCACACCCAAATCCTTCACGCTATCCAAAAACAACTACACGGTAGGCCTACCAGTATGGTAATAAAATAACTATTCATCTCATCATCCCATCATCTCGAATATATAATTCACCGAGGCCAATAGATCTTGATCATCAATAGGTCTTCAGTGTGTCGTTGAACCAAACGGCATAGATCAACATCAAAATTAAAATATAAAAAATGTTAAAGTAGCATAATAATGACACTAAGTCATACTTTATTTCAGTAACTCTCCGACATTCCAAAACCGCACAATATTGAACTGACACTTGCAATCTTGGTCTGATATGGGCTTTTCAATTGTTTCCCTCATTTATGTTACCCTTCCCCTGGCCACTATCTTTTGGAGCTCCATCACGTCCACACAACAAGGTCTCTGCGTGGAGATTGTGATGCGTCCACTCGTTTTACATCATTTCGATAATATTGGCCAAGACGCAATCAATTTTATTTAGAGTCGAAATGTTCAAAAAAATTGGCCAAAAATTATTCATCGACAGAAAGGTATGGATGTGTCGCGCTTGGGCATTGTCATAGGCCTACGAAAGGACTTTGTCTGGGCCGAGCTACTTTTGGGAGCATACCAGTAGTAGCAATAGGGTCTAGGCTTGGCAAACTTTTAAAAAGTAGGCCTGGCCTAGGTCCAGATACTCCAACAATACTACTAGGCTAGGCCTAGGCCTATATTGCAAATAGCAGGCCTAGACAAAAGCCAAGAAAAAGGTCTGGAAAAGAGCACCTAAGCATTGTAAGACATTGATTTTATAAGTGCCTCAGAAGCTATAGCTTGTAGGACACATACTTAGATCCTAGCCCTAGCTTCGATAGGGTGGGCTTAGGCCTAGTTATCAAAAAACTAGGCCTAGTAAGCCCCAGGCCTATAGGACTAGGTCTAGGCCAATGACACTACCTCGGGGATGGGCCTAGGAATAGACCCCAACCCTCAGTCCACAGCAATTGACAGATGAACACTTACCAAATGTTGATTGAATCGCTCCGGTACGAAGACCAGTTTTCTTCAGACACTACACCAAGACAACTTATAACCAAAACATCAGATTTAAAGAAGTTTGCAGTATATTATGGTCCTATGACTGCACTGACATTTCCATCAAATTTTAATCAAAAATTCTCGTTCTCCAGCGCACACAATTATTACTGGCAACAAGCAGGTCCATGCGCAAGTCAAAAGTACAGGAATAACAATGAGTAATCCAGTTCCTACAACGTTTTGCTAAAATATAAAGTCGAGAATCTATTTGGCCTATAGATTTGGCATACCAAATAGCCCCTCTATTTTAATGAAGCTACTTTTTAATGCAATATCTTCTGCATGCGGTATAAAATATTATCACGAAATGTAACAGTGAAATTGAAATACAATGCTACCGATAAAAAAGCACGTCTTCGGAATTTTAGGTATAACAACTTTGGCAAATTGTGTGACGTCAGAGATAAGAGTGCATTGAACGATGTGCTCACTTCACACATATACATACATGGCGCTCGCGCTCTATACAAACAGGTGTTTTTATGAATTTTATTTGTAAAACTGTTTTTTTCTATGCACGAGAGAAGATAGCCAGATAAAATGGTGAAGACACGTACGTTGAATTTAAATGTAGGAGTTCTAGGACATGTCGATAGTGGCAAAACGTCTTTAGCAAAGGCTCTTAGTACCATTTCCAGCACAGCCTCATTTGATAAGAACCCTCAATCACAAGAACGAGGGATAACGATTGATCTTGGATTCAGTTCACTAGAAGCTGATCTTCCTGAAAGTTTAAAGAAACTATCGTTATGGGAGAAACTGCAGTTTACGTTGGTCGATTGTCCTGGTCATGCCTCGTTAATACGCACCGTTATTGGAGGTTAGACAGTTATTCAATAATAATGTACACATAATATTTCCTAGCAGGTCACCGTGGTATTTAATTCAATTTAAAATTATTTAAAATTGTATTATTATTTACAAAAGTATCAATTATAGGCCTATTGATAGCATTTTATCATGGTAGTTTGGACTTAGCAGGTGATACCAGACTTGACTTGAATAATGATTATTACCAATTTACTGGTACCATTAAGTATATATACTTAATGCCGGTACCTTATCCAACTGCTAAACCGGCTGCCGAGTGGTCAAGTAGGCTAAGTCATTACAAATTCAATGACTAAGTACTTTCAACATGGCACAATTCAAATAGTCAAGTACAAAATTGAAATACAGAAGTCGGTTCTTCCGTCAAAATATATCTTCTTCCTGTGTCAAATATGAATCCCTGTATAAAACTTGGAAAATGAAACATTCAGTAGGCAACGTTGTCCTAATACTTTGACCTACGATACCTGAATCCAAATTGAAAATCTTTTTTTTGTTAGGCCAAGAGGCCTTTTTTTTTTATTTATTCAATTTTTACATTTTTTCAACAATGTATTTGTAGACCCTCAAAGTCTGTAGGCCTACCTCAGTTTCCCTCGATATATGTTACACAGCTCTAGAGTAAACAACTTGTACGATATTAAGAGCGTGGTTGAATGGCTAGACGCTTACCCGTCATTCAGGAGACGTTTATTCTGGCAGATTTATTGTGGGATTCCTTCTGTTGTTCGGGTTGATACTGGAATATTTCCTTAACAACAAACGATTAGAACACTCATAACAGAAGAAACGGAAGATAGGAATGTTTTTAAAAAATGATGTATTCTAAAGATCACATGTTTGCAGATCAGTTCCAAATTTTATTTTCAAATGTCCCTCTGTTATAGGCCTAGGCCTACATAAAAATAAATCGGGAAATAATTTTGAAAATTGCTCAAGACATATTTAATCGAGAAATGTTTAAAATGGAACAAATGGAAGGAGTTAGTCGTGGCCTGTTGTTAAGGAAGCATCCCAGTATTGACCTGAATGACAGAGGGAAACCACGAAAAACCCCTGTCAAGATGGTCGACTATGGCGGAAATTGAACCCCAGTCTCCTGAATGACGTTGACGGGCCACACGTCTCAGTATCACTATTGTACATGTATGTAAATGTCATAGAATCATTGTCAATTTGTATTTTAAACTGTGTTTGTAAAGTTTTATAATATGTACGCCTATGTGTGTTTTTGTTATAGGTCTGGCTGGTTATTATTTTTAATGTATTTATTAAATTATTATTAACAACTTTATTTGGCCAAATTAAGCCTGGTGGCCATTCTTTCATCTAACCTTGCTCTATATAACAGTGACAAACTAATACAAAGAAATATACTAAAACTGCATACTGGTATATGAACTGAATAATACAAACTTGTATTTTAAGAGTTATGAAATATGCCTATAATAATGCAATGGAGACCAGGCTGCCCTCGTGCCAAACTTTCAAACTTCCGATGAGCTCGACAGGAGGATAGTCTACATTCGTGTATTGCTTCAGTATAAGTCACATATTCGTATATGTCGTGTACAATAATAATTATTATAGGCCTAGGCCTACAATTTACAGACCATTCATTTATATGTATTATGGCCTCATGTTTATGACTGTCTCTGTCTTCATATCTTCATGATCTTTGGGACAGTAAAAGAAATAATTACCATCATCATTAGTATTACCGGTATTATAATTGTTATTTTCATCAATTTATCATTATAACAGGCCACGACCAACTCCTTCTCATCATCCAAACACACCTAGTGCTGTAACCTCGATACAGCATCAGTAGGCCTACAGTGCATCGTTAAACCCAATGAAAATGAATAGAATTGATAAATTAAGCAACTTGTTATACCTAATTTTTCTGTGCTTTGGAATTTTTAGGATCTCAGATAATTGATATGGTGATGCTCGTAATTGACGTGACAAAAGGAATGCAAACTCAGACCGCAGAGTGTTTAATCATTGCAGAAATAACGTGTCAGAAATTAGTGGTTGTATTAAATAAGATAGACATGCTTCCTGAAAACAAACGAACCGCAATGATTGAGAAAGTGAGATGAGATATTATAACATAACGAGGTAAGCTAGCTGTTGGTTGAATTTGCACAAGCATTAATAAGGTGATGTTTCTATTTCCAGATGATGAAAAAAATGAAAGCAACACTGGCTAAAACAATCATTTTCAAAGATTCGCCAATAGTCTGTGTAGCGGCCAAACCAGGCGGCATTGAACAAGCTCAGTCCGTTCCTCTATGCATGCAAGAACTAATAGACATGTTACGCGAGTTTGCTTTTGTGCCCAAGCGTGACTTGGAGAGTCCATTCTTGTTCTGCGTGGATCATTGTTTTGCCATTCGAGGGCAAGGCACAGTCATGACTGGCACTGCAATTCAAGGTGTTATCAATGTTAATGATGTAAGTTGGTATTTCCGTACAAAGTGACTATTTGTCGGACTGAAAGTAGGTTTTAGATTGGTTTTAGTTTAGATCAAATTGGTTCAGAATGTTTGTTAAGTTAGTTCTATGTTGATTTAAAAGTCAGTTAGATGGAGTTATTTAGGTTAGTTTAGGCTGCTTGCGAGAACAACAGCATTGACATGTGGTGACATGGACCGATGAATAGCTGCTGCCATTTTTTAGTATTAAAACTATTACTTCAGCCAGAAGCTGAGTAAAATTTTCTGTGGGTGTTTACACGTTATTACATGTGTATTACAGTGATAGGCCAAGATATTGCAAAATGAATTACGGTACTGTGCTTTTTCTTTACGTGTTCTTCACACCTTTACTTTTGTGCATTTTCTTTACTTACCCACGTTTTCTGTTTGTATTCTAGACAATCGAAATTCCATCTCTCCGAGTGTCAAAAAAAGTGAAATCGATGCAAATGTTTCGCCAACCAATGGAAAGAGCAGAATCAGGCGATCGCCTCGGTCTTTGCGTAACTCAGTTTGACCCACATCTACTCGAGAGGGGTATTGTTTGCGCTCCGGGCTACGTTTCTACCATTTTGGCAGCCATCGTCTCGATCAGCAAAATAAAATACTTCAAGGGAAACGTACATACGAAATCAAAGTTTCATATAAGCATTGGCCATGAAACCATCATGGCCAAGATTACTATCTTTGGAAAAACAAGTCTTGCAAATGATACAGCAATTACTGTCGAGGGGGTAAAGTTTGATTTTGATGAAGAGTACATCTATCAAGAAGAATTACTCTCGTCAGATACAGATCAGGACTTATCAAGTGATCAGTACGCATTACTAGAGTTCGATAAACCTGTGTTAGCTGTACCTAATTGTTTACTCATTGGATCCAAGCTGGATATAGATATCCACGCAAACACATGTAGGCTAGCTTTTCACGGAAGACTTCTAGAAGGAATGGAAGATAAGAATTATCTGATAAGTGTGTTACCAAATCTTAAAGTTTTTAAAAACAGTAAGAAGGAAGGCATTGTTGACCGTGCATCTAACGAATATGAGATCATAGGTAAAAATATGTTTAAAAAAGAAACCAATATACAATTGTTTGTTGGGTTGAAGGTTCGGTTGTCGACAGGTGAGAGTGGCATTATTGAAAGTTCATTTGGTCAAAGTGGTAAAATCAAAATACGTATTCCAGATGGTTTGAGAGAATCCACGTCATTGCAGTTACTGGTTTTATCTAAAAAGAAAACCAAAACTGCTGAAACATTAGAGAACAAACATTCTGAACCTGTTCACATTGAACTCATATTTAAAAAGTACATTTTTGCCACAAAAAAGAAAATTTTACAGTAAGTGACTGCATACAGGCAGATCAAGCCGGGTATAGTACAAAAATAAATGCCAAAGGAGTTGCAAGTACCGTAATATTAAAATCCTGTTATTAACCATCTATTGTATTACATATTATTAGTACATTACTATATTATATGAATTGGGTAAAAGGGAAAGAAAGAACAGAAACTTACCGAAGCCATTGAGCCGAAGCTTATGAGTAGATGGTCCTACTCATGGTGAAGATACATTAAAAGAACCTAGATGATGATTTGACACACCAGATTTCTGATTTCAATGTTTTGGCTATTGTCTTGATCACAATAGAGTAGGTACTAGGTAGTGATGATAAAGGCTGCTTGTTCAGGTAGTTGGGCGATGGGCGTGGGAGGGGCGGGGGGGGGGGCTGAGAACAATAAGCTGAAATTGGAGGTGGGAGGAGTTCATGAGTACCGTAAATATGTAATACCTTGTGTTCAAAATCTTGTGTTAATCTCCTGTTTGGGGCAGTTGTTCGGAACCTGTTGATCGTAATGTTAAATAAAGATTACATTCACTTGTGCATTTTTGTTTTTACAGAATCACAAATGCCAGAACCTGTTGGACATACACTAAAATACAGAAATACACTATCCTACATAACAACTATGTAGGCCTACTAATTACTACTATAAAACTTACAAACAATATTAGATGACGAGATTGAAGAACAGGCTCCGTTGCAAAGGGCTGGAACCTGTCCTATCCCCTAAAAAAAGATGAAATCGCACACTGTTGACCAACTAATAGCCATTTACACATAACACAGAAACAGGACAACACAATACAATGCTATAACAATTGAAACTGATGCCGCTTTTACTGACTCGCGTTACAAGCGACGGGCGCGCTGACCAATCAGCTATGGTGTTTCGCGCGTTAGCCGCATCAGCTCGTGGGGGCTCGTAGAGACTTCAACTTGGTTGAACATTGGACGCGTCGCACGCGAGTACCGCCATCTAGACTGCTGCTACTCATCGTTCACTGTCCGCTCCGACCGAACGTACAACAGTACAAGGCGGTATGAGATAACCTCAAAATCAAACACTAGTTGGACACACGTGAGATCAGACAATGCATTTGTCTTCAAACCATGGAAAGCTTTTTATGACATTATTTGATTCAAGTAATTGTTGTAAAATTAAGACAAGGGAACGAGGATTGCACAGCACTGTTGAAGTTTTACCATTCGATTAACGTTCAAGGAAGGGGCCTATTACAAGTAGGCCTAAGCTAAAATTTCTTGGTGCTCTCCTAATTGGTAATTAGATCAGTATATAAAACTGTTTCGGTATTTTATTATTACAGTAGATGAGAAAAAACAAGACCGGCAACCTTACGTCGCCAAATATCAAACTTTGAATAAAATCTGACAGTTCATATTCATAAATTGTTAGGCATCCATTTTTCTGTTTACTTTCGGCACGCGTGAGTCCATAAATCCAACCACTCGCGTGACGCACCAAATGCAAGCAACGCGTCGCGAGCGACTCGAGTCAGTAAAAGCGACTTTATCCAAAAAATCTCTTATCTCCATACTGAATGAATGTTAATCAGAGTGTAAGCTATATATTTTATTTCATCAGTCACTATAAAGTAAAAACAGGTACAATAAATTTGCAACACAGAACACTAAACCCAATACTATGGTTACCGGTATTATATTCATTTATAAATGCATCTGGAGGGTTTGCAAGCTAGAATTTTCTGACTACGGCTATTCTTACACGGCGGTGAGCTGTATTTTCAATTATTACATTTATTGAAGTTCAATTCATAGATGAGTGAGAAGAGAGATACAGTTTAAGTATAGAAAGTAGGAACCATACAATTCATCCCAAAAAAGCACATGTCTATACCTAGCTAATATGTATGTCATAATATAGGGTTCTCTAGGATAAAGTACCGGTACTACCGGTATATATACATAAATTTGAGATAAAGAATAAATTAATAAAAAGGTAGTCCTATAATAAAACCATACCAACAATAATTTAGTACAATACAGCTGCAGCAATATACATTAAAATTCACCAAGTTTGTGAACGATATATATAAGTTTATTTACTTTATCACTATCATAATATTATCTATTTATCAAAGAACAGCTACAATAGTAAAAACCAAAGTGTATGGCACCACGATATAGATTTTCCTTAGTTCCTTTTAAAAGTTTAAAATATAAATAAATTACCGTATCTGTCAAGTTTCGTTTCTCAAAAGAGTAAGAGCTACTTAATAATTGCTAATGAGTAGCCTAATGGATGATACACATACAAATCACACAAGATATTAACAGATATTAAGGTATCTGTTTACTAAAAATACGTTGCTAGCTGCGTTTTGTGCTGAACTGCCGTTCACAAACTTCACACGTCACTAATGTTATTTACCAATAAATTAATTTGAACAATCTTCTTAATTCTTGAAATTTCCCGCCTATAGTAGGTATATTATGCAGACTTCAAAAACGGTAATATTTATTTTGCATATAATTTAACTAGGTAATTATAAACAGGATGATCACAATCACCATTATCCCAGACAGAACTCCAATGGCTATCCACTGCCTTCGATCTGAAAAGTATGCATAAATTACTTGGTACATAAGAACGAATATGCCTACTGGATACGAAATTAATCACTTGATAGCCAGGTTACCAAGTCAACTACCTCCCAGGCCGGGTTATTTTGAAGTTACACTGCACAGATATTTGTGTTTAGATGGCCTTTTATAACATTCATAGTGGAAGCAAACAGTTTTATTCTACGGTATTGATATATCGTGCAGTTGATGATTATGTAAAACAATAAATTCGGCGATATCACTACCTAGCTTTCCGAGGCTACTTATTTTGACACATGTAGGGTGGGAAAGAGGTTCTTAAATAACAGTTGACTGTACAGTGAAACCTCTATGCATCGTTTTTCAAGGGACCAGGAAAATAAAACCATCCATGCAGGAAAACGATCCATCCAGGAAAATTTAACATTGATTGTAATGGGAGTGGGGTGAGAAAAAATGAATGATACAACCAGGAAAACGATGGATCCGGGAACGATGCATAGAAGTTTCACTGTATTATATTATTTTTCGATATATTAGCGTATTCTACCGCCAAAAAAAAAATGACACGAATTTCTCAATCTACCTTCTAGAAGTACAGGTAGCCTAATTACAAAATACAAAAATGACAATATGATCTTATATTGTAAAGTAGTTGATTATAACTGAAATAATCACATTGCATCACTCACCATTCGAAATATGGAGTACCTTTGCCATCTTCTTCATCGTCGAGTCGAGTTTCGAGTCGGTATTCTCCAACTCGTTTCCAAACTCGTCCAGCATCCTGTCCACAAAATCGTATTCATTGATTACCTTTTTCTTTTTTTTTAATAACATCGAAACTTGATACACAATCATTGTTCCCCAATTACGACTAAGAATGAAAGGTAGGATCATTTGGACGGGGCACCACAAGGGCGATTTTACCACCCCATTTTAATTATTTGAAACTAATCAATTTCAACACCAGGACTGTAAAGTCTGTGACCACACTTTTCCGCCACATTGACACATTCCGTAAACATCGATTAGGCCTACTAATAGGAGTAATAGGTAGAAACATGTAGGCCCTAAGGTTAATAAATGGTATCACATTATGTAGGAAATGATTCAACACTGATTGCTTAAACTATAGCTATAACTGCGACTGATGTTCAAACAATGTATTTTTGTAAAGGGCAAATGGAAAAAATATATATAAATATTCTACTTCACGATTTCACCAGCCGTGTATTCCATGCACAATGTCGATCAGATCCACAAGAAACTCACACAGCCTGCTCGTCCAGTTCGCTGCCGATCTGCCGCGATACGGTCTTCAGCGAGCCGATCGAGTCGCTGATGATCTCGAGCTGTTCGTCTTGCGTGCGAACCATGTGACTCTGTTGCTGCATTGTGTCGCCCAAGAACTGTCTGTTGGGGCTGTCCAATTCATTCTCCAGCTTGGAGTACTTGGTAGTACCATGACTTATTGGGACGCGGGCGGGACTGTTCTCTAGGAGTGGCTGTGAAAAAATGTATTCACATTTTTTTTCAAATCACCACTCAATAAGAAAAAAGCAGATTACCAGTATTGCTAGTAGTACAAAGTGTTCTAGTTATACTTGATATTATATCCATAATGAGTTAAGGATGAAAATCAACTTGAATACAGTAATCATAAAAACTTGAGTAGGCCTAATATTGTAGGTATAAATTATTTTTTTCAGTACACAGTTGATGGGCTACATGTACTTTGACGACTAAAGTATAGTAACTAATGAAGTTCACTGCCGCTCCTCAGCTAGTGTACTTTCAAACTTGTAGTAATGACTTGATGATTTGGACAATTAACATAGAATACAGCTAGGATACTCAGTTTCACTCTCTATTTTTATTTTCTACTACGGTATGTGAAATTTCTATTTCTTAGGAAAAAATGAACGCCCCAGGTTGTACCTTTTTTGTGTTGGGTTTAACGACGCATTGTAATGATAACCAAGACCTATTGGTGTCGGCAGGCCGCACCTTATGCATCAGAAGGAAGAGGACGCTATTTATGATATCTTAAATTCTGACATATGCGTAGGAGCCTACATTATTCTTATCCTGGAACCTTTTATGTTTGTCCATAAACTTTTTGATGCTGAATCAATGTTATTTCAAATTTGACTAATTGCTGTAAAATACTATTTTTGTAATAGCTCAATGCAGAAAAAAAAATAGGCTATAATTCCATGCCTCTACTCATTGTTACAAAACCAACCTGTCTCGCGGTTCTATCACGATCTCGACCTCTTGAAATGTTCATCTTGTCTTTCATAAGCTGCAACAGAATTAAATTAATTGTTGGTAGCCTAATTCATGAGCTTTCAAGCTTGCAAGGTCCAAGTTTTCATGTTGACATAATGAAAAACATGACAAAAAGCCAATAGAAGCCTTCAATTTTTGAACAATGAGACAAATGGCGGGTAACCAAACTGATTCTGTTTGATGCCTGAGGGTTTGATGCTGACTCTGATTGGCTGATATTTTCATGTTTTACATCAATTTTAATAGAAGATTTTATGTTCTCGTCATACGTTAGGCGTTACGTGTTACATGTTGGTGTCGCATTGCATTGTGAAAGAGCCTGTACTAGGTCAAACATGATGAGTTTCAAACAACCTATTTGCATGATATCTGAATGTGTTACAGTAAAATACTGCAGATTCCCCTACACTTTATTGAGAATATGATTATGAGCTCCATCCTAATTACATGTTATCATTGTGAAAAAAGTCACGTGATAATATGGACATAAATAAATTTCTCTTCAATTGACAAACAATTGAGAATACCACTTGACATCCTACAGGCCCAAGTCTTTCGTTAGTGGACACGTCTTTTTACTCGCCACTCAGTATAAATTAGCTTAGTATTCAAATTTGAATTGAATTTATATAACACTATATATTATTTGGTTAGCAAAGAAGAGATAGTTAGCATTTATGAGTTAAAAGAACATTTAATTATGCATTCCTCACCTTCACTTCTTCACGAGTTTGGTCGATAAAAGTTCTTCGGCTGCTTAGTTCCTTATTGTCAATCTTAAACTTGGTAGAATTCTTTTCAACAATACGTAAGATAGAGTCAAGGAAATATTAATTTGTAAATTTTATAATACTGTGGGCCTATATTTTACAAATTATAGTTCATATGGTATGAAGTGAACTATGAATGTTCGCGATTTGTTGGAGTCATAATTGTAGGCCTACATGGATCATTTTTTCATTTAATTGGTATTATTATTTTCAAAATGTTACTTTCAGTACATTCAGTTGAACTTGAAAAATATCAGTAATCTGTTGGGCCTATTATTTATATATTGTATCACTATGTAGTATGTACTATGCACCTCATCTTGCAATAATTCATGTATTTTTCCGATACCTCCTGAAATTCCCATGTACACGAGCCGTGGTGGCTTATGTGGGTTTTATTATTTTCACCATCATTTGCTTTTCAACTATGGATTAATCAATAATCGCACTAAATTACTATTACATCTGAAATAATTACCTTTCTCATGCACATCATTTATAATAACTTATTGTGTACCCGTAGGCTTATTATTAATACCAGTACCGGTATTCATGTTTATGGTTATAATTTAGTGCTCAGTTTATACTGTATGGTATTGAAAATGATACTGATTAATGAATTAATAATGTATAAATATGGTTAAAAAATGTGAAATACCGAGTACCGGAACAGGTATCAAGTTGGTTACGGATAATCAACAGCTTGCGCTACATAACAAAGACAGTAAGTAAAGTAAAAAAGGCAAAGGTCTAACTCGACTTGATAATTTAATAATAATCACTATGTGATTTCAAAGAGCTTTCGAGTTATTCTCATATAACTAGGCCTATCTCGCTCATGAATCTTAGAACGCATAAGCTGCATTATCCTAGAAAAAAACATCAATGGCTGTAAAATTAAATTGTATAGCTGCTACTTAAACCTCAATGATAGAAAAGGATATTAATTGTGTCGTCTAAATCTTCTAGATCCCACTCGATGCTCCGTAGAGAATTCCTCAATTCAGTTGTGGTCCATTCAAACTCATCTTTGGAGACAATACCTGATGTTTCATCTTGAAGCTCAAGCCAGCGGCGATACAAACCCCGAGTTTTTATCAAAGCTTTATAGACCTCACTGGAAGATAAAAAAATCCAAAACAGTCTGTAAATATATGCTTGAAGAATAACTCAAGGTAATTGTGCAGAATATCATAGACATGGAATGTTTTCAGAAAAATAAAAAAGACGAGGGTAGGCTACCGGTATTGAGTTAACAAGTGCTAGGAACTCAATACTGAGGGGGCTCCTGTTGAACAATAATAGGGCAGAGAAAACAGATGGTATTGACATGATCCTTCATTTTCATCATATGGACAGGATACAACGATTTCACGAAGCACAAAAAAAGCTCACACACATAACCTCTAGCATTGCAGATCTACCATATTGAGACTATTTCCATAATCAATGGCTACACAATTGAGTTTAGGCCTAAACTCAATGGCTAGGCCTAAGCACACAAGTAAGACCCAGATGTGGTTCAGCAAATAAAACAACAATAATGTGTCTGGGCCTATATGTTAGCTATATCACGTGGCCTATAGGCTGATAAATCTACACAAGATTTAAATCATGCAATGCAACACAGGAGGATAATGCACTACCATTAGCAAATTATATGGAGTGCAAACTTCCATCTCGGCACTGAGTAGATGAATATCATTACGGAATAGAGCGGCAGAGCCCTGGTTAAACAGTCCCATGGAGTGTTACGAGCTATGAGTTATCCCGCTACGAGCGTGAACGACCCCAGACTACTTAGTGTTACGCCTGGAAATACTGCTACGAGCATGCTGATCAGTCAACTTGGTGATCACAGGACACTGTCACAGTTACTGACATAATTATGTCCTTGTCTATCTAGAAACTACTTTAATCTATGATCTCCAATCTTTTTTTTCAGCCCTGCTCTAATTAAAGGCCTAGATAAAAATGCATAGGCCTACGCCAAGTATAGGGCCTGCACGCTGTAAATGACTAGGCGTATCATACGTTGCTATTTATATATGAAACTAATATTGACACCAATATGTCAGTCCAGTCACTAGGCATAGGGCCTATGCCTACTTACTCTTTAACTACAAAGAAGGGATCTTCGAGGGACATGTCAACTTTCAACGAGATACATGAGACGATCCCTTGCTGTAATTTGTATTATTGTAACTGCTTTTAAACACCATCGGGACTGGGTGTATAACTTTGATCAAATTAAATCAGTACTGCGCAAATTAGCGCAGCAATCTACAGATTAATTAGAACCATTTAGCAAAAGCGAGCACGCAATAAGGCCTTTCAGGCTCACTTTGCTGTCACTGTCACTTGCAAATTGCAAAATCGGCCTTATAAACTTCACAAAAATACATCTTGACAAGCCAGGAAACTAGATGGCTGTGCATCGATCATCGACCTTGGACAAAAACGTCAAAGCGCTCGGAACAAAAAAAAGGATAGGCCCATACTAATGTCTTTGGACATGTCAAATTTGAATACTTTTTTTTTAATCCAACGAGATATAATAGTGAAATATATAATATAATATATATTACAGCGGTACTATTTTGTTGTCAAAATCTTTCCCAAATTTAATTGTAACTTGAAAAAAAAATGTCCATATTAGGTCATACCACATATTTTTTATGACTGCCAATTGGGTAAACAAAATTTTTAGGTAAACAAAATGTTATTATTACAACATAAAAATGTTATATTATAGACATTATATATTTCATCTCCCATGTTTACAGCATTGCGAGCACATGGGAGTTGTCTGTTGCAATTTTTTCTGTGTGATGGGGTGTGAAGGTACAGTAGTATGAAATATCAAAGTTTTAACTAGGTAGAGAAACACAAATATTTCAAATAACTTCAGAATCAGTACCGTAACTGGGTTTGGAAAAAACACTTATAACGCATTAATTTTGCCGAGTAGACTGTTAGAAAAAACTTTTTTCAGTAAACTGTTGTAATACCAGTTTTGTGAAAATGTTAGAATCCATGGTAAATTACCTTACCAATGTTGGAAAATTTAGATATTTTTTGTAGGCCTACAAATCTTTGTGCCTACCAATTGACTCATCCAGTAGTTTAACAAGGTAGTTTAACCTTGTTTATAAATGAAAGCCAAATTTTTGTTTACTATGGCTCATCTGTCATCAACAGGCAACAGTCAACTGAAATGTCAACCTTTGAGGTACAAGGGGGGCATGCTGTATAATTTCAAATTCTAGAATGAGCAGAGCAGCAACGGGTTGGTTCCGAGAGTACTCACAAAATGTAGAATGTAGACCATTAGGAAACGGAAGTTGAAGGACCATAAGAAACCGGCCGACCACCACAACCCTCAATACATCTTGATCATGACTAATTGTTAATGTTATCTCTCAAAGATGCACATTTAATTTAGATGGTCTATAATAAAAGGTAAAAAAGATCAAGTGTACAAAAAAATGAAATAGGTGATGAAAATGTATCTTGTATATCACCAAGTTGACATTCAAAAAAAGCATTTTCATTTTATATTTGTATTATATGTTACAATCCATTTGTATTAATTAATGTAACAGTCTGCGCTAAATTTCAAATCAGCACTCGCATGAAAGTGTCATCAAGTAATAGGCTTTTAATGTAATGAGAGTGAAAGAAATAAACATGATTATTTTTTATTAAATTTTATTATAAACAAAGCAATCATTTAGTCATGTTGATGAGAACTGTATTCCGAGTTATTACTAGACTTCTTGTTCAGGCGTAGATCCAATAATATAAATTACAATATGATCGATAATGAAGATTCAAAACTAAGGACTACTCTACTACATTTAAAAGTTTATAACGGCAGTGACGGTGACTGAATGACAATTCTTCAATATTATGCAATAGTAGGTACAAGCTGTTTGCATTATACGGGAATGCCATTACGCAAATATGTCTATAAACTATGACTGGTAATAACTTATACAAAAAACATTATTATCTTGCAGTAATAAGAATGTCATATGTAATTACTTGAGGTCATTACTTATTAGCCTATCAATATTAAAAGTAGTATTGTTGCACCACAATCACATGAAGTGCACTACAGCAATCTTTGGTAGTATAAAATGAATTATAAAATAAAAGATAAATCAATGTATTGCAAACTAAAAGTTGACAATGATGCTCATGAAAAAAATCATGAACTGTTCTCAATTAAAATCGAGAGTTCAGGAGATACCTTATATAAAATTGAAAATTTGACCAAAAAATCATTAAAACGTTTCTCTCTTCATATTGTCTTCAGCGTTCTCAAACTAATCAATGTGAAAGTGAATACCAGTATAATGTGGTTTCAAAAAATAAAATCTCAATATCATTTATTACAAATTAATTTATACGAGGATCATAATTGCAAGAAATGTGGGGCAGTGATTATTGGTCAGTTTAAATAACACATTTAACAAATAAACAATCTGATAAAACCTAAAAAAAAAATGTTCAGACAAATTTCATACACACACAATTTGTTGATTTGTTTTGTAGGTGTGCATAAGTTTTACCTGATGGGTAGCTATATTATCTTCCAACTATAACTACACAAATATGTAAATAGATACCGGTATGTGTACAATAGTAATTAATTGATTCATGATCAGTAGTCATTTGTTTCTCTATTCAATTAACTACATTCAATGAAATAATAATGTTGTTAGGCACGTTCTTGTTCCAGTATCTTTTGAGAATAATAAGATTGAACGACGATCGTCTTGAAATTGAGTAGGTAAGCGAAAAGAAAAATTAATATCACTCTGTTCAAAGTTGACACTTACCGTTCATAAATATCATAATTATGCAGTATCATAAATACATATTATTCATTTTAAATCATAATTGTGAATTCTGAAACTTTGGACAACATATTTTGATGATTGTGAATTAGCCAGAACACCATCATACTATACATTACATACCTAAAGTTTTAAACATATCAAATTCTTAAATCGAAGTATGGCACAAACAAGAAAACAGCTGTACACTGCCTTGTAACTATAATATTCACTACGATTATAACACTATGTATAGTACAACATCTAGCTCAACATAGAACCATATTATTGTTATTATTGTTTTTTACGTATTATAATATAAACGTGGAGATTTGGAGACATGTAAAATAGGCAATTGCTATAAAAGCGATGAAATCTAAAGTGCTTGCTTTAATGCATAATTTTCTAACATTTCTTCATGTTCAAATAAATTTGATGTTGTTTGATTATGTTTTTGAAAAGGGGACTAAGGGCTAAAAAAGTATAATTCCGCTACACTTTAACGTGTTGACGATATGTATGCTAGATTCAGAATAGAAGTGTTTAGGTGCTTTTGTTGCCAAAATATATTAACTGGGGAGTGAATAGATGACTCAGTTAGGGAATTTGGAAAACCAAAGTTGAACTGCAAATGCAGGTGGCAGATGAGGCATAGATTTAGCTTGGTGGTGGACATGATTTTTTTAGGAAATTTCAATTCTTGTACTGAAAACCCATTATGTGTTATATGATGATTTTACTGGTACCGTACTGTTGTTATGCACAGAATGTTGTTGCGCTACAATATATGATGTTTAAATATAATAGATGAATCAAAGTGCTTCATTTAAAATTCTAAATGCTATGAGAAGAAAAATTAAAAGCTATGTTTACATGTCTCTATACATAAATGCTGAAATATAACCAGTGATACACAAAACATAAAATCGTGTTCATGAGAAAGTTCAACTAATTACTTAGTACCAAAGATGACTGACTGTGAGATTGGCCACAGTTAGCCAGGACACTATTGTCATGTACGTTTGAACACATTCGTAATTCTCGCTGATATATGGAAATTAGTTTTTCATCAGGTTGTCTCATTCATTACTACTGTACTATACTGTAGTCTAAATACTCCAAGAAACAAAATGATGGATTCAAGAAATTGACAGCAAGTAATTATACGTTCTTTGGCATGAATATCTACACAATATAACTACATATTATGATTAACCATCTCTGATCATAATGTCCAAATATGAAATCCGTGTTTTAAATATATTTCCGCTATAAATATAAATGCAAGGACAGTGGTGTGAAAATATTGGAATGGCCGTGGTTTGCTACATTCTGGAACTCATTATTATACCTGGATAGGAATATCGTTGGGTTGAAAAGATCGATGTAGCAAATGCAGATCATTACCTAATACGATCCGAAGGAAAGTGGAAAATATGTACGTAAAGTTCATGGAATGAAGTTCCACAATTACTAACGGAGAGTGTAACAAACACTCTTACGGCTCTAGCGTCACTCTCTTCCAACAACCTTCTGGTAATGAATCCCGGATGGCTTCGATATTACGTACTTCCGATTTCAATCTTTCAACTTCTTCTTGGTAGTTTTTCATTCCTTGTGCCTGACATAAGAGAACAGATTTATTTTATTAATTATATAATTTCGATGCAAAAAGCGTAAAACTAATGATCTAGCCAGCTTCATAAATATGTAGACCTGTGTAGACTTATTCTATACGTTACGCCACGGTAAATAGATTAACTCTTAAAACAGGAATATATTTTGAAAAAAATATTATTCAACTTGTCAGAGTTGAAAACTAGAAATTACTTCATCATATTTGAAACGACTGGTACAGTATCAACATTACAAATGAATCCATCTCAAATCTTGAACCATCTTTACTTATATTTTGTTCAGATTAGTGTAATTGTATATATACTCGAATACACAATACATCAGAGATATTGTGAATATTTTCACGTTTGTTATAGAATAGGATAGAACATCATCATTTTATGATGTAAAAATACAGTAAAAATATTACAATAATCTATTCTATTATAATACAATACAATGCATTTTAAAATAAAACTAAAACGGTGAGGTTCTTCCACCTAACCATGTTTCATGTGTAATAGAAAACATAAACATGAGATAGAAAGATATATAATTTGATAAATAATGTGATAAATAATGAATTAATAATACTATATTGGTTCAAGTTTTTAAGGATTTTCAAATGTAAAAAAAAGTCATACATTGTAACTTTGTAAATTTAGGAACTCGCCACCGTGCTGCCCACAATGAATTGCGATGTAATAAATTGTTTTTCAGAAAAATCGGTCAAACGGATTTTCCGGAAAAAAATCGAAAAGTATGGAAATTCCCCATAAGAATAGGCCAGGGGAGAAATACTTGGAATTTTATTTTTTTCAAAAGCTCTCAAATTTATACTGAGTGTGGGAAGAACTATCATACACATTTTAAGCGACTTATGGAACAATCGGATGTGAAACAACGAAGAAAACTCATTTTTAATGTACTTTTTTACACATCAATAAAAGCAATTAAGAAAAGCAATTAAGAAACTATTAAATGTGAGCAACAAGTGTCACCAATAAATTAAAACGTTTAAAATCTGTGATGGATATGAAGAAGGCACTGGTTTAATTGTTTGGAAACCAAGGTCCATATACCAACAGACAGCCGCGGTTTTTAAACCTTTGAAGTGATCCATGGCCTGTATATGTACATTGAGCCGACCAAATATTCTTAATTCTACATTTCCATACTTCTAAGCTCATCTCACAACGCTTATAAGGCGTTTTCCTAGTAAATAATAAATAATAATTGAAAACAAAAATAGGAAATAATAATGAGATGAATATGATAAATCTAAACACAGACTTGATTGTATGGTACTCTCACCTGTTCTATTCTTGCGACCTTCAATACTTGCATCCTCTCATCTAAATTAGCTGCTTTAAACTCTTCCTCGGCAGCAGCTAAACGTTTCTCAAGTTCGTTCAGAGCATCCTCGTCTGCAAGAAAAGACAAAGATTTTCTTAACAAAAATGTACTCACGCATCATTGTTATTGCTTTGATTTGATGAAATAATGCATGCAACAGGTTATTTCTAGAGAGTATATTCTTATGAAAGATTACAAGAAGATGTATACAAGGAGTTTTGTGAAAAACATGGCTATGTACAGGCCACATGGCACAGGCCATGTAGGCCTATATAAAATATTTCACTGTCACGGTAGCTTGGAAAGATTTTTTTAAAAAATTTGTAAACGAGCATTGATTCAAACTCATCAGAGAACTTGCTTTCACTCTGTTTAGAAGCTAAATATTCAATGGGCTGTTAGATAATGGCTTCAAATGTGATGGAAATTTCAATCAAAACTATATTTTTTCCTCTTTTTCTTTTTTTTTCATAGATATAGGCCTACTACACAACTAATAAAAAAAATATGAAAAATCAATGAGAATAAAGTATTGAATACTTGGTTACTTATCCAATTATCCTTGAATAATGCACCCCTCTTATATATTATAAATCAATCTTCCAATTGATTTTTTAAAATTATTTTCACTTATTCCCATCCGTTCTTCAATTTTCATGAAGTTATTTATGCTTATTCCTATTTTGTGATGTTTTGTTAGTAATGTGCTTCTTTGTTCATGCTATAATATGTATTCATTATATGTGTCTCAATGCTATTTTTTGTAATAAAATGTATTTTATGTAATGATGTATTTCACACATTATTTTTATTCGATGTACTTAATGAATAGCCCATGTTTTGTAACATGTATGAATTCAAATGGTCAATGAACTAAACTGAACTATATGTTTTACAAATCACAAGCCAACTAGAATTGACATACCACTTCATCTAGATTTTCTAAACCCCAGAAAATGAGTCCATACGTCAATATGTCATGGTACAAGAAAAATGATGAATATAAAATATTGGTTTCAACTTCAAAATAAGCCTAGTTATTGGTCTATAAATACCCAATTCAGGAAGTTCTTGCAGCTCGTCAATGATTCCTTGAACGTCCAACAACGCCTTTCCGACCTGTCTTGTCGCTTCTGCTGCGTCGCTCTTTGCTTGGCCAACCTTGTTTTTAGCCTGCGGTGGAAGTATACATCCAATAAGTATAAAGGCCTACTATTGCATCCACATGAAATATTTTTTTCTTAATATAAATTTTAATAAGATCTATGCATATCTGCTAGTTATAGCTTGTACAATGTCAAGTCCATTTTCTTCACCATGAATTTTAATATGACTAGATTGACCACTTTGAGTTACCACAAGTGTATAAGAATCTGTCTCTTTATAATATTCGCGAGAGTATTATATCGACATATAGTTAGACAAATATTACCCAGTAGTAGGTCTACAGGCAAAAAATATGTTCTCTTGTAATTTTTTGGTATGATCAAATGGACGAATCAATCAACTTTAAAATTTTACTCAACAAAATGATACAGTTTTGGGCAAGCATTTTTGAGTCAACAGTATTTGAGAGAACTCAGTTCGAAAGTTTAAATTGAAAAAACCCTTCTCACCTTGTGGGTAAAATAGGATAATGATTAATGAGATCTTGAACAATTTTTCAACTTTTACTGAATCTTGATGATACTTGATACCGTATATCAACAACATCACATTAAAACAGATTCTTACATCAATCAAACTAATCTGACAAAATATATTTCTAGCTCAAATTTCAATATTTCAATTAAAATGTAAAATGTTCAAAAGTTACACTGAATATGCCCAAAAGGTGAGGAAATCAAAGTCCTTAGGTCGAGTTTGCAGACAGATTATTTGCGTAACATATTTTCACTTTATACAACCCTCACTCATCTTACAATGCAACGATTTTTGTCTTAAGTACCGTAACATCAAAATCTTGATACAAAATCATTGTTATCCAATTAAGGCTAAGAATGAATAGTATGACCATTTTGAAGCGACAACTTTGATCTCTTCTGGATCAAACATTTTTTGATGTAGATGAAAGTCTTTCAGTTTCCAAGAGTGAACACATAAACACATTTATGAATATGCCTATAAACCATTTTTGTTTTTCTGCAATGAATATGCTGCGTTTTCCTAGTAACAAAGTCATGTCGTACCTGGGTCGTGAGGTTCTCGTCTTGCACAGCTTGGTCTTCCAGCTGTTTCACTCGGTTCTCTGTGACCGCAACTCGACCGGCCAACGCGTCGGCCTCATCTCGTAACGTCCCAGCGTCGGTCTTGGCGTTGTTGGCATCTGTTCGAATCATGTCTGCTTCCTATCAAACATAAACAGTTTCACCATGAATATTATAGCCTGTTGACATGGGTCATTGAAATCATACAGAGTTCTATTGCCAGTGTTGAATAGTTCAGAGACTGACGTCATCGCAACAATTCGATACAAAAAGTAACAACAGAATGCGCTTCTAAATGCAATATGGCAGACGAAAGGTTACAATAAAGCAGTCAACAATATAATAT
This sequence comes from Brachyptera putata, assembly GCA_907164805.1. Classification (NCBI taxonomy): domain Eukaryota; kingdom Metazoa; phylum Arthropoda; class Insecta; order Plecoptera; family Taeniopterygidae; genus Brachyptera; species Brachyptera putata. The sequence goes on along the minus strand of OU015468.1, from coordinate 14,903,111 downwards.
TCTACTCAACGTCATTGTTAAGAATATGCGCGCGCTTCATTTTGTGAATAATCACTGGTTCCACTTTCTAGTACAAACAGCGTTCCTGCAACTTTTTCTGGCAAATATGAGTCAATGTGTTATAATATTCAAAATCACGACACAGTAGTTCAAGACTTTCTAGAGTGATTAGTTTTCACGGCCAGGGTGTACCTGTCAGTATAGGTTTCCAGTACAGTTCATACAAATATCTCGCTCATCGACTCATATGTTGCGTTTGTCTAGTTACCATTCTATTAACCATTCGACCACCGTGGACGAGCATTATGCAAGTCAGGCCATCGACAGATGACTACGTTCTTAGATATCCACTACGTTGCATTTAATATCTCAACAGCATTATGTCACATTGACTCAGCACTTGTACTTACTTCCAGGAGATAGATTGAGAAATTAGTATTGATTTTTTGTTGTCAGTAAAATATGCCAAGGTATTGAAAAATAATTTACTGCAATCAGCTGTTGTTCCAAAACCTCGTTCTAGGTTTTGCCTCCTTACATGTGTTAAATTGACGACCTAAATGACTTTTCCCTAAATGACCCTAAATTGACCCTAATGACCCTAAATTGACGACCCTAAATGACATGACTGCTACATAACAGTGACATGAGAAAATTTATTGTTATAGCAGCAGCTATCCACTTATTTTATCCACTATAATTGTTCTAAAAGATTATCTAAACACAAGTATCTATGCAGTATGACTGGAAAATGACCCGTCCTGGGAGGTAGGGTAATGACCAGGTTGTCAAGTGGTTAGGTGTATTTACCGATGATGCCTGTTCAGCGTATTTCTGCTGAGCCTCCTGCGCCGTGTCCCTTGCGTTCTGAGCGTTGCCGACAGCACCGGTCAACGCTTGTTGAGCATCTTGAGTTTTATTCACTGCTTCTTCGATAAGTTTCTGAATCTGAGGTACTTGATCCAGTGCATCCTGTGCTTTGTCTTTGCTGTCCTGCACTTGATTGTCAAACTCTGTAAAAAAAACTCATTTTTTGCAGACTATGTACGCAATGAATTGAACGAGCGATAATGAAGACTTCCATCCCACTCTTACGGAGCTTTGTCTAGGGTTCCTTTTTTTTAATGCTGTTCAACGACTCCACCAACAGCTAGGTTATACGGGGATTCAAATGAACGGGTGATAGTGAAACGATGAAGTGATGATAGGTGAAAGGACGTTTACAAAAACCCATGCCTTATGCAGGACTCGAACCCACGCCTGAACGGCTTCAGTTTCTACCACTGGCAGTAATTCGTTGAATCACGGGAGCAGCCTGAAGCTCTCGTTTGTCGTTTTGTTTATCCGCACAGCACAGGTCCCACGTGTTGTGTTTTCTGGTTTGAAGCCTTTTCTTGACAAGCAGACTGTTCCAACTTGGAACTATAAAGTTATTTACTCCCCTCCTGAATCACATGAAGTGAGCGCGTTAACCTTTATGCTGCACGTGCCGATTTTTATCCAATTCATAAATACATAACAATGTGATGAAACTGTTAAATGATGTACAACTGTTAAACTGTTGAAGAACAAGATTTCTGGTCCCAATTGATTAAAAATTAGTGCTTTATTTTTAATTTTGCAGGATGAATCAATGCCAAATGCTAACCTTGCAGTGTATTGTACGTTTCCTGCGCTTCTCTCAGAGTCCGATCGCCCATCTCCGTAGCGTTCTCGGCTTTTGCGTGCGCAGCATCAGCGTCGGCAAGGAGCTCGTCGGTTATCTGTTGCTGTTCGATACCTCGTTCTAATAAGTCTCGTGCCTGCTCATTCTGTTCTTCCAAATCGAGTAACAGATCGTTGTTCTTCTCAATCAAGTCTTCTGCTTCTCCTCTAATTTTTTCCCCCTTTTCAAAAAAACAATTGAATTAACTTGACGTAATATTTCAAGTCTCAACATAAATATAGACAAACATAGTGCCTTATTTTCGAGGAATTTCAACATTTGTTGGTTATTTAGCTCACTTTTGCCGTTAAGGTTGAATATTATGACAAATATGAGGTTAAACTTTTGATTTATATCCTTCATATATAGTTCCAAGTTATACAGTACAGTGAAACCTCTATCCATCGTTTTTCAAGGGACCAGGAAAATAAAACCATGCATGCAGGAAAACGATCCATCCACGAAAATTCAACATTGATTATATGGGAGTGGATAAGACAAAATGAATGACACAACCAGGAAAATGATGGATCCGGGAACGATGCATAGAGGTTTCACTGTAATACATAATATTTTCATCCAGACAATTCGAGTAAATTGTTTTGTATTTTAAATGTTAATGGACATGTAGACAAGTCATATTTCTTGACTTTGTGGGTCTAATAAATGTAGATTTTGACTTTTTTGATACTACTGTAATGATCTATAAAATATTTACTGGTATTATTATTATCATTATTATCATTATTATTGGGCCTCTACTATTACTATGTTTCAAATACGAATTAATTAAAATCCTTTCAATTATTAGGCTACATATATTATTACTGTACCTTTATAAGATAAAATCATAAGCCATAACTACAATCTCTAATTGCACTCCTATTGAAATCATGTTAACATTATGTTAGATTAATGACATAACAATCAGACTACATTCATGCAGTCACCAAAAGTGTGAGCCTTAACTTGATCATGGTTAGTAATTAATTACTGTACTGGCAAATGCTATATCCTTGAGCTGTGAATAAACCATACGGAGTCAAATTGAATGTTGGAATAATGTTTGCAATACTACGTAACAATAGGACTTACTTCCTGTGCTGTCACATTAGCGTCTTCTCTCAGTGTTACGATGTCGATTTCGGGAATAATGAGATCTTTGATTTCTCGGAATATATCAAGAGCTGTTGCATGAGCTGTTCCCACTCGACCGCTCGCTTTATTCGCTAATTCCTTGGCTCGTTCAAGTTTATCAGTTGCAGTGTCAATTTCATTTCTTAGAACTCTTAATTCCTCGCTGTAACAAAAATATAACAATGGTCACTATTGTTTACTTAACGATCTCACAAATAACCGGGTTTTGTGGGAGAAAACATGACATTATGACTTAGTTCCAAAGAATCCTTCATCCCATCATCTCATTATTCATTCATCTGACGCCAATAGATCGTAGTCATCATTACAGTGCGTCGTTGAACCCAATATAAAAATAATAATAAAAAAAAATATATGTAGGAAGATTTAAGCAAAAGATTTGAGATGGTTGACTGTGGCGGGAATCGAACCCTGGTCTCCTGGATGATAGTATACAGTGCTCGAATAAATGATCCACAATTAATGATTTGCTTCTCCATGAAGTCTTCATGTGGGCTTGTGTTTTTTTCTGAAAATGACTACTCTACCATGCTCACCTTATATTTTTCTGTTGATTTATAGAATCCTTTGCCAGTTCATATGCTGCAGTAGATGTATTCAATGCTTTTTCTGCAATATCTCTGATTTTTCCTGCATCTGCTTCTTGACTGAAAACAAATGGACGATATTGATTTATTAATAATGAAGTTCAAGATCCAGACTTTATCCAATCAAACAATAGTCTGTTGCCTATATTTGAAATTGAAACACGAACTTTATATTTGCACGTTATATATATTCTGTTTGTTTCATACTGTACAAGATAACTTTAATGTACATTTCTACACAAAAAATATTTGAGATATTGAACTTTTTCACTACATTTTGTTTTTACTTGATCATTGATATATTTGAAACGACTTACAAAGAACTTATAAACAAATAAATTAAATCAGTCTCAGGGATAAAGTATATCTCACACAAAAGTGGACTGTTCAATTTTGGATTACTTAATTATAGCATAGTCTGAGAAGAAGGAAATAGAATAGATGAAGTACTAAGGTAGCACCAGTACTTACTCTTGTGCCAGAAGACGAGCCTCCCTGGCAATATTTGACATCTGTACACTTTGCTGGCCGAACTGGTGTGACCGTTCAACTGCTTTTTGCAAAGCACTAGATCCCTCAGTTTCCACATAATCAAGAGCATTCTGTTGGAGTTGAGAGATAACAAAGAAAATTGAAATATCATACGTATGAATTGTAACTTGCAAGTTTGTATAGAGCAGTGAATAAGAGTACATAATTAAACAGTTGACGGCCTTGAACGTGAATATGCGTCCACGTGATGTCAGGCCGTTGGCACGTATGTGCGCTCTTACACTTTCCAATATGCTGCATTCAATATCTCAGAAGCATTACGTCAACCTAATCTATATATTTCAGACCTTCAACACACTGTGGAATAGTGGTCCCAAGGCAATAGCCGAAACGTCAAGTGATTTGTAAAAATCTCGTGTGTTTGTGTAATCATCTGTGTTCAAACAACGGACTCTCCACTGTGGGTATTTCTACTCATAAACCTCGGTAAGTTGCGGTTCTTTCTTTCCCTTTCATCCAACTGATTCACACAACCACACAAATTCAATATAAATTATGTAACTCAGTTACTAAAGAAAGAAAATTGCTCACAACAATCATCTTTTGAACGTTTGAATGTGTTCTTTGAGATAGGCCTACTCTAATGTTGCCACTATTCTTACCTTCAATGCCATATTAGCTCTTTCGAGAGCTTCTTCTGCTTCGGTCACGTTGGTTTGTCCGAGCTCGACCCCGTCTTCTGCATGTTCTGCTTTGGTGTTAACTTGATCTACAGCTTTGCCAACTTCATTCAGACGCTCTCGCAATTCGTTCAGTCGTTCAAGCAAACTCTTGTCCTCGTCTGATGGGTCAATTATTATAATTAGAAATAATTAATATTTAGCTGTAGGCATATAAATATAGCAGCTATTTTCTATGAATATCATTCTAGTACTGATTCCTGAAGAAAATATGACGACTTTTGACAGTAAAGTAGAACCTCTTTAATGAGATTCTCTTAATACATTTATCATCTTTTGACATTTGGTTTTTTGATCCCATCCATATGACTCTAATGTTAAATACTTCCTTTAGTAGGCCCCAAGTTTTTCACTTTAGTTAGTCTTTTTAGTATGTTCCCCTGAAGAGTATCCCCTGAATACTAAAGAGGTTATACTGCAGAACAATAAATTAATTTATACACAGTACGTACTACTAACATATAGATGAGGGGGAACATTCATGTTCGTCTAGCAAAATATGGCTAGCAGATCGCAAGTTCCTAGCAGTCGCAAGTTGCGATCATCAAAAACCTCCCCGCAAAGTTGATAAAAAATTGCCGCCAAACGGGTTTTCTGAACTTCAAGCAAGACCTAGCAAGACATTGCAAGCCTTGCTAGAGCTTGCTAGACGTACTTGAATGCCCCCCGAGGTTAGAAACATCACACAGGCAAAAATATTCATATTGAACTATCTTGAATTTCACTTACTTCCGGCTCCTTTCTTAGCATTATTCCATAACGTCTCCACTCTCTTCTGTACTTCAGCAAGTTTCTTCTCAAAGTTCTCGTCGTTGATGACAGTGGGGTCGCTGGCGATGCCGCTGAGCACTTCTTCCAACTCTTTCAGCTTGGCACGATGATCATTGGCCGCTGATTGAACCAAGTTATAGCACGCCGGGCAATCAACGCAGCCTCGCTGCCTTTCGTACTTGTTTTCTTTACAACGTTCGCACTGCCGGCCTTCGACGTTATCCAAGCACTAAACAGATAAGAAATGACGGTAAAAACGCATCGAAATATTGATCTTTAATAATATCAAAGAGCAGTAGTTTGATCTAATGGTTTCGACTTGGATTCTAACTGAGAAGTATTTTGTTGTCTCAAACGAAAGTGATGCTACGGTATAGTCATGTAGTGAAAAGGTAGAGCTTACAGTGGGTAGATTGTACACAATAGCATTTCACCTTAGCCAAACATTCATGGTAGAATTAGTAACTAGTCTCTCTAAAAATATAATTTATTACAATATAGACCTATTTATGATTGTATTCTCACATTTTTACAATTCTCTTATTGTGAACATGTAAACTGGTAATAGTGGACAAATATTATTCATATGTAACAATAAAATGATGAAATATAGAATGAATGACTGATAAAAATAGAATATTTAGAATATAAAAAATGATGAATAATTGAATGAATGATCAAATATAAATAATATATAGAAAATCAGATAATTATGCTTTTATTTACATCAAAATCTTGATGTACAATCATTGTTTCCCAATTAAGACTGATGATTAGTTAGTAATACCGTTTTGAAGCAGCACCTCCGATGGTTGTTTCAAGATTCCGAGGCTGTCTTTTCTCCAAAATAAGTATTGCTAGACAATTTTGAATCAAATAATCAAATAAAAAATAAATCAATGACAGAGTATACAATCTGACCACAATACTTACTGGACATTGACCTGACGGATCGCACTGCAGGTCGATTGAGCCAATTTGATCGCAATCACAAGTTTTGCAGCCAACAGAAGAGAAGCCGTATTGATAAGCTTCGCAAACGTCACATCGTAAGCCAGTGATTCCATCTTGACAGAGGCACTGACCGGTCAGCAAGTTGCAAGTATGGTTCTTTGATCCTACTGGGTCACAGTTACAGTTTTGGCAACCCTGGAAAAAAAATTGGTATTAATTGTTCGTAATTCATTTTTATGAGAACAAGTCAAAAAAAGCTCGATTTGTCAGTGAATGTAGTCTTTTGTTTTGGATTGAAATAATAGGCTAGAGAATTTGTTCGAAATAAGTTAATGTAACATCGTCTGTTCCCAATTTTGGAAAATGGATACAGCCTGTTTGTCCTATGAACATTTATATTTGTAGTTTAGAATTTTATAGAATAGGCCCAACTTACTCTTAATTTGATTTATGGATAAATAGCCATCAACATAATATGTAATGTACATTTTCTTTATCAGTAAAACTTGACCTATATAACAATGAAACATTCACTTGTAGCAGAATCTATTCATTCTGTTGTTTATTATTTATACGCACATATTGAGTTTATATGAACTTGTTTATAGTACATACTACGCATACGTTATTATGTTTGGTTTATTCTAATTGATTTTATCCACGTATCTCAAAGACATTCATCTCGCAATTGATAGCATTTAATTTACATTTTTGTTCATCATGTATAAATGTCATCTAAATGGTGTTGAAACTTGAAATGACCACAACATTCACTTCACCACTCACATTGGAAAAATGTAAAAATGGGAACTTGCTATCAAGGAAAGCTGCTGGCTAATTCCCGACTATTTCCCACTTCGAAACCCTCACCTCGCCGCTGTTGATATTGAAGTAGCCGTCTTCACAAATGTCACAGTTCTTCCCGAGGATGTGCGGCTTACACTGGCATTGTCCCGACAGTTGATCGCACACTGGTGGTCCGTACTCTGTATCCAACGTACCCGGACGATAGCACTGGCATTGTTTACAATCTCCCTTCGGTAGAGCCAATGCATCACCATAGAAACCTAGATTGAAACAGGAAACTATTTGAAATACCCGGTACATAAGTCTTACATCAATGCTTGCGTATCTACAGAAATGAAGGTTCCTAAATATTATGTTGTATACTAGAGTTTACTTCTGAACCCTAAAATTTGGAAAATATCACATTATATACTTGGAACAATACAGGAAAAAAATTGAGAAAACAAAACAAAAAAATCGAAATTCAAAATGTTTGGGTTCAGCTGAATTTGAACTCGAACTCGAAGCTCGTATCTCAAACTAGAAATTCAAGTGCTTTCACACCCCTAATATATATAAAAATAATTATACAACATTAGGTTTTCATTACATTCATCTTTTGAAAGTACTGCTACATGTATTATTTATAGGAATTCACTAATAAATCATTAGTAAATCACATATTCCTTTGTACAATCCAAACTACCTTGTCTTTGCTATTTGCAAAAAGTTGTTGTAAATTACCTGATACACACTGATCACACTCCGGTCCACCTGTGTTGTGAATACATTTGAGACACTCGCCAGTCGTACGGTTACAATTACCGACAGCGTTAGGATCAACGTTCTGGTTACAATCACACGACTGACAGAGACGAACGGGTCCGAAACGACCGGTTGGGTCACCAAAGAACCCGTCGCTGCAGAGATCACAACGAGGTCCTAAAAAATAGAAGAAATACAGTGTACACATTAAAAAAAATACATAACATCAAATTTTGATAGAAAATCATAGTTACCCAATTAGGATTTCAAGCATAAAAGTTGAGATCGTTCAGATAGGGGTCTAATCACCCCAAAATTAAATGAGACGGGTCATTTTAAAAACAATAAATCTTGAGATACCTAATGATTTCGGGGATGGAAAAAACTTCAAACATTTACACTCAATTTCAGAAACTTCAGAAAATTGAGATGATGATTTCTAGTTTTCTTTAAAATAAGGGATATAAATATTATTGGATGAGCGAAGCGAAGACTCAATTACACTTGACCCGAAAAAAATGTACATGTTTTTTTTTTTTTTTTTTTTTTTTTTTTTTTTTTTTTTTTTGTTCGCGCTCTACAGGTCAGCCGAAAATTCAAATTCGATTGAAACTTGGCATGCCCATGTGTCATCATCTGGATTGAATCCCATTAGTTTTTATACGCAATCGGTTGCACCACTTCTGAGAAAACTAATTTTCCATTTTCCAACTAACCCATAAGAATAAGCCAGAGAAGAATTTTCATAAAAAAAATGTCCTTCAAAAAATTTCAAATTTTGACCAAATTTCAATATAATAATGATACATATTATTCCGAACTTTCATTGGAATCCAACCAGTCGTTTTGATATAAAATATTATATAATGACAAAAAAAAGCAAAAGAAGAATTTTCGTACAAAAAATGTCTTTCGAAAAAATTCAAATTTTCACCAAATCTCAATATAATTATGATACAGATCATTTCGAACTTTCAATAAAATCCAATCAGTCGTTTGGATATAAAAAATTATATAATGACATTTTTACACATCGTTTTGAAGCTATTAAGAAAACCTATTAAATCCAAGCAACAAGTGTCACCAATTAATGGAAAACGATTAAAACAAGGCCTTCTTTATTATAGAAGAAATTATTGAGAATGAGTAATGAATATAAAAGGTGGTTCTCAAGGTGTATATATGTATACAGCTGTCATCACGTTTCATATAGTAGTCTAATATTACAATATAATATAATATTAAATTGCATCTACTATTTCCTTCATGAGAATAGTCTACGAAACAAACCAACCAAATGGAAAGATTGATTTTTAGCTTGAATGCCGTCAAAACAGCAACTTGATATAACAATTTTTGAAAGAATTCAATGTCATTCATTAGCTCATCCATCAACGCGGAAACACATAACGCGTTTTCCTAGTTATAAATAAATCGTCATTATTCACTGAAATCTTGTTTCAGGCTTGTGATGTTTTTCAAGTTGACTTACCTCCGTATCCTTTAGGACACTCCAGACACACAACCGTCTCATCGAGCAGCTGAGTGCAAGCACCTTGGTTTGGGCAAGGACACAGCTTACAATCGTAGGCCGTGCCTTGAAGCGCATTGCCATAGTACCCACGGCCACACCGCTCGCAGTTATCTCCGCCCGTGTTGTGCTGGCATATACAGCGACCTGTTGAGAGACCGATATTAATATAATTTATAATCACATTGAATTTGATATAGCACGTGAGTGAAGAACATCAACTTTCCTAAATATGATCCGGTTTCGAATTGTAGGAATTTGTGAAATCACGGTCTATCATTTTACAAGGTAACCATCCATGCGGTAAAACAAACCATCTAGGAAAATTTAACATTGGTTAAACATATGACAGTGGGTTCATATAAAATTATTACCACTCACTATTCTGATCAACTTGGTTATTACAAGTATGATAACTGTTTATTGAATTCATTTATATTACTCAACTTAGTCTGGGGATATTCAATTTCTATAAAGAAATTACATACGTACCGGTAATTGAATACCAGATGCAAAGATGATATACAAAGCAAATGTATTGAAAAGATTCAAAATAATCATTCAGCGTTCTACTTTTCTCATCAACACCCCTACAGTATAGTACTGTAATCGCAATCTTTCTCCCATCACCATGTTTTGTAGTTTTTATATACGATTACCGTATGTGATTTTTTCGTTTTTTTTTTATCTCTTGACCTATTGGTTGGTTTATGCATATTTTCTTATGTTGACAAACAATGAAATGAAATAAAAAATAAAATAAAATTCCACACCCATACATACTCAATCTTCTCCCTCACACATACACACCTGTCTCAGCATCACAGATGTCCGCATGCCCGTTACAGTTACATGGGACGCAAGGAGAAAATGGACCTCCATTGGCCGGCTCATGACGATAGCCCGGCGCACAAGACTCGCAGAACTGTCCAACGTAACCTTGAAGACATTCACAAGTCTCGATCCAGTTCGCTGGACGACCAGCCGCCCCACGACGAGCGGTCTCCAATTTAAAGTCGTCCAAGAAGCCAACTCCTGGAATCCAAAGACAAAGTATGAGTCATATTTTCATTATAGGAAAGGTATTCATTTCCATATCTACAGTGAAATAATCATCAATAAATAATTACTAATTAAAGCTTCCAGTCCCTTATGGTCCTCTGAATGGATCCATTCTAACTCACCTTTGAATATATACTCTCTCGCAAATTGATCTCCCCCCATCCTGTATTCCCTTACTTGTTCTATTGCTCAGTTCCTTCCAACCAGTGAAGTTGTTCTTTGCTTTAAAGAAATTATAAAGACTATCCGTCTTTTCTCTGCCCTCCTGAATATCTTCTGCCAGTTCTTCAATAATTTTGCTTGGTCGTTCTTGATATATCTCCACCAACCCTTTCTATTTCCAACGATACACTACAAACTAAGTGTAAGGTGCAGTATTTTTTTTTACCTTCGGGTGTATAAGTTCCTCGGATTTTAATTGCCGTAAGGTTGGACAGAATGCTCATAAAGTCGCGAGAAGTGAGTCGTGGCTGCCAGCCGTAATCGGGATGTTCGTGGAGATGAAACTTGTAGTCTTGGCCCTGAAAATAAAATACGTAATCACATCAGGAAAGACAACAATTATACAACTAGTATTTTAATTAGTATTTAGCATACCAATTAGGTACTCATTCAATGGTGAAGCATTATATGAGGATGAAAATAATTCTTTGTAAAGTATAATAAAAGAATATTTATGAGCTAACAGCAATTTATTACAAAACAAAGTATAATCTGGACACAATAAATGTGCAGGGATTGCTGTTTGGAGCAAGAGGTACAATTCCAAAGCTGGTAGAAGAGTATACGAAACTTTGGGAAATATCAGGGATAATGAACCATTGACGTCATCATTCAGTCGACTCAGTCATCATTCTCAGAAATATTCTCTATAGCCAATCATTAAATTAATCACCTTCCATTACTCCTGTGTTTTTCTATTCTAATAACACTATTCTTTTCATATTTATTCATTATCTTCCAATTTGTTTTTCTTTCACTATCAATACCATATCCCCTCCCCTACCCCTTTTCTTATTCACACAACATTATATAAATCAATCATTCATCAACATATACAAATAGATTTGTTGTTTCATTAGTAAATTGTTCATCATTAGACTTTAATATTTTTCAAATTATTCTATGTCTTCGGTAAACCCTTTTGTGAGAGCAGAGATTTGATGAACAATTTACATATGGAAATTCTGATTACATTCAGGTCTTTTAATACAGTACTGTACATACTATTTGCGTTTCTCTGCATTTTGAGTATTTCTACTTGTAAACCTTGGTTTACAATCTGAGGTTCTTTCTTTCACTTTTACGGTACCCAATTCATACAATAATGCTTACAGTTATTTGTGGCAAGGGATTTCGTTGACCAAAGATTGCTTGCGTGACTGATAGACCAGCGCCCTCTATGATGACATCCTCGACCCTGGGTGCAGGTCCACTCTCACCGATTCTGAGTTTGAATGACAGATCTTGATTGTAGCTGGCTCGCTGATCGCCAAGAAAACGATCTAGAAGACGAAATGCATTACGTTTTAGTCAAGTAAGAGAGTACTATTACTATTCGAGTAAAATGTAATATGTTGCTATTTATAACTACAGCGTACTTTGAAATCAACACTATAATATTAATACTTGAAAAATGAGTGCTCAATTAATACAATACGAAGAATTAGAAATGTCTCAAGCGACACAAAAAAAACTTTTATATGTATCACGAATACTTAAGTGCACCTACTTGAAAGCATGTTGAACTGTAAAAATCACTAGACAAAATGTGTAGTACTGAATTTCAATATATTCCGATAGATATTCAATAATGAAGTATTGATATCGTTTGCAGTTTTCATATCGAGCAGCAAACCTCATAAAAACCAAACACTAAACAGTATAATAAAGTAAATCATCTTCTTTTATTACCCGGAGCAACAAAATACACGGGATCCCTGGACGGAGCACTGATCCCGATCTGTTGCGTGATGGCTTGGTACTGTATCGCTTGCGGCCGACCCTCGTAATCCTGACCCGACCAGCGCTCGTTGCCTCGGCCAAATACGCTCTCGATCTCGACTCGGGAATAACCCGACGCGGATCCGCAGCGCGACGTGTGACCGTAGCAGAAACACGGCGTGCAACCGAATATGTTTTCTTCATCCAGATTGAAGAAACCTGGCTTGCATCTGGAAAAAAAATAATAAGTTATTGATAGTTTAATTATTTAAACAATCCTCCCAGGATTTCTCCACAATACTGCTACGGGAATCACCTATAATACAATTGATTTTTAATATACTAATACCACTCATATTTCTATAATAATATGTTTATAAGGAAAGTATGTGAAACATTTCATTCAAACTTTATATGAACCGTTCTCGAATTTCTATATGTTCAATTAGCTATCATTGTTTCCAGCTATTTCATGGACGTGGTAAAATCGCCCCTGAATTGCTCCTTTAAAACAATCATAGATTATCATCCCTAGCCTTAATTAGGAAACAATGACTTCATGACAAATTTCAGATGTTAATAACAATAATGACAAATAATCATAAAAATAAAGAGACAAATAAAATGTATATAGTTTAGACACCGCAAACGAGAAATACAAATCTAATCAGATTAACAAAGTGAAATTGAAGGAAAATATTTTAAAAAATTGATTCGTTTTTTATTTCACGATCAAACTTTTAAAAACATTGCTTTTCACCATCTACGTACCCTCCACATCGCTTTCCCTCCACGTTCTCCTTACACTGGCACGTCCCTTGGTACGGATCGCAATTGGGTCTATTCGCAAGACTTCCCGCTTGATTACATCCACACGGCTTGCATCCCTGGCTGTTGAAATCAAAATGGTTGACGGCGCAACGGTCGCACGTGTCTCCTGTCACTCCGGGCTTGCACTGACATTTACCCTCGCTGTTGCACTGCAAACTCCGGGATCCTGGAGAGAAAACCAGAGTTAGTAATGAGCGGTGTTGTATCTTGATACCGGTTCTCTCATTTGTTTACGATTACACGTTCTATATCGAAAAGGGCACTTTCGAAATAGGAACGAAATCACTCAAAAAATATACTGTTCTGTGCATGAATATTTATTATTTAATATGGGAGTGGAAGTTGAGGGAAGCAGGGATCAGTACAGTTATAGTTCAGAAGATTGCGATAACTAGTTATAAGCTATTATTTTGACGTTTGTAACGTCTAATTTTTTTGTGAACATTTTGCATTCTATATACTGTTGAATAACTAATTAATAAATGTATGTTGTGGTGGATGTTTGTGATGTTGTGTTTTTATACAGGCTAAACAGTAGATAAAAAAGTGTACTCATAGTATCTTAAAGGTAATAAACTAAGAAAATTTCAGAATTATTATTCTCAAAAGTTTTTTAATTAACCAATTGCATCTCAAAACTTCACAGTAGTTCACAGTAGGTATCGAGTTCAAATAACTAGGCAAGTTTCATCAAAAATGCCTTTGTTTGACAAGTGGAGCATGAATAAAAACAAAAACAATTTTTTTTTCTAGGTATAGTAAAATTGAGCCTTTGCTTTTGAGTCTTTGCTTTACTGATCCAATAATAATCAGAAAATAAAATTAAAGAAAGAAATATGGTATGAGAGAATTTTTGGAAGTTAAAGTTCATTATGTTTATCTATGATTTCAGGTTTGAAGTTATATAAAGTTTATATCTAATACCCTCAACACAACATTCACAGGTCCAGCATAAGAACTATCTATTTCAAGAAAAAGTCATGTAAGTCAATGATTGGCTATAAAGATGATTTCTGAGAATGATCTGAGTCACGAATAATGGTGACGACAATATGGTTCATTATCGCTGATATTAGCCTGAGGTTTCATATACTCTTCTACCATACATACAATAGGCCCCTACTCCTTATAGATTCGATTGTTGAACATTTATAAATGGTAATTCATTCAAAAGATTGCAAAGCTACAAGCACGCTTTTTCTACGAAATGCTTTGTACTACGATCGAAATAATCAATACAAATAGAACAGGTAATGGAAAACCAAATTTTTTAATATAACTAATACAATTCCATTAGAACACGTTCTATTTTTTTACGTTTTTTCTCAACAACTGAATCAATAAATAATAATTACTTGAAAAAAACGCAGTATATGCGTTGTAAGATGAGCAATGGAGGCATATTTATGTGAAATGTAATTGAAAGCTATACACACACCATAATTTTGAAACCATTTGAGTCACGACCTTCCTGATCAACTAGTTGATTTTTTTCTAATCGTTTCAGATTCAATGGCTTTTGCCTTTGAATCTTCTCAATAGCTTTACAATCGATCTCAAAAAACTACATTTTAATTATTTTTTTCAAAATGGCACATCCGATTTATGTGAAAATATGATACAATATGTATCATTTCTATGTTCAGATTGCGTGAGAATTTGAATTCATTCGAAAAGAACATTTTTTCGAAATTTTTACTCTGCATTGAATATAGCATTACTAGATAATGCATTTTCAATTTTTCGAAATGGGCCGTACTTATATAAATTGATGAATTAAACTAAATTAACATTTTAAATTAATAAAATGAATTGAGAATTGAAATAATGATGAATTAATCCATATTAACCCAACCACGTGTATTTTGAATTATATATAGCCTTGCTAGATAATTTATTTTCATTATTTTTATTTTATTATTATTACCTACAACTTTTAATTATGAACATTCGGTGGTTGTAGACTTGTAGTCATACGTATATAATATTAAGTATAATACAAAACAATGAGAATGTCAACCCGAAGAACCTAAAAAACGACAACAAATTAAAAACAAATATTGTTTATATTGAAGGAGAACAGATCTTCGGGAAATTCCTTGATCTGATCTTGGGACAAGTCATTCCAGAGTCTGCATTTTCATTTTTTCGAAAAATTGCATTTCAATTTTTCGAAATGGGCCGTACCTAGTGAAAGGTCCTGCGCACGTCAATGTCTACCTACCCATTTCGTTGCAGTTGCAGGCGATGCAATAGTTGTCCTCTCTGGTGTAATAGTTCTCCCTGCATCTCTCACAGTTGGGGCCGTCGCGGTTGCCCATGCAATCCAGGCAGTGGCCTCCGTGGCCTGTCCGATCATACAGCTCCTTGTCGAAGAAACATCGCGTAGAGAAACCATTGCAGTTGCAAGCTGAAACACAATGGTTAGGTATTGTTTAATTTAAAGAAATATTCAATGGATTTTGAAAATGGATTTTTTAAAAATAACATCAAAACTTGATACACAATTATTGTTCTTCAATCGAGGCTTTGGATGGGAGGTGGGATCGTTCGGACGGGGCACCACAAGGGCGATCGTACCACCCCAAAGAATAATTAAAATAAGATTACTTTCATTTAACATACAATACAAATTCATGTTAGATCTAAAGATAAAGAAATGTCACAGACTGCGCAGTCTTGAATGATTGTTTTTAATTTAAAATAACCCAGAGTAGTTATTTAATTGTTGGCAAGACCGCGTCGAAGTCTTACAACAATTAACCAAGAGGAGCCGCTTCAAAACGGTCTTACTCATCCTTAGCATCAATTTCGAACCAATTATTCCAAATAAAGATTTCGATGTCATTAATAGTAATGATCGTAAATAATAATAATAATAAACCTCAAGAGAATGTTATTTCATTGGATCATTGGTAGGAAAAAATACGATTGCACAAAAAAACAGAAATTAGAGATAATTTCATATATTCAACAAACACCGATTCATTTATTTTTGGGGTGAACTACATTATAAGATACATTTATTAAAGAAGTCTAAATTATTGAAATCAACATTCTGAAAATAGTTCATTAATCACAGTCATAGGTTCAGACATAAATTCTGGTTTTATGAATATTTATGATACAGTTATCTAAAATTCTTTCTTCCCAGAACAAAATTTTGATCCAATACATATTCTAACGACAAATTCGAAAATATAAAACGTGTTTAAGCTCGAAATAAGAATGTGTTGTATCACATTTCTCGGTGTTAATTGAACATATTCCACCGCTCATAATCCTTTCATCTTTCACGATATGATATTCGTCTCTCACAAAAACTTGATATCGTATCGCAGACGTGCATCCGAAACAAAAACTAAAAACGTTTATACACACGAATTCGTAGAAACTGGCAACGATGCTTTTTACCTGGACTGTCGGTATCTTCTTTCACATTTCTACTTTCGTTTTCAACAAAGTCACGGGGGTTGACTTTTAAATATGGTTATGTAATATTATGAATGGTGGGAGTTCTTTTATAATACATACCCTAAACCCCGCCTTTAATTAAGTTGAAACACCTATCAAGACGCAATGTCTCTAGGAATTAACTATATTAACCTTTCAAGTTCAACTTTCAACACGGTGATGAACATATAAAAAAATCGAGGAGCGAACTTAAAGGGAACCTATACCCACGGCGTAACATTTTCAGTGTCAACATGTATCATAAAAATGATAGTAGTGACTTTCCAGATGAACATATTGGAGTGAAACTGCTTCATACCATGCAGAGCAGTATCTTCTAATATAATGTTAATCCATAATGAACATTCACAATATGTTACGTTTTATTTCGTATGTAACGGTACGTGGAGTGGTCAAAATTGTTGGCACATTATCAAGTGTTACTGTTACGTACACGTGACTTTTCCACCTTGGTTATTATAAAATTTGAGTAATTAGTATTTTCGATAAATGTTGTCTCAATCTGTGTTATTTGTTAATTTTGTATCTTGCACTGTTCAAGTTTCATGATCATTCATATCTGTAAAATAACCTGGCGGGAACGTTTTGCCCTATGGAAACCGGGGACACCTTAATCACGAAGATTTTTTATTAGCTAATCAAAACTTGTTCTACACCTTTGAGAATGGTTCAACTAAAACGAATCTTTCGATTAGATTCATAATTACATTTTCAAGGATCGTAATTCAGGTGTATTCTAACCTAATGGAAGTTAAATTGTTTGAAATGAAGAATAAATAACATTTTTTTAAATCAAATACCATAGCAGTGAATTGCGGCTGACACTCTTTATAGCTTATTTATAATTCCTGTGTTGGTAGATGAAAGAATATATTATTCAATTCCATTAAAAATAAATAACCAGAGAAGATATACATAGTATCTTCATGACTATAACCTTACAAAGTAATTTATAAGCAGCGGGATAAAGCATTCCATCGCATAACATTTTATACTATAAAGATTACATTAACAATTTTTCTATAAAACAAAAACAAAGGTAGGGTAGCACCCTTTTCTAGAGCATCTTGGTTTAAAAGCCCCATTAAAATAATGGCTGTGCGCTACACGCCTCATTATTTTAAGTGAGATGCTATGAGCTACAAGTCAGTGAGGTAACTAGATTAATCAAAAATAATCTATCGTACAAGAAAGTGACTTAATGAATGAAAAGTTTTTTTTTCAAACGATCAAAGTGGATATCTACAAGTAGGGTAATTCTACACTTTTATAATATGTTATTCAATATCATATTTAATATATAATTTAGGCCTAGTATGATATAGTATGAATATATAAGTTGTAAAATAGTATAGCATGCCTTTTAGATCAGCTTGAATTATTCTAGGTTGGTTAATATTTTAATTTAGGTGATTTCAGGTAGCGCACAGCTTCAAAAATAACAGCGACTGAGATAAAATTCAATTTATTATCTCACATATTCATCTCAAACTCGACAATTAATTTAATGTACCTAACAATCTAACAATTTAAAAATGAATCCATATGAAATAGAGACAAAATAGAGACAAAACTCACTAATATTATAATAGATACAAGGAAAAATAAGAAAGAAGAGAGCAGAAGAAAAAGAATGAGAGAGAAAAAATATCATCAAGATAACGAAAAGATATAATGATAAGATCAAAGATTCTTCCTCCCCAACGTGAATGTTTGAATTTATTACTATATCCCTGAAATTATTACCTTGAAATTTTTTGTTCATTGAATTAGTCATTTCATTTTGATTATTTTTTGGGGTGATAAGACCACATTGTGGTGACCCGTCCGAACAATTTTACCTTTCATCCATAGGCTCATTTGGGGAACATTGATTTTGTATCAAGTATCTATGTTTTGAAAGTTTAAAAAATATATTATAAGTTCATATGTTGAAAAAAAAAATAATCGATCACAAACAAAATGATACAATTTTTACTGTCAGTGATTCTCAATATTCCAATGAACTCGGCTCTAAAACGATTCAATGACAATATCTTATTCAGTAATATCAATAATAATATATTCAATAACATGCTTGATTAGAACCATCGGAGAATAATAATTAAAAGTATTATAATAAGGTATATTTAATAATTTAGAGGTGGCAGGGGCCTCCCACATAATTATTATAATTGAGATTCAATTGACACGCACATCGCTTAGTAATAGTCAATGTTCGACACACCGAAATGAAGAACATTAATATTTAATTAATAACCAGCTTGGTGCGGACGGACGGCAAATTTCCCGGCACCTCCACCTCGCTACGCGAAGCTGTTATACGCTCAATTATTTCACAATATTAAAATTTGAAAGTATTTTAGGAAAACTATCCACAGCATGAATTTCAAGGTAACATAATAAACGAACATACTAGCTTTTTGGATGAACATATTGTAGTGAAACTGCTTTACACCATTCCGAGAACTGAGAAGTATGTTTTAGAATACTGTCGATCCATAATAGATACCCACAATAGCTTACATGTTATTTGTATGTAAGGGTACGCGGTGAGGTAAAAATCGTTGACAAAAATATCGAGTGTTACAATAACATACAACTGATCATTCCCCCTTTATTATTATCAAATTCAAGTCATCAGAATTTTCGACAAATATTGTCTGCATCTTATGATACAGTCCTTAATTTTGTATGTTGCACATATTCAAGTTCCATAATCATTTATATCTACGAAATCACCCTGGCGAGAACTTTTTGCCCTATGAAGACTGGGAAAGTCTCAACATTAAACATAGACGAATACGATATATTAGTTAACAGGTTTTACAGACAGATTATAGTCGTTGTAATCGATCTAACACCATGGTCCAACACAGCATGTGGACCGCTGCACCTTTGCTTATGTCTATTTGCTTTCAACTAATACTCTGAACAGTAGTTCTTGGGATATGTTTATGTTTCCCATAACTTTGACTTCAAAAAGGTATCACCTAGAATTGTGAATTAATATGTGTTCGTTTACGATGTTGATTGTTGACCAACATTAAGCGGAGGTCGGAATTTAATGAATTTTGAATCAAAGAAAATTAACTTAGGAATAGTAGTTTCTGATATAATGATTTTATTCAGTTTTTGTCAAACCGAATATGAGATTGGATGATTTGGATCAGAGACTTTTTACATTTACTATTTCAGCCGCTATTCTTCAGACTATCGGCCTGTCACCACTTGCGAACGTTGTTGTTGTTGTTCTTGCTGTTGTTCTTGGTCGCAGCCCAAACTGACCTAAATCAACCAAATCGACTCCCATGCAACCCCATCGATCATCGACACCCATCGACCACAGTGGAGGCCTCATATTGACAAACATGCGTAAATGTAAAATATTATATCAATGGATATTTTGTGAGGGAGATATATATATATATATATAAAAAAAGTTATTCTCTCATTTATAATAAATTGTTTTACAGTAAGTGAGGATATAACAGGTTATAGCTCCAGATTCTGTTGATTGTGTAACACAAGATTGATCACTGTTCATCCAATTACAATCTAAATTATAGAGCATTTATTTATATACTTGTCTCTCCAGGTCTAAACTCATCACCACCAACGGACTAAAAGAACTACAAAAACTATTGACATTTTTTTTTATCGCCGCGTTCGTTAAGTTCAGTGACTTACGATTCGTCTCGGGATTTCTCACCATTGTCTTAAGATTTTTTTTTTGTACAAACGAAATCTATTGTATTTTACTGTCAAAGAAAATTCTCCGCAGGACCTTAGAAGATAGAAAACATAAGAAGACTTTTTGTGTGAAATCGAAACGGAAAATACCAATCGATAAAAAGCCAAGTGCATTAAAAATGTTTCGTTTATCGGGTTTGATTTACAGGTGAAATTCTATCTCGGAAGGTAACGTCTTGTCTGTATAGAGAAGAATGGCCGCCGACCGAATTCAATACCCGGGCGCCAATAGGTTTGGAATCTCGCCGAATTGTGTCTCGTTGTTTTGTCAGAGAACAAATCTCATAACTATTTTTTTGCGTGCCAAATAAATACGTGAGGTCATTTTAAATTCTCGTTTTCACAAAGTACGGAATGTAGTTTGCAATTCGGTTGCGTGTGTTCTAGTTTTTGCGTGCAAAATGAAACCAATCAATAGGTTTTTGACAAAAAAAGTTATCAGTTTTGTGAATGTGCCCATCTTGTTGTTCTGGTGTTGACATTAGGCTATTAGTCAATCAGTATGCTCCAGACAAATAACATTTGATTGGTTTTACTCGCCAAAGAGAATATTAAACAATTTGATTTAATGAAAAACATTTGGGAAAAAACTGGGAACATGCACCGCATAATGTCTGTAACAAATACCTTTAGAAATGTCTTCACTGCATGATTTGTAGAGAAAATCATTAACAATTGAATGTAAGAGAATTAATTGTACAATACACGTGGACATTTTAATGACATCAGATGTCTAATCGGTCTGATTATATTCTCATGAGGACATCGTAGTTTTGAACGTGAGAATTTAAAAATTACAATCACTGTATTATCCAATTAATTCAATTCTCTGCTACATTATAATACTCACATTAAAAAAACTAAAAGCTTTTTGAGTATTAATATTTAATAATACATATAAGTAGGCCTAAGCATGATTATAAAATAGATCTTATTAAATGCTGGACTTGACATCAATGCCCGGAAATGATACTGCAATATCTTTCCAAAATTTAAAATTTAATGGTAAAAATAGTTATCGAAACACAGTTCTAGAGCACAGAATTTAGAGTTCTAATCCCACCAAAAACTGGCATTAGCATATTCGTTGAGATTTTATTGTTTCACTTCATAATACGAGCCCCTTTTAACATATATATATATATATATATATATATATATATATATATATATATATATATATATATATATATATATATATATATATATATATATATATATATATATATATATATATATATATATATATATATACATACAATAAACAAATAACAAATACCTAACAGGTCATTCAAAAGTATTTCGCACATGACCTGTTGGGTCAATTATATAAATCGTCACTATTATACATGTGATTTATTTTGACTCACGACATTCTTGAAAGTGACGGCTGGGAAGGCTCGCCTTGATTGCATATACCGTGTAATGTAGTATAACTTACATATAATATATAGCCAGGCCAACACTATTCACCATTAACCATTTATGGTCACGTTGTGTTTATAATATCTACAATTACACGACTATCTTTCGTTCGTTCAAGTCTTCTTAATCACCTGAGAGCACCGGTAGTAATCGATATTATCTATACTATCGATTAAATAGATCGGTAGTTACCAATACATCGAAATCTTACGCAATATCTAGAAGAATAAAGCGTTTAATCAAGGAACTAAATCACGGTTCATGGAATAAATCATGATTTGATCTGGGTTGTTACATGACTATTTCACCTCTTCTACTTTTTTTACAAAAAATAGCAATATGGTGATTAGGCTAATTATTAATTAATGTTAAGTATCATCATTGGTAACCAAGGGTAATAACAAGTTAATTCGCAAACTATTGCTTAATCAACAGATTCATAATTCGTGAAACCCGACCTGATAAATTATAATTAAGGAGGACCCACCAACAGCGTAACATTTTCAGTGTCAACCTGAAATATAAGCGATCGAAGTGGCTTTCTGTCTGAATATATTGCACTGATACTGCTTCATACCATTCAGAGAAGTATCTTCTGAGATAGTGACCACCCATAACAAAAGTTAACAACGGATTACATGGTGGGCATATATGTTATGTAACGGTAAGCGGTGAGGTGAAAATCGTCGTAAAAATATAGTGTTACTGTTACATACAACTGATCTTTTCATCTTTTATATCATAAAGTTTAACCCATTCGCATTTTCGACAAGTATTGTGTGTATGTTATGACGTATTTGTAAATTGTGTAACTTGCACTGTTTTTTTTCTTTATAATCACTTATATCAGTGAAATCACCCTGGCGGAAACTTATTACCGTATTGGAGACTGGGGACGCCTTAATATTTCTAATAATCCTCTAATTCTCAACAATAGTATATTAGTGCATGGCTATTAATATATTTGCCAGAAAGGAAAATAGATTTTCCTCATTTCTTGAGACTTGGTAATAATCAATCCGGTATACTTCTATATTTTGTATTTTCAACTGACATTCGACTTGTAATGCCGCCAATGTAAGTTGACTATTGTCTGGTATATTCAATAACATATGAACGGCATTCCTTCGATACTGGATTGAGTATCGTTCTTCTCGGGTGACATGATTTTTGCTCATTTTAATTGATCAGTTATGACATTCCCAAAAAATATTGCTCATTACTAATATTTAAAATAACGTTAGTTGTAAAGTAGTTGGCTAATTCACACTTTAGAAACATCACATCTGACCTATTTACCTTTCAGAACCAGACTCACTATTGGCCTAACGTTGGAGGCTCATACTTCAGTTTGAATTTCATTGAGTGACTTTAATATTTTTCTCTAACTGTTCCAGTAGTGCCAACTTCAGCTAAACCATGTGCATTCAGACTTTTGCAAGAAATCAAAGCAAAATTTATTCTTGAACAACAACATCAACAAACAAATGATCGTTAATGTCTAGAGTATTCCCATGACAATGAAGGCATAACGACGACACAACGATGGTAAATGACCAAATGAACGTATTCGTAATGGTGAGAGAATAACAGAGTTAGAAGATGAAATATTATTAATAACCTCAATCGTCACTATTGCCTCTGCCAAAAGCAATATTCCCAACAAGATGATTGACAAGTCCCAGCAATTAATATCTGTTCCTTCTGTTCTTCCTGGGTGGTTGAGAGATGAGAGAGTGACAGAGAGGGAGGAAGAGAGGGAGGAAGAGAGGTTGGGAGGGAGGGAGGGAGAGAGAGAGAGAGAAAGAGAGAGAGAGAGAGAGAGAGAGAGAGAGCGAGAGAGAGAGAGCGAGAGAGAGAAGTATAGTAAGAGAGGGATGATATGCTAAACACGCCGCATCTTCTTTGATAACAAGAAGATAGATCCGAATCTGGAGTAGAAGAAGCATTACAAAGCAGAGTGAGAATAGAAAATGTAAATAAATTCAAATATATAACTAGAATAGTAAAGTCAGTGTGTTGCGAGCTTGTTATTCAGGACCTATCAGCCAATCAGGTTTCTTTGTTTCATCTATAAAGATATCTGTGCAGCGACTTCAGTTCAATATTTAAGTGTAAGGTAATTTAGTACATTCTCGTTTCACCGTTTATCTCATGACAATTTATTATTGTCTGCTGCGTATAGTTTCCCAATTACAGAAAACGTATCTATTCTATTTCTACCATCCGAAGAGCGGCTGTCAGAGATAGACTTGCTGCATATATAATGCGGAGCTCAGTGATGCTCAACCGTTTTATCAGAAGGGCCATTTTATACATTTTGCACTTGTTCGTGGGACGTTCACGGTACAAGAAGTGTCCCGAAAAATATTAGAATTATCTCTTGAGGCTAGATGTGTATAAGCATTTACCAGTTGGGGCCTACATGTGGTCACTCTCCACGTTGCATTAGGAAAATAATTATCGAAATTAAATTGAAACCCGTAGTCTGATATAGTACAATTTTACCATCGCTGGATCATACTATGATTTACCCAACGTTTATTTCGGAACAAGAGTCGAAGTTGAAAGAAGAAAGTTACATACGGTACCTCCAAATAAAGTACAATAAACTGTCAATTCATTGCCGAAGAATTGAAATGACTGGAAATCTTCGGTTCGTTCTGCCAATCGGTGATAACTATCATGCTGCCTTCGCTAAATATATTTCTAATGGAAATTTGAAGTTACCATAATCTTTAAGTTAACCTAATAACCAACTAGAACCAGTAACTGTCACAATGAACATGGTAGTCATACAGTACCTTCTGCAGAGAACTTCTCAAAAAAATTAAAAGAGAACTCGAAATAGTAATACAAGTTCATGTGAAATCCTTGAATATTCTATGCAAATTCAAACAATTTCTGATTTGTTGGAGGGCCGCAAAAAATACATTTTCAACTGGGTTGTACACTACAGCACTATAGGTATCATTGATGGCGCTTGAAGAAAAGAAGATAAACGCCACACATGCATGAGCGTGAGGTGTGGAAATAATATAATTTATGCCTTCTATTACATAATGCAAGAAGTAATTATTATTTTATTGAAGAACCTCAGGTCTTGGTTCCGGTTTCATCAACCATCAGGTTGAAGTTGTTGATCAGGTTGGAGACACTGAACATTAAAATAATCCTTCCATTTGATTCAAGTTGAGAAGAAAATCATTTATTCATGATGACTGTTCATCTTGACGATAAATGACCATACAGGTATAGCTAACTATAAATTTGGAATAATAATTGCCGAAAATAAAAATGTGTGATAAAATTATGGTACTAAAATCGAAAAAAGTTGTGATGATGAATGAGAAAATAAGTTATTTTTCGGATATAAAGTGGATTTAAGGAGTGTCGAGTCGAAGAGATGGTTATGAAGAATATGAGAAGATTTGCGTAAGACCATGAATACTATTTCGTGAAAGAGTGATTTGGATTTATTGTGTGATTCAATCAAATTAATAAACATTGTGAGAATAGCTGCCCTTGCTCCGAGAAGAAGTCCTATCACGTCCTAGCATTCCTCAGGAATTCCATAACGTTTCGCGAGGTGAGCAATACAAGGACCTCCTTCTCCATATCGACATTTTCATCTTGGCTTACACATTTTCAAATCGACTAGTATATATTCACATACATATATATTTAACCGGGGAGCCACTACTTCGTTTCTATGTTATGTTGACACCGAAAATGTCAGGCTGTGGCACAGATAATAGTTCGATCAACTGTGGCTGTGGTTGAGTTTCCCCTTAAAACAGAAGACCCATCATCTAATCCAGCCGCCATGCACACAAGATACGCGTAGGCGTCTAAAAACAGTCGTCATCCTTCAGAGGGTCGTCCACATCTATCTGTTTGTCTAAAACCTCTCGCCGGTTTTGTTGCACAATATGTCAACGGCCTTCCTGCGCTTACAACAATGCATTTCTTATTCATAACAGCAACTTGCGTGTATACCTCACTTATGGCCGATAACATCGAAACTTGTTTCAGATTATCTCCTTAATATCTTTGAATGCCAGACAAATTCCGAAGGGGCTGTGAAGAACTGCGTACACCCGGTATATAACTTATATAGTCAAGGAACTTATGGGAAAAGATTAAGGGAAATCTACCCACAGCGTAATATTTTCAGTGTGTAAACGATCGCAGTGACTTTCTGGATGAATGATGTAGAGAAATTTCTTTGCACCCTCTAGAGAAGTATCTTCTAAAATACTGTCAAGCCGTAATGAACATTTGCATTAGGTTATATTACATGTTAGTTCTATGGAACGATACGTGGTAAGGTAAAAATAGATGGAAAAAATATTGAGTGTTTACTGTTACATAAATCTGATCTCCACATGTGTTATTATAATATTTGAGTCTTCAGCATTTTTCGATTTGTATCTTGCACTGTTGAAGTTTCATGATAATTAAAATTTGTGAAATCACCCTGGCGGGAACTTTGTGCTATATGGAGATTAGTTATGTGTTCGGTCAAGAAGGCTGTGTTGCCCAACTAATTTGAATTCTAATCATGCAATAACGATGTCGCATTACGACTGTTTCTCTTCCATTTGATCGATTGTGTTATGGCAACGATGTAAAGAAAATTGGTAATTATTTCTCAACATATTCGCTAGTACCTGGCCGAAAATAATCAGAGTGGGAATCACACCGGAGCAATTTGTTTCTATACACAAATGTAATCGATCTGTCTCACGAGGTATCGATGAGATGAGATATCACAAATCAAAATCTTAAAACGAATTTTGAAGGAAAAAGCTACATATGACTATATATATATATCTATATACATACGGTATATAAAATGGTTTGTGGTGAGCTTTTCGATGAATATTCGATTACGATCTGTGGTTTATTTATTAGGAAATATTTAATTTCTAGGTAACACTTTGGAATTCGACGTGGTACATCTCCATTCCAGAACAGAATATAACATTACAACGAGTTTTAGCTCTTAAAAACTGGACTTTCAGATTGATTTCAAGATTGGTTTTCGATGGAGGAAAAATGCTGAAATACGTTTAGATGGTAAGTATAGTAGAGAAAATTGGTTATTCATTGTCTGCATCATACTAGGTCGACTTAAACATTTCTATTTGACTCATGTTATATGCTTCTGTGTCGATCCAAAAGATATATCTCTTTATCTTTATTTTCATCTGTTCTCTCCTCTCTCTATTTTGTCGACGTAGCAGAATACAGTAGTCAATTGTTTAAACCGCACAACCTCAGGTTTTCGTGAATATTACTCCCAGACTCTAATAATGTATCTGTTAATACTTAATACGATCATTAAACAAACAAAATCATCATCTGCTTCGAACCTTGTAGGTATACATACACAGTTTATTACTACTGCCCTAAAGCTGTCTATATACTTTTTTCCCCAACTAAAAAAAATAGTCATTACTCATTAGTCTTTACGATCATTGCTAAGTAAGGTATTGAAATCCCTCAACATCAACGCCCACTTTCTCAGACTACTAATGCCTGTCCTTCAACTTATGACGCGAGTCAATATCGAGTGTTGATGATAGCGATCGACCGTCCGGCCTATCCAATATCGTTAGCGTTGTGGTGGTTCGGTCTGTCAGCAGCTGGTGTACAAGTCGAGTCGTGGCCCAAAGTACAGGGCCAACTCCCATACAGGGTGTATTAGGGCCTACGCGATCACCGTTTCTAGTGGGATACGGAATCGATACATTGGAATTAAATTTATTTTTTGGTTCAAGATCAATATCAATAGGTTTATTGGAGAGTTGAATGGGACGGAGGTTTTATAATGGGCGGAACTGGATCACCGTTCATGACGAATATATTGTATGATATATTACGATATACATAAATGCATTTATCTTCATTAATTAATGGGCCCATCATATCATATCGTACATATATATATATATATATATATATATATATATATATATATATATATATATATATATATATATTAGTTCTGTCTCTAACGCGCTCGGTTCATGTGTTCCGGGAGAAGAGAAACATGTCGGGCCTTGGTTCGATCCCCGCCACCGTCCATCTTTTCGTCCATGGGGTTTTCGTAGTTTTCCTCTTTGGTCTGCTAATACCGGGATGGTTTCTACCTAAAATATAGGCCACGACCGCTTCCTTCCCACTATTCTCCACACTACCTAAGAAACCTCCACCTCATCATCCCATTATCTCAGATCTCAGTTATCATTATGACGTGTAATTTAACTCAATCTATATAAATATAGATAAAATGAAATGATTTTATTTAAAACCTGGCAGTTCCCCAGAAATGAAAAAACATTGTATTGTTCGATGTTATTATATTACGTTACTTGTTGATAGGTGCGATTTATCCTATTATTCATTATTATTTATTATACAACGTTTCTCTACCTGATGAAACAGCTATAACCTAACACAGTTGGAAATTAATTATTAAATAAATAAATTTTAATTTGAAATGCTCCTACTGACTTATTATCTGGACCCAGATATGATGTAATGCAAAGTGAAGTTTTGTGTTTGTCTAGGGCCGAGCTTATAGAAGATCAGATAATATAACGCCTCTCATTTTCTATTCGTATTTACGAAGAATGTTTTCGCTTCAACTGACAGAAAGTTAATAACTGTTTGGCCACTGGTCATTGTTGATCCGAAGCTATTTTAATAAAGTTAGGTTCGGGCGGAACATCGTCAATGGGGGAAAAAAAATAAGAACCGAGAAATTATTAGTTTGTATTATAAATGAAATGAGGTGAAGTTGTAGCAAACGTTGTAACGTGAAGTTAAGTGTAAAGTGAATAGAAATTATTCGTATGATTTGACACACAATCATTTCAATGATTCATTTGGAATGTATTTTTGAATATATTCTTATATATTATTCCATATTCATATATTATATTTTATTATTACAATATATATATATATATTTTTTTTTTGAATATAATTGGAATATATTTGGAACACATACATACTACAATCAAAATTTTTAAATTTCGAGTATGAATATAAATGATGGTAGTTAAATTACTGTGAATAGATGTGCTCATTTATCGGTTATTCTGATTCAGCAAATTGAAAAGTTGGCCGAAATTGCTTTATTGGAGAACCCAATTTAGGGAAAATGATTGTAGTCTCCATATAGGACAAAAATTCCTGCCAGGGTGATTTTACAGAAATAAATGGTCATAGAGTTGAAACAATGCAAAGTACAAAATCAATAAATACGTCACAAGATGCAGACAAAATCTGTCAAAAATAATAATACTCACATTTTTTATTAAAGAAGGTGGAAAGATCAGTTGTATGCAACAGAATCACTCGACAATTTTGCCATTGATTTTAACTCCCCCGCTTACCGTTTCATACACATAACATATTGTGTATAATGTTCATTATGAATCGACAGATTTTTTTAAAATACTTCTCTGCTTGATGTGAAACAGTTCCCTACAATATGTTCAAACAGAAAGTCATGACGATTACGATCGTTTCTATGTTACGTTGATATTTTGAATGTTGGGCTGTGGATAGCTTCGATACATTTGAAAGATGCGGTTGCGTTTATTATCGAAATCTTGTTCTGAAAAATCATTATCATAGAGCTATAAAATACAAAAGTAATATTTGTACATTGATTATGTTGGTGGACGAACTTCTTCTCTCGTGGATACAAGTATATTAGTTATACATGCTTCATAAGATGACTATACTTTTTCCACAAAAGAAGGTTCTGATTGATTATCTCCTATGACATGAACACTGAAGGTCAGGAGTGTCGATTCGCCAACATACTTGAACGTTAGTCTGATCTAGTATAATAATTATGGTGTGCAGACAAAATAATTGTCAATACCCTAGTCATGATGAGTTTTTATTTTTGAATACAAATTCGCCCCCAAACTATGATTAGTTCGTACGTATTATTAGTCGAATTCATCCCATTTAATTGGACTATTTAACATATCTATCCTATTTAAAAACTGAACATTTCTGACTTATGCTATATAATACCGGAGCCAATTCTTTTTTTTATTCCCAACTTATTACTTCTTCCTTATAATACTAGTTGTTTCGTATGACCATTTTCGTCTACGGTCACTGACCGAAATCTATGACAGGACAGAACACCTCTCTCACATACATACACACACACACACACACCATATGGTCCATTCGAGCAGAGCTGTGACAGCGACAACGACACAGTGGATCGATAAGAGGAGATAGTGGGTCGAAGTTGAATTCAAGATGATCAACACTTGGTCGGCGTTGTCACGCATATATGAGGTCCATTCACAATTCAACTATATAACATTAACGCGTAACACCAACACTAAAGGCCCATTCACAATGCAAGAGTAACACCAACATTAATGCGGGAAATCTTTGCCTTGTGGGATGTTCTGGTCTATTCACAATCACCACTAACCATAACGCTAAACGCGAACATGAAAGCTTGCTAGCTTCAATTAGGATGAACGGCGGTGGGGTTCGAACCAGATCCGATATAGGCCTACCTATCATCTCCCTGATCACAAGAAACAAGAGCGTGAGCAAATGAGCTGCATGTGTCTTTCCAAAAGAGTTGATCGGGGGATCGTGTCTACGCTAATCTGTGTGCCCGCCGGTTCTAGAGAAGGTGTTATGAAGGTGAAACCCACTGCCATCCCCTAAATACGTGACCTGGAGTATGAATTAGTGTCCATAGTTTAAAAGGCAAACGCCTACTGTTGTTATGGATGAGCTATTTACAAATAATAGCTTGACGTATTCTCGGAGAAAGGCGTATTCGGCATTGATAGACCTATATTAGAGTATGCATCATCTGGTTGGGACCCACATCGAGTAGATGAGATTAAGGACATAGTGAGAGTTCAACTATTGGTAGTGGGGAGGGTGACAGAAAGGGTTAAAAGGTGTAAAATAGACGTATAACAAGAGAGATGAATGTGTTAGGAAACTGGATAGACCATTGCTGAAGGTAGCCATCGTCGGAGGAAAGAAGGAAAATATCCAGAAATTGTAAGTATACTTCCCAGGCCTTGGGGGGTAATGCGGGGTGAAGTGAAATCGGTAATATAATAATAAAGGGCAACATGAGTTATGAATTTAGAGAGGGCTGTAATATGAAGGTAAAAGTAAACAGTTTCAGAAAATAGGTTCGGAAATGTTCTTTCACAAATCGGACACGGAGGGACTGTAACAAATTAGACGACGATACATATTCATAATTTGAAAAAATGGATTTAAAATCATCCGAAACTTGAATACAACAAGAGCAATTTATTTGGAAAGATCAATTATATTATATGATTTATACAGGTTGGTACGGATGTTCCTGCATGTTTTAGATCTGACAACAGGCTGACTAAGATTGATGATAAATATTATAATCTAGCTTGAATTCAAAGATGTCAGATGGACATGGAAGTCTATAAAATATTTAGTCAATCGCAATAAACTTGCGTAGTCAGTCTTATACTTGTTACCATAGCTCCACTTCAAGGCGTCTCCAGTCTCCGTAGAGGAAAAAGTTCCCACCAGGATGATTCCATAGATATAAATGTTCATTAAACTCCAACAGTGCAACGTACAAAATGAATAAATACATCGCAAGATGCAGACAATACTGTTGTCGAGAATGCTAATGACTCGAATTATATATAAAAACAAAAGTGGAAAGATCACTTGTATGTAACAGTAACGCTCGATATTTTTACTAACGATTTTCACTTCACAGCTAATCGTTACACAAAAATGAAATGTGAATGTTCATTATGGATCAACAATATTTTGTAAAAAAAATACTTATCTGAATGATGTGAAGCAGTTTTACCATAAGGTAATGAAGTTACTCTACGAAGAAACGTCTTTAATCTATGATTTCACTACAATGTGTTCATCCGGAAAGTTACTGTGATCGTTTGTATGTAACATTGACAATAGAAATGATACGCTGTGGGTAGGTCCCCCTTAACCCATTAGAATTGAGATGAACATGACAATGGTATATGACAATCCAGCACTAATCAATGTGTTGTAATGATGTTCAACTGAGAATGTAGTAGAAAAAGAACCGCAAGTGTTGCCCGAGGCAAGGGTGGGGTAATAAATTATTCAAATCTTGTAAAGCAATCAAATTTTCAAAAGTGAAGAAGAAGCAAAGAATTTCTTTGAAAAGTATAATGACGAATACGAAGTTAGATACCACCTGTGTTTGGCTGACGATGCCCCCACGAACAGTTATTAAGTGTATGGGATAGGCACAATCGACCTCTATGCTATTCGGAGGTTCGAATAAGCGAATCAGTAAGAGTCAAGAGTTTTTCAGTTGCTCCATTGAGTTACTTGATACGTTTAATTTATTTATATTGTGTTTTAGATCATTTTTCTATAGTATTTGAATGATTTATTATGTTATTATTTGTAATTATTTCTACGGAAATCAATAATTAACGGCCTACCTTTGTATTTTTATACTTTTTTCTTATAATTGATCACTGTTGTCATTGTTTAACTGCATCCAAGGGGCAGCCGTATTGTCAGTGACGTTCTAATGAAGATTTGAATTCATCTGCTCTTCACAAGCACGTTCTGTCATTTTAAACATTGATACATGATATAATTTCTTACACTTTACAAGAAAAAAATACATCAATTCCATAGCACTTCATTTAATACAAAACTTGAAAGCAAATATTTATCCCGCATAGGCCTATATGGAAAAATATACTAAAAAGACAAAAAGCTACGTTCATAAGGTCTGTGGACCTTTTTCAATTTAATGTATCCCAATTATTCAACTTCTCATTAGCATACGCCGAAGGTTGTATTTTCTAACTGGCTTAGATTTAGAAAATACTTGCCTAAACTTTGACACAATGACACTATTTCCGGAACAAATTTATAATCTGTAGAATACTCTCAGATGATGAGAGGATCATCAGATTGATCAAGTGAAAACAATTTGAATATATTGAAAAAATCCTAATCCATAATTGTAAAAACCAAATCACTACGAATTGGCCAATGAACGACTCATTCAGAAGTATAATTTGGTTAAATCCAATTAGGCTTCATTAGCTTCAAATATTCATTTTTCTGACATTTCTACAAATTTGTTCACACTCGTTGAAAATAGACGAGGCAACACTCCACTTCACACATCCCACTAGTTTACCTCGACAATGTAGCTATTTTTTTCGTAGAGTTGGATTCGAATTACGAATTTAGATCGAATGTGGGCGAATGTGGGGAAGATAGGCCTATCAACATTCGTTAAAACAACAATTTTTCAGACTAATTTAAACTCACGAAGACATTATTAATGAAAAATTTCATCGCTGAATGAGTTAACATGCGGACAAATGTTACCACGATGGAACAGATCCAAGATTATTTTTAGTTTTCGCGAATTTATTTTCACTATAGTAGCGAGAATAGGAAGGAAGATTTACGCCGTCAGAAAAAGTTTGTATGTGGTTGTTTGAGTCAACTCTTATGAATAGTAATCGTTATATCAAAAATATACCTATAAAGGTATATATATATATATATATATATATATATATATATATATATATATATATATATATATATATATATATATATATATATATATATTATTTCAAAAATAATCCTAAGATACCATGGATTAAGTATGATACCTTTGAAATTAGATAAAATTCCTGAATGTGTTTCTTATTTTATTTATGCAAATGAAAAAACCTATTCGATTGCCGGGGTCGCTAAATAATTTGTAATTTTCATCAATTCGAGACGGCCAGATAAGTATATTTATACGGTTCCTCGAATCCCGTCATTAAATATCTATTTGAATTAAATTTATGATTGCTGAATATAGTATAGTGATGGTAAGTTATAAATTAATTCATAATTCCGACAAGCAAAATACCGCTTGAGATTCGACGAATAAAATATTTTAATTATTCAGTAAGGGGATATAATTATAAATGATGCTATGTCGTAGTACTCAATTAGTTAAGTCTTGAACACGCTACCAATATATCATATTATTTTACACGATTCAACCAAGAGTGGGAAGTTGTATATGTATATAAAATAATACAATATCAACAGATCTGGAGAAAAAAAAACGCTATAAAGAATAATAGGTTTACAAAGTGGTCTTTTATAACCTACCATTCGTTAGAAGAGAAAAAAAATGAATTGACTTTGATTCCAGACAAGAAAATAACTTTCGAAATACGACTATCAATTCGGAACCTATACACAAAAAATATTCAATCGGTTAACGTCATTGGAGCCGACATTTTACAACTTACTATTTCATGCTACGTGTATGAAATGAAAATGAAAATTTGCGGTTGCGGCAACAGAATTCAACAGTGATTCCCAACTCACACGAGGCGAAACGAATTCAGAAGTGTTAATAAAAAACTGTTTCATTTTATGTGTAGGATACAGATTATATTTCAGAGATGATATTGATAGAAAATCCGTTTGGAGTGAAGGCGCGTCCCCAGTCTCCATGGGGCAAAAAGTTTCTCCATAGGGCAAAAAGTTCCCGCCAGGGTGATTTCATAAACAATTATAAATGATCCCAACTGTGCAAGATAACAGAATAACAAATACATCACAAGATGCATGCAGACATTATTTGTCGATTATGTCAATGATTCAAATGATATAATAACAAAGGTGGAAAGATAACTTGTACATGTTACAGTAACACTCGACATTTTTGACATCGTATTTTACCAGACAGCGTAGCGCTATACATTCAAATAACACGTAACATATTGTTTATTACGAATCGACATTATTTTAAAAGATTCACGTGCTCCGGGAAGTTCACTGAGAGGTATATCGGACATGGTTTGATGCACGCCACCATCCATCTTTACACTGTCTTCTGTGGGTTTGCCTCTAGTCTAGGCCAATGTCGGAACGGTTTCTACAATATAGGCCACGACTGCTCCCTTCCCACTATCCTTCCCATTACCTAAAAGAAACTATTATCTCATCATCTCAATAACTATTCATCCGACGCCGATAGATCTTAGCTATCATCACAGTGCGTCGTTAAACTCAATATAAATAAAATAAAAAAGAATTGTTCATAGTTGGGAGCTAGCCATCTTCAACTTTCTAGGATACAGACCTGTATAAAACTTAATTCCATAACTATTCAGTATTCCATTAAAATAACATTCACAATTGAATCTACCGAAGTATGACCGCACTTTACAGTAGCCTCTTGATCCGGCCTATTTTATTGTTCCTCGAGGGGATTATTACGATTCCGATTGAGCTCGACTCAAGTGGTAAAAGTTGGAAGTTGAATACCGGTATAGATCGAATCAAAGACGTGACTGTAACAACACCGATTTTTTTTTATCAACATCAAAACTTGATACAAAATCATCGTTACCCGATTGAGGCTATGGATGAAATCGTTGATGATCTTATAGTACAAAAAGGAATAATTAAATAAGATAACTAATTTGACAAACAATGAATTTAAGGGATAGTTAGCAATTCAAATATTCATTTTAGGGAGAAAATTCATCAACTTCTTACCTTATCATTATCTGGATTTTTTCTCTTCTTATTCTTGAATTTGTTCTTCTGTTCTCTATACTTTCTACTTTGTTTTTGTATTTATTGTATGATATTGAGGAAAAAAAAACATTTTTCTCATGCTGAATATTATTTTTTTATTGATAATGATTTGGAAACTATTTTATCAACAACGACTCAATAGTATTTAGCATGGTGGCATCCAACATACATCTAACATATTGATCTTACAGCTTACATATAAAATCACATAAAAAGTGCAGCCATTTTGAATGTCCCGTTACTGAAGTATTTTCGATAAAAACTTTTTATGTTATGGATTTTCAAACTTACTCGTACACAAATTCGTCATCCTTTTAAATTAATTTTTTTGTAATGTTGGAATATTTTTCAATTACCGACTGTTATTTTTAGTTTTTACCTTGTGTGCTAGTCATTATAGTTAATGGTCTTTCCACTGTTTAACGACACACCCACACTCAACTGTTGAAAAATATGTAACGATAATGGAACACTAACTACTATGTGAAGATCTGTGAGAGAAAACTTGAAAAATTCCACTCCTTGAGGATTGATGGTGATTTCAAACATAAACTTAAAAGTGTTATAGCAGAGATCTAAAGAGTTTGGATCCCCACACATGAGTTCTTACAACTCTTGTCGCTTGAATAATACGACTTTACAAACATAAAATTCGCGATGAATGAACTAGAATTCTTGGAAAGATTATATACTGGAATTTAATATCTGCACTTCACTGAAATAACAGAAACAATCTTGTTATATATTATATTAGAATTCTTATTTTTTACTGTTAAAACTCAAAAGGCGTCCACTCCGACTGGCTTCAAAACACATAACTTACTGACTTTGTAAACGTTACATGTATTTAAAAACCAAAACACTCCATATCTAATAATAATATAATGATACTTTATCAACCAGATGTTCGAACATATGTCAAAAATGAATATGTACATATATTTGTGATACAAAATATTTTAAAAAAGGCTCAACATTTCCACAATTAAAATGAAATATTACACATACTGAACTAAACACAGTATAATAATCACGTAGATGTTCTGCATTAATTCGATTAATTATAAGCCCACGGTGAGCAATGGTCCATGATAGATTGATGGAGGTAGATTAGAATGCGCGTGCAGTGGTCCCACGCATAATGTGCGTGACTAGAACTAAACGTCACAAACGACATGATGTGAATAATGTACGCACATATATAATCAAATCTATTTTAAAATTCTTATCAGGGTAGATCTTGACTTTCCATAAGAAGAGTATCTCTCCATAATTAAAGTATTCACCCCCATAAAAGGTACGATACACTATGTGGTTATGATACCAAAGATTATATTATATGGAAATATAATCGACTAGGCTAAATCATGAAGAAACTCTTTGGAGTAAAATTAGAGTGTACTATAACAACGATTTTATCCATCGACTTTCATATTGGGATAACATTTATATTTTCTTGTCATGTAAACTGCTATGTTTCAAGTCGGTTGCCTGTTCAGGATGCAAAGCTTTTTTTATTTCATCCAGTTGAAACAGTGGTATAGTTCTTTAATATTACAGGCCACAACGGATTCCATTACCACCTATCCACGAAAAGGTCACACTGAATTAGTGCATCCTACCCAAGTGGCGTTAAAATGGAATATATATATATATATATATATATATATATATATATATATATATATATATATATATATATATATATATATATATATATATATATATATATATATATATATATATACTTATGAATGACGTGCACATGAAATATTACTGATCTAGTAAACCAAGGAATTATATTAATGACTATAGATTTGCTCTCTATAAAAATATGCAATCCCTGGGTAGAAGTTTTTGGCACGCTTCTGCGACTAACGCCCAAATGTGGGTGATGCGAATCCGTGAACTTGCCCTCGAAGTAATTATCTATCTTACACCTTACCACTACTAGATCTTGTGTATTTCACGCGTAGTAATATTGCATGTGACTTTATTATAGGTAATTAGTAGCAATTTGACATTTCATTTTGAAACAGACATCAAACCTCAATATCACGATCTCCTCTTCAGCACTTAAACGATATCATTAAATACTAGTTACTGTAATGAAAGTGTGGACCACCCGGTTTAAGATACAGTAATTTACCACACGCTTTGGTCATCGTGAGTATACTATGTATAAACAGCTAGCTGATGGCAACCTGAAAGCTGGAACTTCTTCTAGGAATAGGAATGGTCATTATTTTCAGACAGTATATGAATCTGATGAATGATGGAGGGTCTACACCCTCGATTGGTGTTGTTGATAAATACGGGAGACGGTCGATCGGGATGATCATCTCCAGTATTTGTCATGGTGGTGGGATAAAAACTCCAGAAACACGTGGACATTGTTGGAGGGTTGAGCCAAAATTATCAACAAGCAGAAAACATGTATGATGGAAAACGACTGTATGTTTTTCTCATGTTATTATTGGTACACGGGCAATTTTATTTTTTCTCAAATTTGACAATTAGAATTGATGTCAGAAATTCAAATTGAAGATAACAAATATAAAACAATTCGCCGTAGTAATTGACATATGTCATTCAGGAGACTGGGGTTGAATTCCTGCCGATTACCCATTCTGAGTGACGTTTTTCTGGATTCTCTTAGTTGTCAAGGAGTTCCCAGTTTCCATAGGATGAGAAGTTGTGGGTAGGTTCCCCTTGAAGTGAATTCTGGGAACTGAGAAAGGCTCGATCCCTACTTTAGGGCCACGGCTAATTTTTTCCCACCTCTTCACGACCAGACATGAATATGTTTGTCCATCTTCACAGAGGGAAGAAAAAACTGAACCTAGACACAATTATTCTGAACGGAAATGTAATTCACGATTTGTTGGCGCCAACGATTGCATATCAAATGACAGTTATTACGACCCATAGGCACATAATGTAAGCTCGTACAAGACATTGTTTTGTGGCAGCACATTTGTACAATGTCACGCACTTGAATGTATAGATGTGATGATCTATCTCAACGTAACCGTTTACATATTTAAGGGGTACCTCCCCAAAACGTAAATTTTCAAGGTTTACGTTACATATATAAAAGATCGTAGTGACTTTCAGGACGAATGTATTGTAATGAAACTGCTTCATACCATTCAGAGAAGTATCGTGTAATAGGGCCTATACTGTCGATCCATAATGAACAAGCACAATAATTTACATGTTATTTTGTACGTAAAGCTACGTGTGATCGATGGCGAAAAATCGATGGCAAAAATATCGAGTGTGACTATTACATAAAAAGTGATCTTTCCATCTTTGTTATCATACAATTTGAGTCATAAGCATTTTCGCCGAATATTGTCTGTATATCTAAGGATATATTCGTTGATTTTTTATCTTAAACTATTGAAGTTGTACGATCTTTTATATCTGTGGAATTACCCGTCGAGAACTTTTTACTCCACGGAGACTGCATGGGGACGCCTTTAAAAAAAACGATTGCACAACATAGGTCAGTCACGACGCTTGTGTTCAAAATGTTGAGAAAACTGCCAACATACGAGAGTAAAGTGTTGGAAACTATATGCTAATGAAGTGATTCTGATCAACACGTTATGAACAGCTGGGAGGGGGGGGGGGGGGGGGGGGGGGATGAATTATGTTTGAAAATATCAA
Source organism: Brachyptera putata (assembly GCA_907164805.1). NCBI lineage: Eukaryota > Metazoa > Arthropoda > Insecta > Plecoptera > Taeniopterygidae > Brachyptera > Brachyptera putata. Next base: position 14,863,799 of record OU015468.1, on the reverse strand, counting down.
GTCTATATATACCGATTGTATAACAGTTTTAGTTTTTATGCCACTTTGAAAGGATGCAGAAGTTTTGTGTTGTGTTCCGAATCATTTCATTGGCTCATTTGTTCTCAATAGAGATTGTTTCACGGTTCGATATAATCTAAAAACCTGCTCCAATTTTTATAACTTCAAAATGAATCAATATGGGATATTCGAAAACGGGCAAACATGACATATTAAAAATATGGTCTTCATTTTCTAAATAATGCGCAGAAATGTCCAAACTACGTCAAAATCAATGAGAAGAAAGGTGAATTCTGAAACCTTTTGGCAGGATCATAAAAATAGTACCCGTCCTAACATTCCAACGACAGGTAAGTTTTTAAACGTCAAACGTAATAAATATCTTTTGTCGATTTTTTCCTCTTCCCATCCTCTGGTATTTAAACGGTTGAAAGGTGGTAGTAATTAAACGTCGACACGGACAACTAGAACACACGACGATACATCATGTTTCGCAGATCAAACTTTCCGGCCGACTCTTCTGACACTCCGAGTTGAATGAAAAATGATCGAACGATATTTCAAATCACTGTAAACACGAAATTTTTGGAAAAAGTAAATAAAAGTTAAAACTTATAACTATTGGAAATTATTCGAAACAATAATTATAAATGTAAAACATACCTGAATAGAATGAAAAATATGACACAGAAAATAGATTGAATCATCACAAAATGCATCACTTCTTTAATTATTGATTCTCTCAATCGGTTGGTAAAGCCTATTCACACAGCCATTTTCCAATCCAATCCAAATTGTCACAGAATTTTCTTTTCTCTACTCATAATGAAAAATATAGAGTGTAATTCCACTGTACAACAACCATAATACATTACCAAAATAAAAGTATGAAACGATATGCAGAAATACACTAAACGATATACTAGTAATTTGCAATCACGTGACTTACTCGAATCGGAAAACCAAGGTGTGATCCCGTCCCACTCAACAGCACCAGAGCGAGGAGTCCAGTAGCCACTCATGACTCCACATATGACAAGATACGCCAGCATCCTCCTAGTCCGATCACAACCTGCCATATTCTCATCAAACACTTCACTCGGTTCGATATAATAAAACTCAAAATACAACCTCCATTAACGGCCGGTTAATTACTAACCAGCTCTAATTATCATCAGCAAAGATTTATCGGTACATCTAACAAAATTCTAAACAAGGTTTTCGTTAGTAAAGGTAGTAATTATCTTCTATGATAACAAACCGCTTTGGTACATTAAACGTACATTCACGTTTCGTAATTTGATTTTGGTTAGACACTTGTCAACTATTGTGTCTAGTTTTCGCATGTCATGCATCGAAAAGATTCCGTGTACTGCAATTATTTCCGGAGAGTTTAGATTTGGCACGCGTGTGAGTTGAGCTCGAAATCACGAGAAAGAGAGAGATAGAGATGAAGGGTAGGAAAGAGTAGTAAACGCGGCGGTCTTGATCGGTTGGCGGTCTACACGAGACTGAGAATTATATAAGTGCTTCATTGCCAAGAGAGAGAATTTCAGAGAGAAGTCAGACTCACGCAGGTAGGAAGGTAGACAGATATGAGTGGGTGCACACCGACCATTCGTGAAGACGTGTAGGGAAAGGTCGGGGTGAGGTGTAGACGGCACACACACACACACACACCAGCACACACCCCGCGGAAAAGATCTTGAATCGAGAGTCAATAAAAGCATTGCAAAAGACAATATTTACATTTGAAGAAGAGTAAAGCTGACGATGTTGTGAATGATTACCGGTATATTGTGCGATTGTAAAAAAAAAGAGTCGAAAATTGAATAAAAAATGTGTGCTTGAACATTGAACTTGATGCAATTTGATTATTTGATGAAAAATCATTGTTCTCTAACGGATCTACGGATGGGTTACGGATGGATTTACGGTGGGCTACGGATGAAAAGTAGGATCTTCCAAACAGAAATAAGATTTCTAATAAGTAAAACAAACTTGAGCTGGAGGTAATAAAAGTATCAAAGGGGTGATAGAGAACCATTCCATTTAAAATATTTGTCTCAATTATAACAATTTAATGGTAGCTTTATACGATGCATATGAATAAAACGCTGTTCTTTCATTCGAAGATTTTACTTACAGCTATAAAACTTGTAAATAACTAGCGATTCACTTAGAATTGCAGAAAATGAAATATTAATGTACGAATGAATGAGTGTCTAAACGAAGTTATACATTATTTACTTGTAATTGAATTCATATAATTAATGGATGAATGACATTGCCAATTTATTTGAGGAATGACAATTTTCGAACCACAATATTAATATAAATATTTCTTCGTCGGTACGTCATCAGTATAATATATTATAAACTCTCGTAAACTCATTTGTACATTCAACAGGCTGCTAGAGAGAAGGCGTACGGAGTCGTCTCTCTTTTATTACTTCATACCTTCCTCCACATAACAATGATACCGTGTATCTTAATTCGCTGTGTGAGGTTTTCTTATGAAAAAATTCTTAAGCCCTAGTGAACCTTTTCTGAGGTAGGAAGAAACACAGGGTAAGGTGCGGTGAAAAATGTTTAAACGTGAAGTGATTGATGATTGATGGACGTCGAAATAGTGCCAAGAATATAACTAGATCAACGTTAACCGGCAGTTTAACATAATTAACAGATTTGTCAGTAATACATATGAAGGCATCCTAGTATTCTCCACGGGTGATTCCACAGATGTAAACGTTCATACAATTTGAACTGTAGAACCGTGCAATATGAAAAATCAACAAATACATCACAAGATGCAGACTATATTGGTCGAAAATGCTAATAAGTCAAATTTTGTAGTAACAAATATGGAGAGATCCCTTGTACGTGAAAGTTTACTTTGGATCAGCAGTATTTTAGAAGATACTTCTCTGCACGGTGTGAAGCAGTTTCACTACAATACAATCATCTGGAAAGCTACTACGATCGCTTATATGTCACATTGATATTGAAGATGCTGTGGGTAGGTTTCCCTTAATTAAAGGTTGAAGAGTGTAGGCTTGGACAAGGGGTTAACAACTAGAGAAATCAGGTGTACACTATGAAAAAAAAACAAAAAAATGAAGGTAAATAAAATGATCAAGAAAAAGAAAAAAGAGAAAAATTAAATCGAAAATTCACAAAAATCGAAAATATCAAAAGATTACAAAAACTAGAAAGAAAATGGAGAACAAACAAAAAATCAAGAAAGAACACGAAAAATCGAAAAAATCGAGATAAAAGAAATCAGGTGTAGGCCTACACTACAATATCAAGTTGTTAAATCCTCGAGTAACCGATTATATGTTCAATATCAAGTAACTCAGAAAGTGTAATTCAGTTTTCAGCAAGAGTAAGCAGACAAGATCATGACAGCTGTGGGTTATTGATGGTGATGCAAAATGTGCAATGAGCTGGATGTACAGTTGTGGTCACATAAAATGGTAAATTCAAACTTCAATTAAAATAAAATCTACGCACATTCAACCGTAATTTTCTCACAGACTACGCGTGGGGTACGTATGCACTTTGTTGTCTAGTTTTAGTACGTGAGATATCAGTATATTTTCTTCGAGATGTATTTTAATGTAGGTTGATCAACCGAATTATGTGACCACAACCGTACCAGACCAGAAGAGCTCATAATGCACGTTGTAAAACAAGATGAAAATTTGCATGCCTGTTTGCACTCAAATTGTGTACTGGAAGACGTCGTTAAAGCTCAAAGACCTAATTTATACTCTTGGACTAATAGTATATACGTACAACAACTTAGCTATAATAGTACCTGAATGCTTCATAAAGAATGTTGGTAGGAAGTTTTGAATGAAACGATTGCATCTTTGTGACTAGGTCTTATAATAGGGTTGATATAATCGGAATTTTCATTCAATTTTCTACGTGTAAACAATCGAGTCTCAACAAATGGATCCAACAACTCATAATAGATGAGAAAATTGAAGGAATATGTTTCTACAAATTGTTTTGTTTAGTTATACTAAGTTTTAATTAGACAATGTTTGCCGTTTGGGATAGAAATAAAACATACTCATAAGAAATATCGAATAATATTCGACAATGATTGAGAACGTATGAAATAACTTCATATAATTACACATAAACGTCCGATAAATTATCGTCCGAAATGATAGTATCAAGAATTTCACTAGTAAAATATTCTTTTACATCTTCTATGTATTTAGAGAAAGACAAATAGTATCAGTACATCATACAGAAAACAGAAGTACATCTCTCCGCCTTCAATTTCATATCAGAACTTTCAAATTAATCTATAATAGGCCAACTCCTTTTGAATATTCATCTTTTTTTTCACAAAATAGCTTAACCTTTTCAATGCAGATTTTTATTTCCTTCTCGCTACTAAATCTCAAACAGGTGCACGAAAATAAGTTATTAATATTCAGCTTATTATATCTGCATATAATTTATTTAAAAAAACTATCTTAAAAACACATCGGTCGGGGGGCTGACGCGATGTACACATTCCATTCGCCACTGGTTCATTTCACCTAGCGGGACATCCAATTGTCTATATGTTATAAACTACGATTGTCTGTCTCGTATTTTCATCTCACTGGCTAAACTCTATCACAGCGTTGAAGTACTTACTTGAATTTCCAGTTGGTTCACCAAGTTTTTATAACACCAACTATCATAAGCATTTCAAGTTGTTGTTATAGTGTGCATGTATACTTAGAAGGCCATGATATCCATGGCAACGAGTAACAACTATTATGAGCTAGATATACAATGATATGACAGTCAACGTTACTCGCAATGACTTCAACTTCAAGTTCCAACAATTGTTCATCTTGGCGGACTGTACGTATATATTAGACAGCCATCACTTTCAATTCAACAAATAATAACTTCCATCATATTTGATCAATTTCGAAATGTTTGTATATAATAACTATGTCGTTTGCGGTATGTATTTTACTGAAATTATATAAGATACCCGGTATATATATTTTTTTCATTCAGATTTTGTTTGACATGATTTGATATTTGCGTGCGGAATAAATTAGAGTCAATAAAGTGTTTAAAAAAAGACGTCAAAATGTAAGTTGCCCGAAGCATCTTGAAATCTAAATAAATATTATGGTATAAGCGTAGTAAAATATTGCTCTGCCCGTTCTCACGCGAACAATTATTTCATCTTAGATGATAAACGTGTTTTACATGCAAACTGCTGTCGTAAAGTAATTAATGTTGCACTTTTTTGAAAATATATAATTATTGATGATCGTAATAGGTCTTACGGAATGTTGATAAAACAACAAAAAATAAAAAGAATTACACAAACACAAACGCACGTTCGAACAATAATTTGTTCTATCAATGTTAAAAGAAAATGGAGAAAAATTAGAACTTGAAGATAAAAATATGCGTTTGATATAACAGAATGAAATTGTCTGTTGTTATTATTCTTTCAAAACGGGTAAAAAAAAATGTAAAACACGTATGACAATTTTTGAGTAAGATTTTCTACAAAAACAGTAGATAAAGAAACGATATCATCTCACAAAACGCCCCAAACTTTGTAAATACAGCTCACTTATGATTATGTAGGATCTTTACCGAAATATTCGTGTTAGTCTTTCTTCGTGTAATATATAGGCTGGCCTACATATTTTATATAAACATATATATTCAATATATAATATACCGTTATATATAGGCCTATATATATATAGTATGATAACTGTTTCAAAAACTGCAACCTCCCCCGGAAGTCGACCCTGGATCTGTAGATGACCGGTATGATGGTAACGCGTCAGACCGGCAATCTGGAGATCCGGGATCGACTACCGGGGTAGGTCGTAATTCTAGAAACCATTTTAAAATCATACCATCACCAAACCAACTGGTGATGAAGAACCACAAATTCAACTAAATCATATTTATATGAATATAAATATATACATATATATATATATATATATATATATATATATATATATATATATATATATATACATGTATATATATTAACATAATATATAATACATAATATAATATCTTCACATAATACATGTAATGAGAAAATGTTAACACCATGATGGTTTCATTTATCAAATGACTCATGTAGTAATATATATACAGTCCAATTCAATATTATTTTACTTCAATAATTGAAATATATTCATATAATTATAAATGTTTTTCACAAAAGTTGTGTACAAAGTTGACAGACACACAGCACACATTATACTGTTGTAAGTGTTTGAAAACTGTAGAAATGGCTGCGGATTGCCGTTAGCATTTCCAATGTGAAGCACGTAACATGCTAAGTGCAAGTTGAGATTTCACTTGAATCTTTGCCAAGAAGACACATTTGCAAAATAACCTGAATACAGCTTGGCATTTGGTTCATAAACAGCAGATCATTACAGATAAAGTAAACATTCGGAGGGAAAACTGCTAAAGAAAACATTTATTCAAATTAAAATGCATCCGATTTGGTTACCTTTTACGTACAGTACGTTCAAGCGAAATAGAAACAGGTTCTGGAATCAATTTACTTGGGCTTATTTAATTTTAGAAATATATTACTTCGGTGTCCATGTATGAGATCAGATTTTGTGGCGTTACAAGGATTTGATTTTTATTTTAAAAAAAATAATGGAAAACTATAAGTTTGTCCTTTATAATTGTAGGCATAAATATTCATCAGTTATCTCTTCATAGCAGTTATATACATATTGAACGATTTAAATGGCTAAATTATTATTCAAATTCGGTTTTAGATTGAATTATTAAATCAATTCTTCAGACATTTAGTTGCACCTATAAGTATAATCACAGTGATTTTAAACAATTTGCTCGTTATAAATTCAAAAGCACACACTTATTTTCGTGAATAGAATCTAATACAGTTTATAACAATTATTCAAAATTGTCGTGTTTTTTTTAAATCTTGAATACAATTTAACTGTGTATTGATAATAATAAATACAAGAACAAGGAAGAGAGAAGAAAACAGAAAAACTCAAGGATGAGAAGAAAAAGAAGATATAATAAGAAGATTGAAGATTTTTTTCTCCCCAATGTAAATGTTTGACTAGTTTTAACTATCCCTGAAATTATTACCTCAAAATTTATTGTTTGTTGAATGTTATCTTATTTCAATTATTATTTGGGGTCACCCTCGTGGTGCCCGTCCGAACGATCCTACCTTTCATCCAGAGAATTGGGAAACAAAGATTTTGTATCAAGTTTCGATGTCTATAACGGAAAAAATCGTAACATTTATATATAAAAAAAAAAAAAATCCTTTATAATTACACAAGATTCCTATAAAACCTGGAACTGGAAATTAATTGATTGTGACATAAACTTAATCCAAAAGAGTAGACATTCAAGGCACATGTGAGTCACGCTATTCATATATAAATATTAAACTATAATATAAATCATGGAAATAATCTTCTGATACATGACACACTAAATCGTACGGTAACACCTGCACCTGTAGGCGTGACTGTCTGTCTAGTGACCAAAAGTTCGGTGGAAATCAACGTGAGGTGACAGTTGTACAAAAAAGAGTCAAACTTGAGTGAAAAACAGCTCGACTCGTTTATCTTATTCGTCTTTCAAATCCTTAAAAAAACGATCTCTATTCATTCATCAACGCAAAGAACGCAAGTGTCAACTATACGTCTACAGGTGAGTGAATAGATCATAGAAAAAAACGCGCTCAAAACCGATGAATATTGATGGCAGTGACGATTTGAAGCATGTGATCTTATATCTACAATCCTATAAACTAGATTGATAGTTATATATAAAAAAAGGTAATTTACAATATAATCATAAAATTTCAATAAATTGTTGGATGAGATTCAAGTTAAATAATTGGATTCCTGAAGGAAATAAATTGATATCACGATATGATCATCGAGAAATTCTTCGACGGTTGAGTATTTTAGTCTTTTGCATCTGCCGCGAGATATGATGAGTTATAAAATGTCTTATACAATCTTCAAATCATGGTATAACAAAATTAAAAAATAGTAAAATAACATGTTTGAAAATATTTGAAGTACATTGAAAAAATTAGAGAATGTTTGAAACTGCATACAATGGTCGCATCTGTTTTTCCAGAACATACATATTTCTCAATTAGAATGTGATGGATATTCACAATAATACCGAATTCTATATTTGAATGCCCATTCAAGACTGCCTCTGAACTATTTCAAAAATACAAATAATGTCATAAACCGTGATAAAAACATGATAATTATTACGCATTTGATTTCGAAAATCTAAAATGAAAATCTAGTTCTTCAAACCGAATAAGGAGACGTCAAGAATTTGATCAACTCAACAAAATGATAATTACGTTCAATTTGAAATTGTAAAGATCGTAAATACGAATAATAAAATAAAATATTAAAAATTATATTACTTCATAATTGATTTTTATGCGATGAATAAAACTAACTGGCGCTCTAGTCGAATGTGTGGTCCCAAATTGGAACATTCAAAGAGGAAAAATATACCTGGAAATAATCAAACGAAAATATAAATGGATAGTTACGATGACATTTACTACACTAAAAACGGAACGGAAAACTTAATAGTATACCGCATTTGTTCCTATTTTTCACACACAGTCCAATTACCATCCCGTCGCATCGCATCGTAGTGGGCTCGACGACATAAACATTCTCAAAATGAGAGGATCTTTTGTGTTCACACGGCTATTTCCTCAGTCTGAACCATCGCGGTGAAGAAATCTGAACAATAGGCAATAACTTAAAAGATGGACTAGGAGGATTAGGTACATATATATTATATACTATGGGCGGTCTCGAGTCGTAGCCATGGTGACTTATGACGTAGAGAGTCGAGACCAGTGACCTGGTCCCACTTGGCTTTGTATTCTTTATTCTTTCTCTATTTACCTGTTGATGTTTTGTTAACATGGTTATGTAGAAGACTCCTGAATAAAATGAAGATGCATACACTTTTTTTGTCAACCGTCGCGTACTCATCTTTGTTGGATGCTGATTGGATGTTGACACGTAATTTTATTGAATACGAATCGGTGAAAGATGTTTGATCAATCAAGCGAGAAAGAATGGATCTTGTGAAGCATACAAAATGATTTGGAAACTCATATGAGATTAACGAGAAATAAGTGAGCTGAATAATTAATGAAAATGTATTATGTTAAACTATTTACTTTCTGAATATACTTTGTTTCTTCCGGATCTACATGCTTGCTATCCATTTTTCGATAATCCAGTTCATTTAGTCACCATAAAGATATATGATTCAAAGGATCACAATAGCAGGATTTAGCAATACACATAGATAAATAAATGTGTATCGAAAAAATGAGCAAAAAAGACAATTACGCTATTCTCGTTACAGTATTTTTCTGTGTACTTATCAACATTTTCAAACACTTTTTAAGAACTTTGAAAAAACTGGCAATGTCATGAAACACATATTACTCTAGTAGGCAATGTTGGCATCTTCAATCTCAATACGGACAACTGTTTCGAAGGATTTCAACGTAGTTTACGGTCACTCTTTCCGATACCAGTATAAGTACGTACTAAAATAGCACAAAAAAATATTTCCAACCATTTTTTATGTTTAAAAAACTAACAATGTCACGAAAACACAGATAATGTTGGCATCTTCAATCTCAATACTGACAACTGATTGAAATAAGTTAAACGTGGTTTACGGATGGCATTGATAAAGCAACACAACAATGGAGTGAAAACCATGAATCTAGTCGATTCGGTATCGCAGATGAATGTATAAAATATGGAACGTGTGTGGAACAATGTAAGTAGCCGGCAAAACTTGAGTAGATTCATCGAACGACAGGATCTGGGATTATATCCCCTTCTTTCTCTGATTGAAGGATGAGGACGTACAGAGAAGATACGTGGATATAAAGACAATAGAACCAATGTGACATTCGTATATATTGTGAATAGTTATTTTTAATTCATTTACATTTTTTTTATAATGCCATTTAGAGAAGATGTTAATCGATCTTTTACTTGTCAGTGAAGTATCTATAGTTTAGTCAGTGAGAGATCGCATCTATAGTAAGAGGAGCACGATGTGCATATGTAATGTATTGAGAGCATCCAATAGTATAGGAAAGTAATAAGATTCGAGGAAGAATAATTCAAATTAGGGTCTGTAGAAACAAGAGATGGATTATTACAGTATTTTGTATGTACTTGAAGTACTTGTAATTACAGTATTACATACTTGACCTGGTATACACATATTGTATATGTTTTCCTATGAAAAACCATGAGAATAATAATATAAAAAAAATAAAATAAGAAATGCAATACTTGATCTATTGACAAATGAATGTATACCTATAAATATATATTCAGATTTTTTTGTGACGACTGTCTCAATGTCTTGAAACAATAAAGAGGTGCTGCTTCAAAATGGTCTTAAAGGTCCATCCTTAGCCTTAATTGGGAAACAATGATTCTATATCAAAATATCTATCGATGATTATTTGAAAAAGATATAGGCCTATCATATTTTATCTATATAATTTATTGATTCATCGCTTTTTTGTTTATTACTCCATCTTTATTACTTCTCTCGATACATTCTTGAATGAAGTCCTATTACCGTTTTGTCATTCACATATTATTTCGTTATTAAAGAGCAAATGTTGACGCAAAATTTGGACATTTCCAACTCTTTGTTTCGGCTGCGGTATTGTTGAGCGTGTATTTATATTTTATAATAAGGATTAACCTCGATGCAAATAGTTGAACTGCATTATATATGTATTTCGAATCGTGATTCGCAACTATGGACATAATCTATATATGGAGTTGTATATGTAATCATTCTCAAACTTTATTCAAATTTATTCGAATCTGTTCGCTAAGTTAGGGAAGGAGTATCTAAATAATTCTCGGTAACAATTCATTTAAATATAAATATATATTCAAATATATAAATATATTTGTGAATAAATAAATATTATACTGTGGTGAAATATATAAGATTCTGAACGAGGAAAACGCAACGTTGTGACGAGAGCGGAGAAGATAGAATGTCGAAAATACATTTTCCTCGAATACCAATGGAATATATAAATGTGTAGAGTTTGGGCAACAGGATTATGTATTTCTTCGAAGAAAACTAAAGAGTGGGGTGGGCATACGGGTATTTGGGTGAATGATGATAAAAGTATTACTCGGATTTCTTGTCTACATTTTGCATTACAAGCAACGTCATTTATAATTTTTAATACAAGCACATAATAAACAAGTACAATATATATATATATATATATATATATATATATATATATATATATATATATATATATATATATATGTGTTATATGTGGGGTATAAAGGGGTTTCTCCTTTCACATGTCGGAGATTTCTCTATTTTGCTCCACTTTTCGTGGAGTTTCGTACGTCGTTGTTCCAACGTCACATTTTCTTCCATACGTATAAATATACATATAAACCCTAGCTACATATATCCACATTTATATGTACACATATATCCTTCATATAAATTCGCGGTTCTTTTCAACATATACACACACACTTATCATGGCCTTATTCTTGAATCGAGTGTGCGAAAGAAGATCTTGTTGAAATAGGTAACATTCACAATGATAAACTATATTATGCTACAGCTATGTTATACTCTTCTTTATTATAGCTACTCTCTGTTTCAGTTAAAGTTCAGAAGGGGGGGGGGGGGGGGGATGGGTGTAAGATCTTTAACTGGGGTACGTGCGTTGGTATACAACTGAAAGATTAACACTTCAAATAAAAAAGTTGTCATCTCATCTGATCTTGAATATATTTATATAAACATCGCATGAAAATCTTTGAAACGTGCTGTTGGACCGTAATGGAAACAGTACGCACCTATACAATGTTTTTTTAAAGTATCAATTGAATATACTTTTTTGAATTGCTATCGATACTTGGTACAAAATCATTGTTCCCCCCATCAGAACGAAGGATAAAGGTAGGATAATTCGGACGGGGCACCACAAGGGCGATCTCATAACACCCCAAAATAATTTTGTGGATCATTTTGAGCGAACCAGATAGAAACGATAATCATTTCATGAGACGAGTAGACATAACTTTATTTTTTAGTATTTCGTTTTTTGAACCAATTCTAATGTTTTATAAATAAAGATACAAATGATGTTTTTTCATCTTTGTGATAACTCGTACAATGATCGAATTGAGAATTTGTTTGTATAATCTATAATTTCATACCAGCCATAGTATTCTAAGAGGTGAGCATATTTCTCTTGATACGTAAAATTATTCATTCGGTGGTGGTGCCAAATCACATATTATTTTATTTAATTAAATTTAAATTGATTATTTATATTCTATTCATATTTACACATATTATTTCACATATCATATTATTTTTAGCCCATACTTCGAATGATTTTCACAGATATTTAGTCGATTTAGCAAACTATCAGTTTTTGGTATTTGATATGGGGTGTATGGAACGGTATGATATATCAAAATTATATTACGGGAGAAGTAAAGATATTTGTAATACCTTCAAGACAATATAAGTTATAACTATTCAACGTATTCGAACTATTCGAACATATCCAGCCAAAAAACACATTATATGCCTGTATATTGCACATACTTATCAGACACATGAACACAGTTATATATATAACCAATCTAATGTCTCCGTTAACATCATTTCTAATGTGAGCGAGAAGCATGTTGAATAGTGGTCAACATAAATATATGCATAATATTAAAATGAATAGTGATAAAGATGAATAAACAAAATATAAAAAGTATATCCGAAACTGTTAAAGCATCAACAATTCCATGAAAATTCCAACTATTTTCTCTGATAGAGTTGCACCAGAATAGAAAATACGGGAAAAAAGATCCGATCGATATCACGATCGCAATAGCCATATAAAATACTGTTTAGGAAAACTGGTAAACAAGAAACAGGGCATATAATTTCCAACTAGCCAAGCCAGGCACGCAATTCCATCGAACTAGAATGGAACAATGTGAACTCGGTACAAACGAAATGTCGTAAATTCAAGCCACATTCTTTACACTGTACGACTTCGATTATTATCGACAATGAACGATCGATCGATTAATGTTTTATTGTGAATGTGCATGTGAATGTTTGTTTGTGTCGAATGCCGAATTTTAGAGATAATAAAAAACTATACTGCCAGTAACGGTGCATATATATATATATATATATATATATATATATATATATATATATATATATATATATATATATATATATATATATAATGTATGTATACATATATAGGTATATATGTATAAGTATTATATAGTCCTAATATAGTGTATATTGAAGAAAAACAATACTTGCAAATTGATAATATTTTACAGGTTCGTGATCAGAAATTATGTTCGAATTATTTACACATATTGTGAGTTCATTTTGATAGATAATATTAATAACATCCACTGAAGAGATAAATACTCCGAAGCATGAGCTCGAAGCAATATGTTTTTAAAGATAAATCACTTTTTCTTTACAAGCAAAACGAAATAAAAATCAAATCGGTATTTAAAAAAAAGATCTTTTCATTACTTATGTATTACTCGGTTAGGGGGGGGGGGGGGGCCGTTTTACTAAGCGTATTACTATTGGGCTTATTGATATTATTTCTGGTCATTACAGAAAATTACTGAAACTTATTTAAAAAAATGTGTATTATACGTTTTTATAATTCGAGATGTCACTTCAAAGCGGTCTCACAAACTCATTGATTCCATATCAAGATTTCGATTTTGATGAAAAAAAAATCTTTATTGTCTATACTAGAGTAAGGTATGAAATTATATACAAATTGAAAATTGAGACGAATCAAGCAGGCACCACGACTGCGACGACGCCTCTCAAGTGTGTTTTGTATTATTATTTCCACTTCCTATTCTCGCCAATTTACAAAACCGATTACTTTATCTCAAAGTTCTTGATTTTTAGGAACTACATCTTCACTAAAACCATTAAACGCCGAACATACTTAAATATCAAGTGTTTTTATTCCACTCGCTCATATGGAATGTAATTGGTCCATTTTAGTTGATAGCCAAGTCAACACGTAAATCCATCTAATATGCAAATGGCTGGACTTAATAGTATCTAACACTCTGTGTATGATATTGCATATAGTGAAAAGTAAGAGACAATTTACGAGTAGCGATTCAAAAAGACTTATAATCGGTTCACGACTACAGGTCAAAGGTCATCTATAGGTCTAACCACATGGATTTACGTGCATACATGCGTCTATAAGGTGTACCTACAAAATATTCCTCATAACATTTATTGCTCACTAGGAAAACGCAGCACATGCGTTGTAAGATGAGCTGGATGTATAGAAGTAATACTCGAAACTTACAAATCTTGACTTGAAATCTAGTAAAGAGGATCTACTCACAGCGTCACATTTTCACTCTCAATGTAACAGTCACATATAAATGATCGCAATGAATTTCCGTTTGAACATACTGCTGTAGTGAAACTGCTTCACACTACACATAGAAGTATCATAACTGTAGATCCATAATAAACATTACCAATATGTTACGTGTTATTTATATTTAATGGTACACGGTGAGTTGAAAATCGATAGCAAAAATATCGAGCGTATCTGTTATATACAATTAAGTGATCTCCCCCCCCCCCCTGTTATTATGCAACTTGAGGCAAATTAGCGACTATCTCTCTATTTAAGCACTATAATAATAATATAGTATATTGTAATACCATAATCTAATGTTATGTAATGTGATAATAATATAGTATATGACTATCAATACTACACACATCCCTTCCCCTTCCTCTTTCTTCGATTCACACTTCACATTACATTGATTAATCATTCGTCATGAACACATTCAAATAGATTTGTAATTTCATTGGATTTTAACATTTTTCAAGCATTTTATTCTGTGTCTTACGGCAACTCTTTTGTAAGAGTAGAGATTCAATGAAGAATTCATACAAACAATTCAGCATAAACTAAGGAAAACGAGGAAACAAATCCGAAATCAAGTTTCCATCAGATGTCCAAAACTTAATGAGCTGGGTCACAATATGGTGCGTCTTGAGCAGAAGGTATTATTATATGCAACGGGCACTGAGGCGCCATACACAACCTATTGATGTCAACACCTTATATGGTCAACACCAAGAAAACTCCCCCCTCCCCCCCTCCTGCTCATGAGTCTCCCTCTTCTTCTCCTCCACGTATCTTGTCGACTCTCTTACACATTGTCCCACAGTACGCGGTTATCGAAAGTAATATATGAGACACCTGTCAATCAATATAAGATCCTCGACTTGGACGAACAATAAAATTATGGTATTTTATACGGTTGGCATTCAGTTATATTTGGTATTTATAAATAATGTTATCGATCAAAAAATATAGCAATGAGCATGAAAATCAAGAAAAAAGACGAATATGAGATTGAATTTTTCAAGTCGGACGTGGGTTCGGGTCCAGCTTGAGGCGTCCCCAGTCTTCACAGGGCAAAAAGTTCCCGCCAGGGTGATCTCACAGATGATCATAAAACTTCAACAGTGCGAGATACAAAATCAACAGACACATCAGAAGATGCAGACATTTTTCGAAAATGATGATGACTCGAATTTTATGATAACAAACGTGGAAAACTCAGTTGTAGACTCGATATTTTTGCTATCTATTTTTTTTCTTCACCGCATACCGTTACATAAAAATAACATGTAACATATTGTGAGTGTTTATTATGAGTCGATAGACGACACTTCTCTGAATGGTGTGAAACAGTTTCACTACAATATGTTCAAACTGAAAGCCCCTAGGATCGTTTAAATGTTACGTTGACACTGAAAATATTACGCTGTGGATAAGTTCCCTATAACGTAGGCATGATCGAGCTTTCATAATAATTATCCAATTATCACTCACTCATTCGTACACCCCAAAAATCTAGCTGTTAGTTGGGGTCATCACGCAAACAATTGACAATATCACCATTATTGAATTTCAGTTCAATCATAGAGATGTTTACTTCTCTATGGTTCAATATATACCAACAATATGATGAAAAGTGATCAATGAAGAATCAACGATATGAAGTGATCAATTAAATATATCCTTTTTTATTCTTTTACATACGTTTTGTCAATCCTCCCACAAAAGAGATTAGTTTTATACTGACAATCATAAAAATAAAATAATCTGAACAATGTTTACGTCATTCGCAATATTCTGTTAAAAATTACAATACATGTTCTTTAGACAAATGAATAATTGAGGTTGTCTAGACATTCTCATTTACTACGATGTTACCTATAATTCAGGCCCTCTAAAATGAGTGTGTCTCGACCACAATTGGACATTCGATTTTATTTGCATACAATCGATATCGCATTAACTAATTTCATTCTTGATCGTAAATATAATATATATAAATAAGAATTCACTGAGAGTATAATTGGAATATTCTATGATTGAACAAAGGATAACTCGTTTGTCTACTATAACAATGACCGTTGGGGTAGGTCTATACATTATATATACAACTAGGAAAACGTGTTATGTGTTTAAACATTAAAAAATAATTTATCTATAATTTCATCTGGTATCGTAGTTTCCCTCAGTCGTTAAAGTGAACACTGAGATGAAAACTAACAAATTTGATCGGTCACGACCACATAATATTAAGAAACAGATGGAAAAATATAAGAAATGAAAAAAATGACAAAATCAGATGCAAATGAACAAAATAATGAATACAATGAAGGAGGTATATAAAATTATATCATGAAATTAAAGTGACATGGAAATAAATAGATGAATGATAGATAGAAAAATGAGTCAATATAAAAAAAAACGGAAAGAAAATTACCAACATTAAATGTTAAATATAAGAACACGGAAGAAAGAAGGAAGCATAAGAATTCGAGAATGAAAAGAGAAATAACATCAAGATAATTAGAAGATATAATAAGAAGATTGCAAATTATTTATTCCAATGTAAGCGTTTGAATCCCTGAGGTTAGTATCCTCTTCGAATCCCTGACTTATTGTTTGTTGAATGAGTTATCTTATCTTGATTATTCTTTGGGGAGGTAAGATCACCCTTGTTCAAACGATCCTAACTTTAATTCATAGCCTCAATTGGGCAACAATGGTTTTGTAACAAGTTTCAACGTAGATAAAAAAAAATGTCAAAAGGTAAGGTGAATATACACTTGTTTCATATATATAGAAAATAATTGCATCCATAAAATAATGATTGAAACGTAAAGCATAACATCTCCATCACATAAAATATCATACAACGATCAAAATTAATAACTTTATGAGTGGTTTTCGAAGAACATTATATACAGCCAATGTCAAGCGCTCAATAATCAAGATTAAACGTACTATTGTTTAAGCTTCACATTTAAAATACTTCATTTCAACTGTACGCAGACAGAAACAAAATTTATTGACAACATTATAATACGTAAAGCCCCATGGGTACAAATCATTCCGGATATTTCTGTCCCTACTTTATTTATGTATATACTGTCTTAAACGATTCCATTAATACGATATCAATTTCAGATCTGATAAGTGTAGAAAAGTGGACTGAATAATAAGACATGACAATGCCGCAGAATAAAACCGAAGTTCAAGTAGCAAGTCACAGACGGGGGGATTCATTTTTAGAAGCGACATTTTATTGTGTTCTTCGATTTATGTTCCGAGTACGAAAACGGGTTCCATAAACAGCTGTAATAAGCATTAAGGTATTACATTTTAAACGACAATAAAGTAATGTACGCATAGGTTCTTAAATGGAGTGTTTTTACTCTCTCAAATTGTGGACGATGAGGTTGATGCATGCATCTCGGTGGTGGAATCGGTGTGCAACGAATAACGCTTTAAAATTATAATTGCTTTAGAGAATATGAGTAGGAAAACACGTGATGTACCGCTGTACTTGATTTATCGCGTTGACGGAGCCAAGTGCAATATACATCACATCATGAATATATAATATATTATATATATATATATATATATATATATATATATATATATATATATATATATATATATATATATATATACATTGTACGTACAATTGATTGCACAATTTGTAGAGAAAATTGGAATTTTCATCTTTTATTGCATTTATTTTACATGCAAAACCCTTTCATCACATCTTCCGTCATCTCAATCATCATTCACGGACGACAATATTTCTTAGTAATCAGTGAAGTCCGTCGTTGAATGCGAATATCAATAAATATGTAGAATTGTCATCGCGACAAATTTTCATTTTATCATTCACTTAAATTGGTGTTTTCTTGATCGATAAGATCTATTGCATTAAGCCACTGTACTTGAAAATTGTTATTAATAGTTTAAAAATTTCTTGAGCATGATGAATTGTCCATAAAGGTGCCCACGTAGATCAGCCTTTTTTGTGAAAGTGCATCAAAACATATTCAGTGGGTCGTTAAAAAAATGAACGTCACACATAACCCTTGTCAAAAGCCTCTATATATAATTTTCCCAAAAGTAAAAAACACTAAAAATCACATTGGTCGCGCTGCGCTATATGACAAAATTACCAATAAATAGATCGTAATATTAATTTGAGTTCAATAACTATGCCAATAAACAGGGTACTCACGGCGACATTCGTGGGAGTCCAGCGCCGACGCGCGTCCCCAGGGGGCGTCGTTGTAGAAGGGGAGGCACTCGTTGCAGTCGGGGCCGGCAGTGTTGTGTTCACACATGCACACACGTCGGCTACTGTCTGTGGGTCCGTAGCTGTTGACACATTCGCTCGCGTGACCGTTGCACTTACACCTACGACAACATCACTTTGTTATATCTCCACACAAAAAGGGTTTTAAGACAGATGAAAATGTGTTTTCATAGAACTTATTATTAATTATATTAATTATATTAAGAATAGTATCGACAGTTTTCATCACGTGACATGTGGTATGATAATATCCAGTTTTGGTGGAGGTGCCATGATTTCAATTTTGGTGGAAGTGCCGGTAATATTCACCTCTTGTCAATTATTATTGAATATTCCCAATTATGTATTAAATAATTGAATTTCTTTACTGAAAAAAATGATAACATAATCATTTGGATGGGATGCAACTTATGAAGAGTTTTAAAGAATATTCATATTTTGAAATATAGACCTACATTGTCATCTGAAATGTTCAATTTGAAACAACATATAGAATTAAAATTACCCAACGATATCCTGACCTCAGATCGGAGAAAATAAATCTACACTTTTATCAACCCTGACTGCAACAGTCAAAATATTGACAAAAATACAGATCTAAGACGTAGAAAAGCTTCTGTCGAACACCGTCGAAAACAACGAGTAAATGGGAGTAGTTTCAAAGAGTAATATTAGTTTTTCGGTGATAACTTTTGAACAGTATGAGATATATAAATTCTAATACAAAATCAACACAGATATTGCTAATACCTCCAAGATGGTATAATAGAAAACCATCTAACTCACATCGCTTAATTGTCAAGAGTTTACAGTTACAAAATGTGTTTCTTAGCGAGTTGTTTGACGATACTGTGATATTAATCACTAGTTGGGCCTATATACCATCTTGAAAGTATGCAAAATATTTGTTTACCCCCATATTAGAATTTTGAATTCTCATACCGTTCGAACATCATCATAAACAAACTGATACTGATATCACGATGCATCAACTCACATTCACTCTTCAATAATAAATACAAATCATTTCTCACCTCGCACCAACGGCGAAGTCAGAAATCGCATAGAAATACGATCTCAACACCTGTCCATCTCCGAAAACCTCGTCACCAAATGTATTCAACCGATCCAGAGTGATCATGATATCCGTCGCCGTGACCCACTCCTGCAACTCAGGACTGTTGTCGAAACTGTACGCCGAGGGGCGTCCCTCCAGCGTCGAGAACGCCACATTTCCGCCTCGCAGGGGTGAAATGTCGGAGTACTCGGCGGTGCACAGCGCTCGGGTCTCCTCGGGCCCCTTGCGGGTGTAGCTGCTGATTGGGAGGCCGTAGGTGTCCCGACACGTGGCACTGTAGAACTGATAAGGGGTCCATGGGCCGTCTTCGGAGGAGCGCTTGTAGATGGCAAAACTCTCGGGACGGGGAGAGTAGAACCAGAGACGCACGTATGTGATGTCAAACGCTTTTCCTGAAACGGAAAGAGATTGAAAACAGAGTTAGTTTCATGGTTTAATAATACGAAAATTACCGATATTATAATCAATAATCGATAAAACAGAAGAATTATCCTCCCTCATTGCTTATAGTTAGCCAATTGGCACTGGTTTAGGAACTGAAGTCACTGTTACGCGTGGATTCCAGTTCCGCATAAGACATGAGTTTTTATAAAAGTCTTTTCACTTATCATCACTTCATAGTTGGATCACTAGAAAAGTCGTAAAGTAAATAATAATCATCCACAGAAGAATTAAAGAATGAGAGAGAAAGAAGATCAAGATAAAAAGACGATATAATGAGAAGACTGATGTTTTTACTCTTCCCCAATGTAAATGTTTGAATTGATGACTATCCCTGGAATTGTGACCTCAAGATTCATTATCTGGTGAATAAGTTATCTTGTTTTAATAATTCTTTAGAGTGGTAAGATCGCCCTTGTGGTGCCCCGTCCGAACGTCAATGTTAATACCAAAGCGTTTCTGAACAAATGTAACTGCTAGCCGAACTCATTCCATATTCCTCGGAAGAGGGCACAGAAACAACGTATGAAGACAAATACAAATTAAACCTCAGGCTAATCTATTAGTCGTGCAAAAGAGCTCTCCTCCCATCCCCCTCACTGTTGAAACTTTTCTCATCACTCAGTTCAAACAAGTCTAACATTACTGATATAAATACAAAGTTTACATAAGGTGACATAATGCTTATTCAAGTACAAAAACAAAATATAGTAATTTGTTTGAAGATACCCATCAAAAATATAAACCTCATTCAAATGAAATAAACAAACTTGAATATTTGAAGAATATTAAACCGAAATGGCCATAGAAAGTCAACAATTACATTTGATGAATTATGCTACATTTGATTCAAATGAATTGAACATAAATTCTTTCCGAAGATTGAAGTTGAAATATTTTCTTTTTTTGTAGGAGGACCCTATAGTGATTGTTTTGTCATTCTACCGCACTGAATGAACGACTTGAGCAGCACTAGACGTAGCTTCAAAGCGAGCGCTGTTGCTTCATCACTACACCACAGAGGGCGTTAGTTTACGGAATCACTCTAATCGATAAAGTAGTGAACTACTCGACTTCTACCTCTGACTGCTATAATATTTTCATTTTTGTATTCCAATTGTGTAGAAAAAGATACATATTATAAAGTACATGTTATTAAAATATTGATTGAAAATAATTGACTTATATTCGATATCGATATGATATGATAGACATACCGGTATCTGATACTGATATTTGATTTGATAATGATTTATCTAGCGTCATCGCTATCTGCAGCTATAATACCTTACTATATCATCCCTCAATCTAGCAAGCCTTCGGGTAATTATTGAACATAATTCAATGAAGTATCAAGATTTATGAGGTCAATAGTTATTACTTATACCATCTTGAAGGTATCATAAATATCTGTTTCTTCCGTAATAGATTTTTAATATACAATTCAAAATTTATCACCAAAATACAGATATTTTGCTAAATAAACTAACATTTGCATTCCTGAAACAGGTAAAATGATTTTTTTTAAACCCCTCTAAATATATGTTATATATATATGTTATATATATATATATATATATATATATATATATATATATATATATATATATATATATATATATATATATATATATATATATATATATATATATATATATATATATATATATATATATATATATATATGTTACATCTGAAAAGAATACATCCCACTATAATATTTGATCCTCCTCGAGTTGGAGGGCGAGGCATGATCAAGTCATGACTCTATTAACTTTTGAAGACGCGCTGAAGCATTCAAGACGTAAGCGTTGAATGGGGTATGGAGAATCAAATACACTTGATAGTTTCAAGGTGGGTGGGTGATGACATGGGAAATGACGTCGCTTTAATGAGCTACTAGAATCAGAGTTAATTTAAGCAATTTGCTGATTTGTTTATTAACTAGATGGAATGCAATTTATGTAGACGGATTGTTCAATATGAGCTGATGCAAGTGTTCCTTACCAATTTCAAGTTCAAGTTGTAAAGTTTCTCCAAAATAGGATATAAGAAAATGTGTAGGGGCATATATGAATATTTTTGTTGATAATTTCTTCTTACATTTTTTGTATGTATTGGTGAAATGAAATAACAGGTGACACATGGTTGTTTGTTCGAGTACTGTACGATGGATATACCGGACATGATATAGTAATTGTAATAATCAAATAGTAAATGTCTAAACTGATTAACGATTCTGTGGCATTGATCTGACTGAAATCACACTTTTGATCACACGGATATATTTATACCGCTGTCACAGCTTACCGATCATAACTCACAATATGCATCAAAACGTCAAATAGTTAGAACTTCAGTTATATGATAATTTAATGTAGACTGCACCACTATATAAGCATGTTTATCAGCCGTTGTTGTTGAATTTATTAAGGAGGACCCACTCACGGCGTCACATTTTGTCAGTGTAACATATGTTCGATGTGAGTGAACATGTTCCCAGTGTTACAACGACTCCAGTGAATTTCATTTCGAACATTTTGAAACTACTTCATCCCATTCAGTGAAGTTTCTTCTGAAAAACTGTCGCGATCCATAATGCATATTCAGAATATGTTATTATGTGAAATGTCTGGCACGATGCGTGGTGGTATAAAAATCGATGGGAAAAATATAGAGTGTTACGGAAACGGAATACGGGTAGACCCTATACATACAAATGATATTTCTACATTTGTTTTTAACTTTTTATATAATTTGAGTCATTCGCATTTTCGTCAAATATTGTCTGCATCAGATAAGAAATTTGCTAATTTTGCGTCTCGCATAAATTCTAGGTAAGTTCTAGGTAAGTGCTATATGATTATTTATCTAAATCTGTGAAATCAACCTGGCGTAAACTTCTTGCTCTAAGGAGATGGATGGGGACGCCTCAACCATATACGTACAACTTAGAGAACTTTTCTTTGTTTTTTTTATATTCTCCTTATTGCTAAGAAATGTAAATTATATACTTCGATTGATGCATTTGTTTATTGGTACACACCACGCGTTTATTGGTGATAAACCGGAATTTAGGGTTCCATACGCATGAGTATGGGTGTGGTTATGTGTTATCTTGGTCTACATCATCTGTCAATGTTACATTCATTTTACAATACATTTTATAATAGGCAGTTGCTTACCACTGTTCAATCACTCGCCAGCTTGATATACATCACCATTGGTTTGGTTCATATTTTGTACAATCTACTCATTCTATTTAATATAATTCATATAATTCATATCATTTTTCTATTTGAAAATCCAAAAAAATTAATCAATACAGCAAAAATATCGGAACTTGAATATGATATTAACATAATCAATAATGAATAAAGAATATAGCAGAAAGAAGGAAACGGAAGAGTTCGAGTGAAGGAAGAAAAATAAGATTCTTGACCATCCCTGAAATCAACACCTCAAGATTTATTGCTTGTTCAAAGAGTCATCTCATTTTAACTATTCTTCGGATGGTAAGATCGCTTTTGTGGTGCCCCTTCCGATCGATCCTATCTTCAATCCATATCCTCAACTGGGAAACAATGATTTTGTGACGTCTTGATGTTACTTGGAAAACATTATATGATGCCTTTGATAGACTTGTGATTGGTATGCCATACAGGGTGTACATTTTGAAAATTTTATTTTAAAGTGTCTTGGTCAAGACATTATCTTGGAGACTGATGTCATATCCGGCGAGGGTAAGAATCCCACGTCAGGTTTTGCCGAACAACATCACGTCAATTGGACATCAATGATATTGAAATTATGAAAATTCTGATTTTCTTCAAGTTGAATTTGATTCATTAGTAAATCGGTTGTACCACCACAGTCGATTGGTTCACCAAAAAAATCATCGTCTGAAACAATTTGCTTATAGTTTTTTAATTAACCCAGACACAATATATCGAGGAGATTTCTATGCGCGAAGGGGCGAGGATCGAGAACAGCCCAGTAGAGATATATTATGAAAAGAACTACCATACAATAAATAAATAATTAACCAGCTACTGATGACTTTGAAATGTTACCATGTAATAATTCATCTTGTAACTGTTCCAAATGGTATTAATACTTGTATACACATTGTTTCAACAACATGCGAATGGGACTTATAATTTATTGCCCGTAGTTTTTTTGTATCACGTTCAAAAGTAGCTGAGATGTAGTTATTATTATAACCTACAATATTCCGAACATACTCTCTAATTACGTCCATAAAACCGCGTATGGAAATCTCATATATTGTACTGAATAAATGTGCATGTTCTAGACAGGCCCGGCCAGTGGCCAAGTGGTTTAAAACTGCAATCATAAAAGATAACATCGTCACTCGTCAGTTGAATTCAGACTGATGTTAATATCAATTCTTGAGATAAGATGGAAATCGTTTTTGTAGTTTATATAAGCCTTATCAATATAAAATATCTTTTATCTTGACTACCTTACAGCTTATAAACACATCAATCGAATACAAAATGTAATGGTGCATTTCTTTCATCCGCGGGCTATCATTAACATAGCAATTGATCAGCAAGTCTGTACGTTATGTAACGCAGATTTTACAATATATTTTCATTTATTTCTCGCCTATATAGGCCTATATGTGTAACGATATTTGCGATTCCAAGTATTGCTTCAACACGCTGCGAAATATCAGAGTTTTGATGATAACCTTCGAACGGTATTTGATATCAAAATTCCAATACCGAGGAAACACAGATTTTTAAATACTCCAATAAAGCATGAATTAAATCTTCAATTTCTTCGAATGTAGCATTGTCAAACGTATACAGCTGAGAAATTGCATTTTTCAGCTGCATGTCCTGAAATTATACGATATTAGTTGAATAGTTCTTACTTATACCGTAATGAACGTAATTCAAATATCCGTGTTTCTTGCGTATTGGAATTTTAATCTCATGACTTTCGAAAGTTATCACACAAAATGACATCATCGACTCCCATTATCCCATGAACTCTCAATAAAGAATATTCACTGAAGCTGGTGACAGTTGAAATGAGTGTAGGGCCATATGAACCTAACCACTACACGTTTATTGTAGATATCATTAAAATATAAAATAATTGGACAATAAAGAGAAAATGTATAATCTTGTCTTACAGAAAGATGGCGTCAAATCGAGATGAACGTTCGATTAAATCGTTTGTACATAATATAAATTATGTGCTATGCATTGAACACCTTCCGACAGAAAATGAATGGGTTTGTAACATTCAATCGGTTCATTTCTTATGATCTATCACACCACAAATCATCGAACGTTGAAAAGGTTTGGCAGCATTGAACTTTGGATATAACGTACTATAATTTATAATATTAGACCAACCCATACGAGGGAAACTACCAAGCAAAGAATGTTCATTGATCGTATAGTAGTGAGAGGGAGTTCACTAATAGAAGGAATTATTCGTTCTTTTCTAAACGAACAGTTTACAAATGTCCAGAAATGTGATATGGAGATAAAAGATGAGATTGGTGCCTTTTGATTGTCTTTTGAGATTGAAAGATTTCATTAAGTTTCCCATAAGACTGTTAAGAATGGGAGTTGATTGAGCAAAATTTCAGTACTTAGGTGATAACTTTCGAATGGTATACGAACGGTATATAATTTATCTTATATATCCTCGAGATATATTTATATACATATATATATATATATATATATATATATATATATATATATATATATATATATATATATATATATATATATATATATATATATATATATATATATATATATTCTCTCAGTTCTTAGAATTGATCTTTCGATCTTTGACCTTCGACATTTCACGCAATTTCCTGCTTTACTTATCAGTGTTCTAATAATTCTTTCCCGCATCACACACACTGCTCCTAGATCACAAACCACGTGCTATATACACATCGCCTGAATAAAACGCCTATTGGCCAGCAACTTTTCCAAGTGACAACTGTAATGACCTGTTCAGACGAGACACTGTAGTGTCAATCCAACAGAACACCCCGTGTGAACGCGTCCAGGTGAACACTGTATGTCTGAATCTCACAGGATTTCGAATGTGCAGGGGCTATATTTCAATCGTGTAGTGTTAAATCCTACATGAATGACCAAAAATAGAAGAGTAGAGCGATAAACATTGCCGATTAGTACGTAGACAACGGCATCCAAACTTCCTGAACAATCTGAGATTGTATTGATATGTCTAATGTGTATTTTGCTTTGATAAAATCGAAAGTTGATACAAAATCATTGTCCCTCAATTAAAGCTATGAATAACAGACACTGACATGAAAATATATATATATATATAAAAAAAAATCTTCACAACTTGAAATTTAGGAGGTGAGCATGTATATTATTCATTTGCAATGACAGATAACATCAAATGGAATTATTTGAAAATTAAAATAATTTGACTTTTCAAAACTGCATCGCCGCGATGTCATCTGTGCCTGAAGTACCTAACACTGGCAATAGAATAGTTTCTTAATTGTTTTTTCATACACTCCATTATACGCTGTATGTGCAGGTTGATCATTAAATAATGTCATAATAATGAGAAATTGTATTCAGAATTACATTTTGTTTCTAGAATAAACCATAGATTGATTTAAGCTTGAATAATTAAACATCAACAAAAAAAAAATATAAAGAAAAACAAGAGGAATATTTTACACAAAATTAATTTCGAAATAGTCTTTTACATCATAGTTGAATAGAAGATTCAACTCTGTACGATTAGCATTTCAATGCCCCATATGAACAGGCCATTAACTGGCAAGGCCCACGTGATATCATCAGCATGTAATCCAACATATTATAAATCCTAATGAGGCACAAGGTGCTGCCCGTTCGAAATAATAATCGTGCCCGATCTTGTCCCAATCAATTACACGAGACTTCTGCCGTTGCGTCCGTGTGCCGTGTATGCGTCAGAAACAAGCCCAGGTGGAATCACTTCGGGAAACACAAGATTCGTTTCTTTTTTCTACTCGAATCGAGGTGATTCATCAATCGAGAGATTGATATGGTGATTGAAATGACAACCACGGAAGATTTAATGAAATCGTGCGGTCAATGGATGGGTGATGCCTCTTGGTTAGCGATCGTAACAAATTTTAAATACGAAGTGGTTATTCGTCGGACCGGAAGTAGGTTTTGGATTGGTTTAACTTTAGATTAAAATGGTTCAATATGTTTGTTTGGTTAGGTTATAGTTAGTCTCGGTTTGTTTGGATAGGTGGTGATTGAAATGACAATGACGGAGGCATCAGCTCCATTAAATTGGATAGATTGGGTATAATTTAGGTTAGTTTGGGTTGCGCGCAAGAACAACAACAACAATATCCGCATGTATTAACATAGATTGCTCATGAGGTGAGCTACGAAATAGTAAAATTCTGGCGATCCTTCGTGAAGTTGGTTTTTGCAAAGTCTAATCTTGTCCTGTCATAGTATTTAGCTCTTCTAGTGAATATTATCCAATCAAAGTCCCTTGGAGCTAGCGAGGTATAGGAAGTTTTTCCAGTCGCGATAAGGCTCAAGAGCTGAACGATAACAACATACACTAATTTTAAAAAATCATACATTAAAAAGTACGGAATTCGTCACCGTTTGTCAACTATAATTACGAATATATCAAGTGATCAAATAACCAATTCTGAAAATGATTATGTACGAAAATAGACATACAGTTTTTATGATTTGATAGTACAACTAATGAAAAATGTCCGAAGTGAACAGTAAATGTAATCAATTAACGTCAGTAGGGGTCTCCATTACCACAAGGTCGGAACTTATTCTTCCTTGGTTGCTGTCCAACTTGTGGTGGACTCGAGTCACGTGATACGTGCTGTACGAACTGTCATCTTCCTGGACACTCGGGACGAGGAACAGAACCACGCTTGATTCCACAGCCGCATGGCAAGCCTCAGTCTCCATGGAGCAAAAAGTTCTCGCCGGGATGGTTTCATAGATATATGATCAATTGATCATACAAGTTAAACAGCGATTGAACACAGAATCAACTGGTACATCATCTGATGCTGACAATTGTCGAAAATACTAATGACTTGAATTTTATAATAACGAAGGTGGAAAAATCACTTGTGTGTAACAGTAACATAAATGTTTTTGCCGTCGATTTTCACCTCACAGTGTATCTTTATATACAAATAACATATATAACCTAATGTGAATGTTTATGGATCCACAGTATTTCATAAGTTACTTCTCTGAATGGTGTGAAGCAGTCTCACTATAATATGTTCAACCTGGAAGCTACAACAATCGTTTATATATCAAGTTGAAATGGAAATCATTACGCTGTTGATAGGATCATTAACCAATGGTAGGACCCCCTTATGACGCAGGCGTTAAATTCAGACTGGATTTCTTCTTTTTAATACAAGAAGGTAAACGACCAGCTGTTCAATCACAGAACTCAACAACTAGAGATACTTTTAACTACTGAAAAAGTTGAGTCCTTCAGCATGTAAGGGAAGAGTTTTTTCGATGTCCATTTTTAACAAGGCGTTAACTTGACTACATTTTTAACAAAGGCTCGCCCTGTTGATATGTCTAGACTGTGATACTACGACAAACGCCACGGCATGTGTATTACCAACTTCCTTACATTTTTTTTTATAATTAATGATACTTTTTGTTAGGAAGGCGAAGAAGGTACCAACTGTACTAAAAATCGACTGTTCTGAAAGCTTATAATGGAAGAAGCAATAGTATAGCTACTTGATAAAGCCGGCCGATGCTAAATTAGTATCAATTACTAATATTATGTATAGATAGGCCTACAATCATTTTAGTAGAAGTCAAGAAAGGGATTTCACAATTGCTTATCATATGCTCATCAGGGTATTCTCACATTCTCACAAACCTATCAAATCGCTTCTATTTCCTTCCAATTGCAAAAAATTCACTGCGGAAAGAAATGAGAATCTTCCCCATTATTAGCTCGTGATCATTATTTTGATCAGGTCGTTCTTGATTTTATTTTCGTCAGAAGTGTAGCCATGTTGCAATATTATGCAGAGCAATTATTCTCATCAGTCTCGTCAGTATTTTAGTATTTCAATGTAAATATATAGTTATGTTTTCAGCTCACATTTTTGTTCATGTTTCCACTAATAAAGTGAACATATTGGGATATCAATAGGATCATACTTTACCATGTATATTTTGTATAAATATATTGCTTTTACAGAAAATGGGGTCTCAATTTTTCATAATAGGCCGTACCTATTGAAATATCCTGTGCAAGTCGATGTTGCTGATAGAGTATTCAAACAAAACACATATCTATAACAAAATAAATCCTTCCATACACTTACCGACAAGTCATTACAATAAGTTCAACAGATACCCGTCTATAGGAATAGAATATATTAATTAGTCAGTGTAGTGCACTTCATTAGTAAATCAGCCCATCCCATATGTATAGGGTGTGCCCAGTGCCTCAAACTGATCCTAGGATTATAAGATTTATGTATTTCAATCTTGTAGTAAACGATCCAGAACGCAACTTTCTAACAATACAAATACTGGCCAAGAGTGAATGAATAGACGAACATGTGTGGGATGCAACAGGTTCACCATGGATTTGATAATAAGTGGTTTTCGTACTTGTAACTCGTGTTGACACGTCGAAACTCCCGATCATTTATGTTAATGTATAGGGGAGATAGTCGATCGTGATTGGCAACTCGAGTTGAACAAAGTACTTCAGGCTTGAACGCACTGCTTTGCAAAAGATAATAACAGTTATTTAATTTAAGTGCATTAAATTTGTAGCGTCGAGAGTAAGTTGACTAATTGTGAGTTGGAGAAAGAGAGAGAGAGAGAGAGAGAGAGAGAGAGAGAGAGAGAGAGAGAGAGAGAGAGAGAGAGAGAGGAGGTACGTTCGAGTGGAAAGAAAAATACTCCCACAATTATAGTAGATAGATCGCATATACGGATCATGGAGATTTGTGAGTGAAACACAGTTTTGGGTTTTCGTGCCACCAGCTCTTGGCAATTATTGTAATATACTGTTATGCAGCAATGAGCCGGAAACAGATTTCATGTTCCCTGATAATTACTGATACAAGCAGTGAAAAGAATGAACTGAAAAATCATCGAATTATTAGTATTCAAAAGATGATTGGCATGGATAAAATATAAAAGAAAAGAGAAGGAAAAAGAAGAGCAGATCGAGGTAGTATAAAGATATAATGAGGAGGTAATAATTTCAGAGATATAGTTGACAATTCAAACATTTACATTGGGTCGAGAATATATTCAATCCTCTTAGTATATCTGATTATATCTTCACATTTCACATTACCTTGATCTCCTATTTCGTCTTGGCATTGAATCATTTTGTTCTCTCCTCTCTTCTTTGTTTTTGTATTTATTATCGGTCTAGTATTAGTAATTCTTGTTTCGATTTTGCAACCATTTTGTGAAATAACATATCTAATTATATCTTATAACTGATATCATATGTACATATAAAAGTACGGAAAAACACGTGAAGATGATCTGTAAATGAAACAGAATTATATTTTATTGGTGTTTTTCAATACATATTTCAAAATTATGCTCAGTTCAAGCCAAACTCCCGAAACCAATCCAATTAATACGATTCATGTCGGCTGTCCTCTAGAACCTCATTAAAACGCCTACAAATAATACGAAAACTGGGTTGAAACTTTCCCTGACCATTCTTTTGACCACCTTCGACGCGCGGACACACCCTTCAGTCCTCATCCCTCACCGGCCCCATGTGCTCGGCTGTCAGCGGTGTCTCATTGAAATCTCACAAAACATTATAAGAAAGACACTTGACAATCAGATCTCTCAACAGGAGGTCGACGTTTACGACGGTGTTATGAGCTTGCTCGAAACTCGGACGACTGCTCAACGACTATTCGACTATTCATAGAGACACGATGTACAGAACAATTGCTACTGGACAGTATGCTGCTGGGACGAGCCACTGAATACTAAAGTAGAAAGTGTGTGACAAGATAAAGCGATTCCGAAATGTCTTCATTCTAGAATAGCTTGGATCGTGTTTGAAATGAACTTATTTGAAAACCCTCGAAATTCCAACATGGAAATAAAATCGCCTTCGTTTTTTGAGACCGACGACTCAAACAAATCGAACTGGCTATTTGTCGAACCGGGAGGAGTTTTAGATTGGTTTTAGTTTAGATTGAATTAGTTTAGGATGTTTGTTCAGTCAGGATAGCCAAGTCGATGTTAGTTTGAATAGATTAGGTACATTAAATTGGTTAGATTAAGTTATTCAGATTACTCTTGAAAGCTTATGCAGCCGCTATTCATCGGACCATTGGTCCATGTCACCACATGCGGACGACTTGTTATTCTTGCACGCAGCCTAAACTAACCTGAATAACCCAATCTGATCCGTTTAATGAGCCTATCCTATATTCAAACTGACCAATCTAACCTAATCTAAAAATTATTCCGACGAATAGCCATCTCGAAAAGCTTGGCCGATTAACCCTTTTCATTTTCTAGCCCCTCTGGACGTAACACGCAATTCGATATTCACTGAGGGGAAAACTAAATGTAATATGTATACGCACTTCACGCATAAGTTGTGAAAAAAATTGCAGTTAAATGTGATATATATATAAAAACCATGTGTTGTGACCACATGCGTATACACTCGTGCTCGCTTCTCTTTCCCAAGCAACGCAAAACAAATTATAATGAACTATAATCAACAAATTGGTTCAGTAAATAAATAAACTTGAACTCAATTGATTACATTTGAAAAATAGCTCTTCCAGTTTGAGATTGCATGGGAGTCGATTCAGCTTAATATCAGTTTTTTGAGGATAACTTTCGGAAAGGTAAAATATATCAAAATTCCACTACGGAGCCAACAGAGATATTTTTGATATCTTCAATACGATATAACTTCCCTATTTAATTCTATCGCACAATTGCCAAGCGTATACAGCTATAATACCATCTTGAAGGTATCACAAATATGTGACTATCCTCCGTGTTAGACGTTTGCCATAATCATATCTTTCGAAAGTTAAAAAAAACTGTTATTCCGCTAAATCGACTCCCATATGTACTCCTAATTGTCGTTCTATTTCACGTCATGCAGACGTGTAGAAGATTATGAACAAGAATGTGAGAGAAATTTCAACCGTTTTGAAAGTGGACAACAATAATCCTTCATGTACAAATATCCCAGTGAGTTTACATGTCGTTCTGCAGCCGACAATCGTTTAAAACATAATCAGAAAACAGCTGCACGACAAAGAATTTTATTATTTCGAAAACAAAAAAATAACTAATTCTTCGACTACATTCCCAACAACTATAGCTACCATTCAAATGCCTCGCGAGTCGACAAACAATAATGGACATTACTAAATAAGCTGAAGTTTTTAACTATTTTCATAGATTTTTTTCTTTTTTTTTTACTCTTTCCAACACATAGTTCTCATCTATACTGACTGTCATTCGGCAGCCATCTGCAGATGTTTCCGATGTCGGTCTTGTACAAAGATCTCAAACCCTTACGGGAGTCTGTGGAGTCTATTATAACCAAAAAAAAACTACCGAGATAAAACAGTGAACAGACTAGCTTCTATAACAACCGTATTCCTGTCATAGCCCTCTGCATCTTCCGGTTGCAGCCCAAATACCATTCTTCCGGAAGAGATAATAACTATAGAAACGAGGAGAAACAAAGAGCAGCATGTAAAAAGTGAAATGATTTGTGACAGACCTTGAGGCGCAGTAGTTGATTATGTCATAAATTGATTATGTCTTTAGAAACATAATCAATCATCAGAAAAGAATATATATTTTATTGATCCAAATTGATCGTATATTAAACAAGGTATGCCAACGAATGCAAGTTGTACTTAAAATTTTAAATATAGAAGAGATGAATAAATAATAGACTATAAAAAGCTCGAAATGTATACATCCTAACGCTTTCGTAATTGTTTTATTATTGTGTGTGATTGGATCTGCAACATTGCACGATATTATGCATTACACTTTTGTAAAAGCACAGATGGAGTTGACAATGTACCAAATATTGTAAATTTTCCTCACATATAAGGATCAATGTGTAACGATTTATCATATTTATTATTTACTCAAATATCGCCTTTACCGGAATAGTCCAATCAATCCATTGTTGTAAATGAATGAATAAATACACATTATTTACTACAAAATAACTTTCACTCAACCTTTACGTTTACACTTCTACAAATAAGCAAGTGTTATACCGATTTAAAATTGAAAATCCCACCAGACATGACGAATAATATGCCTATTTGTATTTTCGAATAGAAATCAACGCCCTCTAAATTGAGGTAAGATCGAAATGCAGTTCTTTCGAACGTAATAAGAAAGATTTCCACAAGGGTTGAATATGGTTAACGTTTGTTGTACCAAAACGGTTCCACCTATTTATAGAAGAAACGACCAATTTCATATGGCCTATAGCTGGTACTCGACATACATGCTCGATCCGATTCACAAGCACAATAATTATCGAACCAGATTTCTAGTATCTTAAATTATCTCAAGCTTGTACGTAATTACTGCCCTTAATTAATGTGTTTTCTTTGATAGAATATAAAAACCGGTACGTTATAAATAATAAATATATGACGAGTGTAGGCTACTCGAAACTCCTTAACGTCAGTGCTGAAGCATAAGGAAGACAGGCTATCGGAACCGCCAAATCTTATGAACATGTTCATCGACATGCGAAACATGTATCGACTAATTCTCTCAACAGATAGTCAAATCATATCTGGTTCAGTTTAATTATAGAGTGCAGTATTAGAATATGTAATTAAATCAATTTATTGTAATTTATTTAATAGTAATATGAGGGTTACGTTTTTGATTATTATTTTCTTACCAACGCGTTTTATGAGAAGTTTGACACAAAATGATTTTAATTAAAAGTTCAACGTGCAAGTAGATCTAATTATGAACAGTTATAATAGAAAAGTATGTAGTAGTGATAGCCAATAGGTAAATTCATTCCCATCTAAGTATGTTCACACACAGTACAGATGCAATTAATTGGGGAACCCAAGCTCCCACAGCTTGACATGAACGATTCCAGAGACTTTCCGGATGAACATATTCACATCATGCAGAAAAGTATTTCCTGAAATAATGTCGATCCATAATAAACATTCACAATAATATGTTACGTAAATCGATGGCAGAAATATCGAGTATTATCCTACTGTGCAACTTTCCAACTTTGTTATTATTCTATTTGACAGTTAAGGTCTGCGTTTCAAGACGTATTTGCTAATTTTGTATCTTGCACGGTTTAACTTTTATGATCATACACATAACTGTGAAGTTCCCCTGGCTGGAACTTTCTGCCCTGTATACTGGGACGCCTTAAGAACTAATTGTTTCACTATTTCATCGTCTGCTTAGTGATGCACAACCACTTCTGTGATGGAATGATCTGGGGTGATAAAACAATAATTTAAAATAATAAGTAACGCGTCGTTTCTAAAATACAAGCACTATATAAGATACCCGACAAACTGGATGAGATCGACTCAGCCAACAAAATTAAAGGCTCCTCACGAAAGTTAAAATGAGGTGATAACATGGCATTATAACTCCACCAACCTGAGCAAATAACTGGCCATTAGTGCTTAATAATCCAACTAGGCTCCGAATAATAATGGTCTTCATAGAACGATCTGCTGGGAAAATAACAAAAATAACTATCCATTTTGCCACACTGATAAACCCTATCATTACAGGGTAGTTTAAAATAATTGGGGTCTCAAAAACGAGAAAATAATAATAACGAGAAAAAAAATCGTAAGCGTGGTCTTTCACGAGTATACGGAAGAACTACCACGAAGAAAATCGCTTAGATGTTAATTAACTTTTTTTTTTCAATGAATATTCCGGAGCAAGAAATTAGTTGACAATGAAAAATGACTGTTCAAGTTTTATGACTGGGCAATCGAGGCGAGTATAAGCAAAACTTCTGCGGGGGTAATTGTTCGTGCGGGGAAAACAGGTGCACTCCAGTATAGGCCTAAACCTGTCGTAAGAATGTCGTCCGTCTTTCTGGGACGATATTGAACTGCAAATATAAGATAGAACAACAGGTGTAGGTGGAAAACTGGACTATAGATATATGAACAGTTAACTGACAGGTATGCAATTGAAAATAAAATATAAAGGACTTGATATTCGAATTTAATTGATGAGATTTGTTGTGTATTGTCTGATAGTTGACTGGTTATAGTGGGTATATGATTATGCCACCGTAAATGCATTCTGTAGAGATATACTCCTATAAATTGATTCCAAGAGTTATTCAAATAATTGACAATGGCCGTTTATACGTTCATCATGAGTGTTTAATTAATGAGACCAGTGTACAACTATGAAGCCCGAATTGTTATTTTATAAATTGAAAACCGTTGTCTCAACAGTATACTTACAGAGAGTTATAATTTGTTACCAGTACTGAATTAACTAATTATATTTTTTTTTCGGTAAAAGTGCGATTTTGGCCTTCAAAAAAATATAATTCATTTCCGAAAATATTTACATATTATTTTAAACATTTTCTTCTGAAACATTTTGAAACTTGTCGAAAAAGACGTGGTCCAAATGGAAAATATGGTAAATGAAACATTAATTGTACCAAAAGTACAAGAAATCATGCATGCTATTTAAATTAATAAGTTGAAAATTCGAGTTTTGTTGAAATGTGTAGTTCAACAGTTTACAAAATTGTATTCAAATCGAAGC
Organism: Brachyptera putata; assembly: GCA_907164805.1. Taxonomy (NCBI): domain Eukaryota; kingdom Metazoa; phylum Arthropoda; class Insecta; order Plecoptera; family Taeniopterygidae; genus Brachyptera; species Brachyptera putata. The sequence continues at coordinate 14,827,557 of OU015468.1, read as the reverse complement.
TCTACATACAGATACACATAGGAACACATGGTAGTTGAAGACATGAAACATGCATATTATATATATATATATATATATATATATATATATATATATATATATATATATATATATATATATATATATATAAATCACAGCAAGACAAAACGTAAGATGGAAAAAATCATTGTTAAAATCTCCATCTCATCCTTACATGAACTTAAATCATGCTCGCATTAACAACTCATGCTTACTTTAACAACCAACTAGAAACGTGAAGGACTACTTAAGAGACTGGATGCGTCTACACTTTTCTCTCACGACTTCTGTTTTGATTAATAATGGGGTAAATCAAGTTAATCAAGTGCTTCTATCAAGCTGAATCTACATGCCAAAAAAATCGAGATCAATAAAGATGATAAAAAAAGTTTGGACACTCAACATACTGTAATGTAAATTTGAAAATTGAAAAGAATTGTTCTAGCAAAGCTATAAATTTATGCGAAATATATACATGAATGGGTGTTGTCCCATTGTTATCCCATTGTTGTTACAAAACGCTCACTTTATTCGTGGAAACAAACAAAAATGTGAGCTGCAGACAAAATTTGAAACAAAAATAAAACTTGGTACATTTATTACGCTCTAATAGTAAACTAGCTACTAACAGAGTTTTTGAAATAATTTCTCTGCATCATACTCGTATAGACATCAGCTAGTCTCGACGGAAATAAAGCCAATGAAGTGCACAATCACAAGCCGATTATGGGAAAGACTCCCATTTCGCCCCGCAGGGCTTTTTTTAAATTTAAATGATTGAAAGCGATTTCAAATAAGTTTTCATGAATAACGTTGGTGCAAAAAATGTTATTCTGTGGTTAATTGTTATAGATAATTCAGGATAAATTATTCAGTGTAATCTTCCTTGTGGTGCAATCATGTACGGCCTGGGCCGTCTCTGCGTACCCTGTGCGCACGTCTATCATGAATACATAACATTAGGCGTAAATGAATGCAAAACTAGCGTCAATTTGCAGTACACATACACAATCGACGACCTCCAAATTGACGATCCCCAGCAATTTAATTTTTATACCAAATGTTATATGTCTACGTTTACCCGAGGGCCATTTTGATGTATCATTTTACGGTGGTCAATTTGGGCCTGGTCAAATTATAACACAATTTTAGCACAAAGAGTTACTTTTTTAATGGCGACTACGGGTGGCATAGTTGCCCACTTACTACATCTCAACAATTACCTTCTACAAAATCCCATTTATTTCTGAAATTAAAGAATGATGTCATCTTTTAGTTTGTAAACGCATATCTTCCTGATTTGTTACAGTTTGCATATCTCTCTCTCTCTTTCTCTCTCTCTCCCCCTCTCTCCCTCTCTCACTCACTCTTCCTCCTTCTACACCTAATAACTTGCCAGGAAAATGTCCAGCTCGTGCTCTACCCCGCTGAGGTTATACACAGAATGTATCGATAAGGGGGGACGTCATGTCGACTATCCATTCGAGTTATTTCTAAAAATTTGAAAGTAAGAAAACGATGATGTGATTCGAGTCTGACTAGTATGAATACAGTCAAGTTTGGATTAAATACCATCAAAATAATAAAACCAGAAGATATTTGTTGGATATATTTTAAATATCAAACAATCTTTTGTTTATTAAGTTGTATAATTTATTAACAAAAACAATTGTATTGTTTAAAGACTATGTATACGATTGATATATTCAATCATCATATTCATCATATATCTCAATCGATACGTAATACAATCAGCTACCAACATTTGAATCATTCAATTATTCGATAATTTTTCAATTATCCATTCATTTGTAGTTGCATTTTTTTTAAATGACCATTCTATATTCATAGAACAATAAACAATAAGAGAATTCAAATAAACAATTCAATTCTAAAGCATAAGTAGAAACAAAGCTATGAAAACACCAATCGAATATTGAAGTATATGAGAATCTTTATTCATCTCGACAATTCAAATTATAGGCCTATGAGCACATTTGTACATTATACAAGACAGAGCGGGTTATGGGTGAGAGTTGATTCATAATATATAGTTCGCTTCGCTCAACCAATTAAGAATAAACCAAGTCATCGTTGTATACAGCATGCTATACGAGACGAGAGTAACAAGTACAGTTAAACAGCATCATGATTTCCATCATACGAAGCTGGACCTTTGAATTACCAACATGAAATCATGCGCGTCATATAAAGTCAATAGTAGAAGAGAAATAACATTACAGTTATAGAGTCTCGTAAATAAAACGATAGACAAGACAGGTATTCAGCTGAAATAAAAATGTATTTTATTCCAATTTATTGTCTGGTATGTTGATAACCTAGGAAACGCTATACATGTTTGTATTGATAGATGAATGTGATAAGATGAATAGCGAAGTTACCGAAGTAGTTACGGTATCTGTCGGACCGGAAGTAGGTTTTAGTTGAGATTGAATAAGTTATATTTGTTCGGTTTGTCGAGTTAGTTTAGGTTGGTTTGGAGCAGTTAGATTAATTAAATTAGTTGGGTATACATAAAAATAAGATTTTGTGTTTTATTTTCAAAAACAGGAAACGAGCCGGTTGTGCCAATTGATAATCCAATAGTATTTAGTTAATTTGTTAAAAGATAATACAAATCAATTTTCATAAAATTATGTTTGATATATGAATCAAATGTAGGCCTCATATGTCTTATGCAAAAGTATGTGATTGTGATACATTTATTTATGTCAACAAGACACGCGTAGGCCTATACAAGGGTGATAACAGGTCAATTCGATAATTATTTCTTATTTCTCCATAGTCCTGAGGGCTTGAGGAGAATATATATAAAATTGACATATAAAATATATATAATAATCACGTCTGCAGCGAACGTTTAAATACTTATGTCCCTATAAATGGCCTGTTGAAACGAGGCACTGTAGTGCCAATCCTATGTTCTTGGGCAATTCAACACCCCGTGTGAACAACACCCCTTTATTTCAATCATGTTTTGTTGAATCCTACATGATTGACAAGCAGAGAAGAGCGATAAAACATGGCCACCTATAGTATACTTGCAAGACAGCATGTCATATCATAAACAATTTGAGAAATTATTGCTGTGTTCGACGTAAAAATAGGGTCTTGAGCGGTCTTTGGTCTTGAGCTATACACAATTGACAAGTAATGACAGATAACACCAATTTTATGTATTACATAGATAAATATATTTGACTTCAACACTGCATTACCGCGATGTCATATGTTTGAATACCCAAGATGTGCAATATAAGATTCAACCTCTGTACGATTGGTTCTCAAAGGCTCGTTTGAACATGCCATAATGATTGTCGCGGCCCGCAATGACTTTGATGATTTCAATACCAACATTTCAACATTATATTTGCTCGTGACATTATGGTGTGCAGGATATGCACATAGATTTCATTGGCAGTTATGTGATAATAGCGGGCTCTGGGATGCGTGCTGCATAGGCAAGTAGGCTGGGCGGGCGCACTATTTAACAGCGATGTTAGACGCACGGACGTGGACGACTACTTCCTACGACATCCGCTAGCAGATCACCCATATTCATGTACAAACAGATACTACTTTTTCGAAACTTGACACACAATTATTCGTGCTCCAACCAGTGCTCCATAGAATAAAAAGTTCACGCCGGGTTTGGTTCATATAGGCAAATTACGATCATGAAAATTCAAAAATGCAAGATAAAAAATTGACAAATACATCATAAGATGCAGACAGCAATTGGCGAAGAAGCTAATTACTCAAATTGTATTATTACAAACGTACGTGGAAAGATAGCTTGTATGTAACTGTAACACTCGGCCAACTTCACGGACGTCGATATTTCCCTCACAGCGGATACAAATACATAGACCTATATTACTACAATACACTATGTCTAATACATCACTATACCGGTAATAGTTGTATGTGTTTAATATTTGTATATTACTACAAATAACACCTAAACTATAAGTGTGGACGTTTGTTATAGATTGACATTGTTTCATAAGATACTTCTCTGAATGGTATCAAGCAGTTTGTAACTACAAAATGTTCAGACGGAAAGTAGCTACAATCGTTCAAGTGTTACTATGACATTACCATTTTTTCGCTGTGAGTAGGTTCCCCTTCATGGTCAACAAATTTCCACTTTTCGTATAAATATCCGCATCTTTTAATCACAGACAGTAAGGCCTATAATGTTTTATGATGGCGATAGCTATCGTCTTATGCAATTTTTTATCGATCAAATTGCATCGATTCACTTTATATACGTACTTTTTATTTTACGTACCTTGAAATTTCTTGTGAAAAAATAATGATATGACGTCTTAGTTCTAACAATAAAATTGAATAAAAAAATGAAAAACAATTTATTTCAATTATTAAAGGGCTCAACTTCAATTCTCCCTCGAGCGACAAATAAGATTTAAAACTTTAGAACAAGACTACTTCTCGAAGTACAGGATCGATGCCTCTCGAACGCACAAGCACTTATAAAATAATGATTCGGAATTCACCAAAATTAAGATTTAAATTTATACACGAGATCGGTCTGAAACTACTTCTATGCACGAGATTCATAATTAATCCGTACAATTCGACTTGATTTACTGTGACGGGTGAAACTGTGACTATAGCACGCTGGGAGACGGGGTTCGATTCCAGCTATATGGTCGACCACCAACGACAGAGGTTTTTCGTGGTTTCCTCAGTCACGTCATTCTCAGACGATAGGATGAAACGTCATTTTATTGGGTGTTTGGGATAATTGGATGGCGGTTGTAGTATGATCTCACGAAACCATCGCAGTATCAACTTGGAACAAGTAACATATTGTGAATGATTCTTATATAAATAGTCATTATTTCAGAAGACATTTGGGCCTACACACAGATACCACCCACATCCCGATTCATATATATATATATATATATATATATATATATATATATATATATATATATATATATATATATATATATATATATATATATATGCATATATACAATCCACAAGTAGATGTATAATAGTGATATGAGACCGCATTGCTATTTAGTATTCAACACGATACCTGATAAACGATAAGTTGAATATCGAATATCATTTATCATTTTTTGTTCATCAAAATCCCGCCCATCATCAAACTTGATAGTTATTCTGAATCACGTGACTAAGATCAGTCATGCTGTCTTCATTGACTGGTTCTAATACACATATCGTCTATCTGCACGGCTCTCCTCCATTGTAGCTCATTTCATTCTTGTGATCTCGAGTCTCTATGCGAGCGCAGTGGCGTAACCGTTTGATTATTGTTTGCTTATCTACCCCACCAACAGCTAGGTTATACGGGGGTACGAACGAGCAGGTGATTATGAATGTATGAAGTGATGATAAGTGAAAGGAAGTTCACAAAAACCCATGCCTTTTGCGGGACTCCACGCCCAACGGTGGCTTCACTTTCTGAGCGATGCTTCAGCTGACTTAGCTACCGAGGGCGGCTATGTTGCGTAATCAAAACACCATTTCATATGCTTCTATCCACGAGAAAAAGTCGTCCGTCAACCAGATATAGGCCAAAATATTTGTGAAATCTTCTGTGATCGGGTGAGCGAAGCGAAGATTCAATTTTAAACGTGTGAGAAAATTGTTTGCTTTGTATTACGCAATCGGTCTAACTACTTCCGAAATGAATAATTGCGAGAGATAGATAATATCTCATATGGAAAAATATTTAAAATATATTCACTCGAATGAATTCGAATTTCTACGTAATCTAAGCACATGATCTTCGGTTCGATATCCACCACCATCCATCTTTACATGGGTTTTCATGAGTTCCCTATATAGTCCGAATGAATTATGCCGAGATGGTTCCTACAATACAGGCCACGACCGTTAACTTCCCACTGGTCCTCTCCATTATTTCAAAATACCGAAAAAAATGAACAAATAAGGAAGAAGAAAACAGAAGAATTCCAGAATGACAAGAAATAGAAGATATAAGAATAGAAGATATACCGGTGATAAGAAGATTGCAGATTTTTTACTCCAATGTGAATGTTTGAATTGTTAACTATATAGGCTATCCCTGTAATTATAACCTCAAGATTAATTCTTTGTTGAATGAGATATCTTATTTCAATTATTCTCTGGGGGTGGTAAGATAGCCCTAGTGGTGCCCTAGGAGGATTTAATATAAGTTCCCCATCCAAACGAGCCTACTTTCATCCATAACCACAGTTGGGGAACGAAGATTTGTATCAAGTTTCGAGGCGATACAAAAATAATAATGAATCAAATGTTTTGCATTTCTTCGTCTAGGACTCGAGATGTATTCCCTGGTCCAGAGCTGCGCCACTGAGATCTCTCTGAGAGCATCAGATGCATCTTATTGTTCACTGGTGCATGACAGCAAGCAAATTATTCAAGACAGAACATTGCAGCTTGGGACGAGATTGTTTGGTAATTGCTTTAGAGTATATATGTAAGTATGTATGTACAGGTTAATCAATAGGCTATATCTTTACAGCATGTCAGGCGGTATCAAAGTACAATACCAGAGATGATGGCTGGAGGCATTTTTAAAAACACATAATTGTTCTCGTAGTTAAAATAAGGTATGTTTTAATCTTGGATTATGTAAACTCTTGAATAATTTTCATGTTTCGTTTTAGTTGGCGGGTATACAAACAGTGTGGAATTTAATTTTAATATTTATTAATTGTAATTGGAGGAGATTGTACCAACCGATGATTATATATTAATGAGTTCATTACTTAATGTACAAAAATAGCATATTTATTCAAGGGTAATAACAAACTAATTTGCTACTAATCATCAGTTGGTACAATCGGCTCTTGGTACATTATTTATTGTTCAATAGCTTTTTTTAATTTTTTCTCTACAAATACATAAATTTTGATACTCATTCTCATTTTTATCGTCTTCTGTTCATTCTTTATCCTGGTGGGGAACTTTTCGCCTTCTGAAGACTGAGGACACCTTAATTAAGCAATTATCAAACCTCTCATATGACACATACATGACTGCAACACCTAATTCTGCAAATAGTATCACTGCAAATTCACTGATATTTACCACAACAGATGTGGTATCATCTTCCTTTGTTATTCAATTTGATAAGAATAATTTGATATATAATCTATTCGACTTTGAACCTTGCGAACCGCTCACAAGAGCTATATAGTGCAGCATCAGCATATTACGATACTTTCTCTGGTATTGAAGGTACTCTTGAATGTAGCTAGAAAATCTATCTTATGTCATGACTCGCCATCTCACATATCATACGTACAATTCCAACCACTCCATATAATCGAAACCAACTCGAACTTCCTTTGTTTTAATGGAATTGTATTCTTGTCTCGAGAACGCGTGTAATATAATAAGCCAGTTGTAGTTAGTTGCTGCAGAGCACTCAAAGAGGCATAGATGTTGAGTGATGAGGAGAGGGAGGGGTGAAAGGTCAACCAACAAAGGGAACATTAAGTGGTTGTCCGTTATATTATATATTATAGAGGGCTGTGCGTTCTTGGCGGCAATCAAGTGCAGAGTGCCCGATGGAGTTGCATTGTCTTTTGAGTGTTGGCGGTGACGAACGCACGTCTCTTCAATTATGTACTACTGACGATCAAGAATGTCGATTTGTCAAACTGTGAGAGTACGATTCGCGTCTAATAAAAAGATGCGGTTTACTTTTGACTATAATTGTGTGTAGTTCATTATGGAAAAAAGTATTTTAATCGAATGACATATTCTTTATGAGATAATTATGGTGTGGAGGTAATTATATTATAATGAATGATCGCGTTGATGAGGTATGTTTTTTACTGTCTGGGGGTCTCACAAGTTGGGCCACGGGCACACATGATTCTGTCTTGCGTGTAGATACATGGGAATTATATATGATATACTAATCAACTTTGCTTGATATTTAAATTACTCGACTTGTATCCACGAAAGAAGATTCCGAGCGACCGACTCCCCGTCCCACACCATTAGAGAACGGATGTTTCGCTCCTTCTTCTTTCGTGGAATTTAAGTATAGTCTCTATGCTGTGCGAATCATCCCGCTAATTCGCAAAAAGTGTCCCATAAATGTTTTTGATTGTTTTATTTTTTGAATTTCCCTACATTATAGGGACATAAGTCAAAACAAAAACTGATATTCTATCGAAACATTTCATATATAAAGTGACCCACACCCAGTGACTTTCCGTCTTCAGTAAATTTCTCGATACTTTTCGAAAAGCTTTCAAAATTAAAAAATTTCCAAAATTGAAGTATCACTAATACTGGTGAACCGTTATAGAGTGAAAAAAGTATTCTAAACTCTGAAGAATAGAAATAAAAGACTTTATATTGAGGATAATAATAAAGCAAGGTATGAAGTTTAAAATTCAAGACGCTGGAAAAGTTTTTGATATATTAATCATATAGAATAAATCACAGCTCTTGTAGATAGATCATAGTAATTCACGTATACATACGTCCGTATCCACGACATAATTAGGAAGGTCGTGAGCTATCGTGCGCTAGTGCTGTAGAATATGGGGACGGTCGCTCGGTACCTTCTTCTTTCGTGAATACAAGTTTATACTATGAATTGTTTCTATCCGTTTATCGCATATAGCTTGGGCTTATAATGTTTTCCTCGCCAGTTTGTTTCCATTGTATTTATTTATGCAATTAATTTTGAATTGTTATTTGTATCCTTTCAAAAGACTTTGATGAGGGAGAGAAGATATTTTATTTGTAATTGTAATTACTGAACACTACAACCATCAACTTTTACTCGAAGAGTAGTAAAAGTTCACTTCGAGCTTTTTACGCAATTTCATACAAAGATTTTTCATTGTTTTGCGTCATTTTTATAGTTCGAAGCTTTCTAATAACGTTCGTATAAAAATGCTTATCTAATTGGTTTGACGTTGTCTTCCGTCAACTCGCAAACTTACAGTTCATTAATCTGGATACTTACTTATATACTCAATTATGATTAATTTTCGTTTCATACATATGAAAAAATATTGGGAAATTAGAATGATTCTGAAAAAAGTCACGCATCCAACTGATTAATCGTCATGTATTTCATCACATGGCATCATCATTTTCGTCTATAAGAGATCTCTATCACTATATTCATGTATAATAATCACTTCATTATTTGTATTCTTGACCCTCTTCTATCTCTCTCTCTCTTTTTCTTTCTCTCTCTCTCTCGCTGACCTGTCCACCATCAGTATTATCTCAATTCAAATGCCGACTTCCCTTGTTTGGTCCTGTGCATGAATACATATAACTAGGGTCAACAGTGACCTCGATGGTAGTCATGAGTCGACGATGGACCGAGTAGTTATTCTTCTACTTTCTTCTTCGTACCACGATTGTATTCAAATCTCAGCTCTACATTATAATTCACATTCGACTCTTTTGATATTTAAATCAAATTAAGTCTTGCTTTCTGTTCAGCTGCAGTTGTTTGAGATTGCTAGTCGTATTCTAAGAAACGCACAATTGTGTGGCTTGTGATGACAACTAAACCTATCCTGGGCACATACAGTGACCGGGATGGATTCGAAACGAATTAAATGTATTTTCGAGTCAACTTGAAAACGTTCAGGCGATACATTCGACGGGCTTCACAGGAATACAATGTATTGATAGAATAACAGCGAAAACGAAAGATAGTGAAACTCACCCAGCAACAATGCAACAACTTCCCGCCAGGGTTATTTCACAAACATAACCGTGAATGACACAAAATTAACGAAAACATCATGAGATGCAGACACTGCAATTTTCTAGAAACTGCCAATGATTTCAATTTTATATAAACTATGAGATGGAAAGATCAATTGTTTGTAACAGTTCAACATTTGATATTGTTGCTATTGATATTTAGAAGCTTCGTACGATCGACATATTGGTGGAGGTGCCATGTTTTCAAACGACCTTTCAACAGCTAAGGACCGTAATCTATTCGCTATGCATGTACATTTTGTATTCTAATGTGAAGTAGCTACTCGTCGGACCGGAAGTAGGTTATTCATTGGTTTTAGTTTGGATTACATTTTTTTTTCGTTAAGTTAGTTAGTTTAAGTTAGTTTGGCTCAGTTGGGTTCATTAAATTAGTTAAGACTGGGTGATTGGGTTTGTTTAGGCTGAGCGTTACAACAAGTGAGCGCGTACGCATCAAAATCTTTCTCTATTGATAATCGACTCACTCAAACGTAGCGTAAGGTTCACTTGGCTCGGATACTGGATGCCCTCGAACATCGTCTCCGACTGCCACCACGTCTGGTTCTCGTTGTTGTTGAAGTCGGTGAGGTAGGACGCCGGGTGGCTGTCGGGACCGGGAGCGGGATAGCACACGTCACAGGACTTCTTGATGCCTGTGTTGCCGGTCTGTACGCAGAACTCGGTCGGGCCGTTCTCTCCGCACGTGTTCGTAGCCTCGACCAGCACGTTGAAGGCGGCGTTCTCGAACCCGGGAATGCATCGCTGTAATGGAAACAGATTTATGTACACGTAAATATTGGGCAGGTGTTATTTGTTGGCAGGTGGATCATCAGTGTATGTCGGTAGAAAAATCGGTAAAACGGATTTCCGGAAAAAATTTGGAAAGTTCGGAAAATCCTCATAAGAATAGCCCAGGGGGAAAATACTTCAAAACAAAAAATTTTCAAAAGCTTTCAAATTCATACAGAATAGGAAAACAACCATCATACACATTTTCAATGATTTGTACAACAATCGGATGAGGCATTACGAAGAAAACGCAATAAAAGTATACATTTCATCAAATATCAGGATCAAAACATGTAATGCAAAGTGTATATGCGACAGGTTGCTCTATGAATAGCAACAAGTTGCAGGAGGTTTTTCAGCGTTTGAAGTAGGCCAAGTTCTGTAGATGTAGATTGAGCTGACAGAGTATTTTTCAATTCCAGATTTCCATACTTCTACGCTCATCTCAAAACGCACATTCTGCATTTTCCTAGTTTTAGAAAATGCAGATCGAAATTAGGTCTAGGCCTACAGGTAAAAACATCTGAGATTAAATCTCATGATGAAAAGTGAGATTAAATGGTTTGAAGTATTATAAGAAAATCGATATGATTATACTTTATACAATTTAATCTCACTTTTCCCCAACTATATGGAAAAGGTGCAAGAGAAAACCTTATAAAATGTAACGTTTTTCAATCTACTCTTTTAGCATTCATCCATCTCAATTCTGATGTCAAAAACAAGACACGTTCGAAAAATGTATTTCTCATCAGCCACTACACACAATGTGAATGTGTATTCCAAAGTAGGCCAATCAAGTCGACTAAACGACTATTCTTTTCTGCATTGCATGTCAAGAATGCATTTCTTGGATCTTTGAAATGCAATCACGTAACGTGGTTCGTGTACAAACGACACAATTGCATTCCAATTATTATTGCAACTGTAATTCGTAATTCCAAACGTCAACTCGATTTTTCACAATATATTATTTTTGGAACTGCTATTCTCTTCGACTATACTGGATGAACTTGACCATAACGGACGAAGGAATTGTTTCGGACAATATACAATATAATGCACTAGTATAAATTTGGAATTTATTTTTCTCAGACTTGAAATATAAGTATCACGGTTGGTTTTGACTGTAGTTGGTCGATTTTTAGTACAGTCGATCGATTTTTAGTACAGTTGGTCGTGTTTATGTACACTTGGTCGATTTTTAGGAAAGTCGATTATTAGTACAGTTGGCCGATTTTTAGTACATTTTCCGGTTTTTATTACATTTTCCGGTTTTCAGTTGACCAATCCCCAAGAGCGTATTATAATACTATACGATTTGTGAGCTCACTCATGACTGTAGGACTTATAACTATTTGACGACGTATCAAATAAATTGGTATTACAAACATTATCACGATAATACAATGATGGCAAGATGTTATTACATCCTTGGGCTTACGTTTCGGATGAGCGTAGTGGAGGCTCTGATATCACGTATCAAAAAAATCGGTCTTCGTTTTCAATTAATTAATTTTGATTGATTTTGTACTTGGAATACAGGTCAGAAAAAGTAACCAATCGACTCAAAACTTTTTCTGCATATCGGCGTCATACTAGAGGTTGTTTTTCAGCAGAAATACGGCAGTGACTTAATAGCTTCCAGGTCCAGTATAAATTCCTTATAAAATCAAGATCATCCTCACTGAACCGTCATTCAGGATACAGGGGTTCGATTTCCGCCATGTTCGACCATCCTGACAGGGGTTATTCGTGGTTTCCCTCTGTCGTTCAGGTCAATACTGGAATGATTCCCTGAAAAAAAAACAGGCCACGACTGACTCCTTGACTCTTTCCCACTATCCAGAAACACCTAATAAAATAACCTTTCATCTCATCATCCCATCATCTCATATATCATTCACCGACGTCAATAGATCGTAGTTATCAGTAGAGTGCGTCGTAAAACCCAATATAAATGAATGAATAAAAGATCATCCTACAACGCATGCATGTAAGGCGTTTTCGAAGCCACTATGCAGTCACGTCTGAAGATGTTATTCTATATTTTTCTGTGATAAAAATATATTGTTCGTGCTTTTTATTCATATACTATTTATTACTTGAAATTGTACAAGAATAGGATGAGTTGTTCAGTGGGAAATAATTATAATGATGTTTCTTAGATCGATTCAACAATGCTATCAAGAAGATCAAAAGGTGAAGCTAATTACATCGTTGAATGATTTAAAAAATATGCAACAAGTAGAACAGAAAGGACGCGTGCATTGATGATTTCAAAATCAAGGTGTGTATAGGCCTATAGCTTCCCATTACATTCCATATGGATACGCCTATCCCTATATTGCTCATTATACAACACATATGCTGCGTATTCCTAATGTTACTATAAAACTTCAACAGTAACGGTAGCTTGGCGTTTGGTATTTCAATTGTAATGAACTAAATAAATTATAATAAAATAATGACTGAAATAGTAGGCCTATATCTAAACTTTGTCGTAAATCATAATCAACGATGCAGGGCTTGTCCTATTTACTAAGTCTTTTGTAATGACTCAACTAAACAACCACTAATGATTTTAACGATTGTAAACCATTTCCAAACATGGTTTAAGAACACTGAGAAGACCCTATAGAGAAGTTGGTGAATTCAATGCTTGCCAAAATAAAATGTGACAAATGAGACCTTGTTCAAATACATATTTACATCATAAAGAATAGATTTGTAATTTCTATTTGTTATTTATAGATTTGTTTGCTACTAACATTTTAGTTGCTCTGGTGACCTAACCAGCAAGCCATCTCCCATTTCCATCCAGTACCATAGCAGAAACGTTATTATATAATGGAGTACATACATATATCAACTTGTATAAGCTGGGACTACAATTGGCTTTAATGAATTTTAACTGCTTGTTGAGGATGCGATGCACTTGACCATTGAAAAAGTAATAAAAACTATTTAAAGGCTCTCATACAATCCCATTCTTTATGTTCGTCACAATGTATGACAAAGAGCAGCACAAGAAAAAGTATCGAGGAAGTGAAATAATTCGGTAGAAAAATACGTATATCCCTACATGTTGTTTCGGGTTCGATTCTCGCTGTGAGCACGCTCGGGTTTCTGTTATATGTGAACGTCCTTTCACCTGCACTATGATATGATTTTTGAATACGTTTAAACATTGCGAACTCTTTCTTGAGTCAAACCTGGATCTCCCGATTACCAATCTGACGCGACTATGTTCTGGAGATTTTAAAAATATCGGTTCTCATTTTGAAACGTCATTCATATATAATCAACTAATTTCAATCACCCTCTTTTTATAATATTTCCATCAACTCCTCGACATGGCTTTATATAGTTTATGCCTATAACAAATTCATTATTCTATACTTCCTCATATAACTTCAAATTTGTATTTGTCATTTCATTATTAATTATACATTTTCATTCTTTCCTTTTCATTATCATTCTTTCAATTATTCTATAATTATATTGATCAATTATTTTTTGTCACTTATGGCAGTCATTGTTTTGTGGATGGTCGAGGCTTGAATCAAGATCAATAGGCCTATGTATCCGGATACAATGAAGATATAATGGCCCGAAATGTCTAAATAAAAATGAAAAATTCTTACTTTACCAACATTCCTTCATCATTTTCGCACTAGAATGTTGAGCGTCGGTTGTTGCTCTAGTTAGTGTGTTATTATTGTTAATGATAGCACCATTATATCTGACATCATAATTGTAATAGCACCTACACAAGAATACGCAACGATGACATCATAAATATATTAACTATCTTGATCAAATAGCAGGAAGACGTGACGATGTTTGAATGAGGAACTGCAAAATTATATAATATCTATTTCGGTTGTTCGTTCATTTCGATCAGATTATCTTATTGTTGGCAGCTGTGGAGTATCTACACAGACAGACACTATACTGGTATCCATGTTAGGAGAAGGTCATCTACCAACATAAAAAAACACAATTGTCACAGCTATACTCATGTTGAAGAAGAAGAAGAAGAAGAAGAAGAAGAAGAAGAAGAAGAAGAAGAAGAAGAAGAAGAAGAAGAAGAAGAAGAAGAAGAAGAAGAAGAAGAAGAAGAAGGAAGAATCAGATAATAAGAAGATTCAAGATTTTTTCTCCTCACTGTGAATGTTCGAATTGTTTTCTATAACTCTGAAATTACTATCTTATTTAAGATTTTTTTGTTATCATATATCAATTATTGTTTGTGGTGTTGAGATCGCCCTTGTGGTGCCCTGTTCAAATGTTCTCATCTTCCATCCGAAGCCTTAATTTAGGAAAAATGATTTTGCATCAAGTTTCAATGTAATTGAAAAAAAAAGATAAAACGGAGTTAGCAGAGAGCCTTCTGTCGTGAACACAAGTATAGTATGCAATATACAACGTTAGCATGCAAGCAACAGTAATTTGAAAAGTGTTCTTCCTGGATGAATCGTGATGTATATGACTTTAAACCAGCGGCATTGCTTTGCTAATTTAATGGGTAAACACTAACTATATCGGGTAGATCAAACGATTGATATATTATAGGCACTGCACAGCTCATTCAAGAGAGCGGGGTTCGATAACCGCCACGATCGATAATAGTGTGTTAATAGTGTGGTTTCCCTCAGTAGTTCAAACGAATACTGGGGTGATTGAGGTGATGTTATATGAGGTCAAAACCTTCTCTTTCCCGTCATTACAGAAGACTCAAGTGGTTATCACATTGGTATAGTATAATACAATCAAATAAACTCATTATACATTGTCATACAAGAAGCAATATGATTTTTACTATAGAAATATTTTGGATGAACCCATGAGCACATAATGAATTAATTATTATTATAATTATAATTACAGTATTTGGGTATAGCACACACCTATTGGTTACTTAATTACGAGATGTTTCTTCCTCTAGCTTGTTTCAGTAAGGAATTATTGTTCTTACACAATCACAGTATTTATTAGACGAACGATAATGATTTGGAGCACTCACATAAGATTTGTGACGTCGAACTTTCGTTTATCTTTACAAACAATAACAAAATTAGAAATAACCATAAACAAAGTCACGAATAAATCTGACATTATCGTGAAAGTTTCTACTGTGGTGACTGTTTTAAGTCGTTCCACTAATGCTCGTCCAATTAGAGAGTCCAAAACAATGAAAAATAAGACGAAAAAAACATTTTAGTTTCACGTTCGGAATTATGATGAAGCGGCTTTTTGTTAAACCTATTAGCGTTATTTATCAGATCGGTAAATCGACGTTTCCTAGACAATTCGAATTTGAATGATCGAAACACAATATCGTTCGATGGTGAATACCAACTCGAAACGTGCGTTCAAACCTTCACTATACACAGTCACCTTCTTACACAACTAGACAAGTTACATCTTAATCTCATCGTATAACTGGACACTCTAAGACGCCGCTAAACTGGTCTCAATTTATTGCACCTTTTAAAAATTAAAACCTTTCTATACGAGAATAATCTTAATTCTTTCCAAATCCTAAATCAGTATTTTAGTTCTACCTGTTGAAGTCACATCTGCACTATATATATATATGTCATTATGATACTGTGTTTATAGATATTATTGTGTTACTTCATTAGTTCACTATTATTACGTTGTTATATTTCAAGTGGATCAGGTTGAGAAGAGTGCATGGGAGTCGATCTAGCGAAATATCAGTTTTTAGGTATTAGCTTTCGAACGGTATGAGATATCAAAATTTGGTACAGTGAAAACACGTATATCGTGTTATCACCTTCAAGATGGTACAAAATAAGCTATAACTCATCAACTCATATCACGTAATTGTCAGATTTATCAGCTAAAAAAAAACATTTTTTAGCTGGACGATTGACAATTATAGGCTATATGAGTTGAATAGCCATATTGTAGCTGATGTATGTAATAAGCTAATGTAATGAAGCTAATGTACGATCTTGAAGGTATAAAAAACTGTGTTTCACCCGTATTACAATATTAATATTTAATACCGTTCGAAATCCGATTCGAAAAATGATATTCCGTTGAATCGTCTACCATGCACTAAAAAAGTACACATTTCTGTGATTTGTGACGTATCTTTCAACTCGAAATAGTATTGATTCGATGAATTTTCCTGAGAAATATCAGACCTGCAGGGATGCTGATGAGTGATCAAGTTCAGTTTTCGTTCTAAATATACCGACTGCGAAGAAGCTAACCTTCAAACAAACGAGCCTGGAATTTTTTTGTTTATATGATCTGGGTATATTAATACATTTTATTGGAAATTCTTCTCTTACGATATAATTTTAATGTTATAACTTTGCAGCAGAGGTATGGTTGATAGTTCAGTTCACGCTGAAATGTTATACAAATAGAATGGAAATATATGAAATGTAACATCACCACACGAAAAGATTATAAAAGAAATAATAACTTACATAGGGGTGCACACAGGGTACGCAGAGACGGCCCAGGTCGTACCTAATGCATCACAAAGAAGGGCACAGTATTTTTCTCCCCTGAATTATATTTATGCCATGGCAATTGTCACTACATATCATATTTTCTTGCATCGACGTCATTTTTAAAAGACTATATAAAATCACTTCTAAAGGCTTGAAATTTTGAAAATTTCGGGGTGAAATGGAAGCGTTCGTCATTATCGGCTCAAGATTGTGTAGGCCTATTAACTTGTCATTGACCTACATGTGCCTGATGGGGAGGACTTATTTATGATCGTTCGAACGGAGCACCACAAGGGTGATCTTATCACCTCAAATATAGGCCTTTTATATAAATGCTGTTGAATAAATAGCTCGGAACTGTTTATTTGCACATCACGTGAAGATGCGGTAAATTTGTCTTTATTAACCGATTGATTTGTACCAACTATAAGGATCTAATACATTTGAATCTAATAGTAACTCATAAAACTAAAACAGATCTAGCCAAGATGAGACAAACTTTGAAATCTGACCTATCTCAACCATAAGCATTCAAACTATCAGAACTATCGCCATAGTCAAACACAAACTCTTCTGCATGTTTACCCTGTGAATGAGGTGCTAATTGTATTCGAAAACAATGCTCTTTTCGTAGTGATTGAAGTCGGAAAATGGCTTGATGCCAACCGGAAGTCGATCTTAGGGGGAGTGAACCCTATTTGTTCGCTAATTCTGTCGTCATGCCAGTCATGGGATATATAAACGATAAGATAGAAACTGAGAACTGGCATTACATGAAGTAATGTTAGCTTAGATCAACAGAGCACGTGCACTAGAACAATAAACGACGGAGTTATACAAATATACTTTTTGAAGTTTTTTTCTGAATTTTTTTAATGAGTGTGGTGGTGAGAGAGTAAAACCTTTACCAGGTCCGGGATATATGTTTTCTTTCAATGATCTTACCTTGGTTTGGTTCTATTCCAAACGAAATATCACAGAGCTTGTAATTAATTCAGCAATTGGGAAACAGTAGAACCTAGATGGATTCCAAACTTGATAAATGATGAATTGTATTTGATAATAATGAGCAATGAAGAAAGTAATTTTACATGTCGTTTTTGTCATGGTGGCCGCGTGGACACATTAATAAACCCCTCAACAATAATTAAATTTTAAAATATATAATACATCATAGAATGTAAACTATAATCTCGGATTATACAGCAATAAATGCTAATATATAGCAATATATAGGATCAAATAAGATTATAAATCATCTAAATTATGTAACATGAGGACGAATTGTTAGATCTTTCAGTTTTGCATATGAGTTCAAATCATACTGTGAATCAGTTTATTGTAATTCGCGATGTTAACTTGGTCGAGTAGTGTAGGCCTATACAGGTTTTTCCGATTAGTGTGAGATACGTTCTTCAAATAAAACTTCAATGTAGGAAGAAGAAATGCTGGGTGAAATAATTGGGTAACACAAATTTTTCCTCCTCTGTTTTCATGCATGAATATTGTGTGAAATATAAAATCAAAACAGAACGTTAGACACGTTGTGCGATATGGAAAAAAGTGTAATTTGCACCGCTGTAACAGCCCAATTTATTTTCTTAAAATATAGCTGGTAGCACAGCTCTGTATAACGCTGTTGCTCATCCATCGGTACGAAAGCTATCAAACAAGCTATGATATAGAACTAAAACAAACATTCTAACATTCTTCAATCGATGCGAATTAATCTTAAATTCCTCAGGTCTATACAAAACTGAAATGAAACGCCAATTTTAACAAAAAAATTATATATTCAAATAATCGGGCAAAGTTAAACGCACCAAAGTTATAAAGTTGATGCATTTCAAAAATGTTTTACAAAATACAATCGATTGATAAATAAGTATCAAGCATTTTCGAACAGAGTGGGAGGTAATGAATATAACACAGATTTTTGAATACCTTCAAGACGGTGTGAGCACACACTATTCAACTTGATGGTATATTTTTTCAATGTTGATATCTCTCATCATTAAAAAGTCATCACAAAAAACTGGTATCGACTCCCATGCACTCTTAACTGCAGTATTGTCACTCTTTATTTCTAATATAGTATCATAGTCCTCTCTTTTGTTCATTTTTATCATGTATTTGGGTTTTCAAAAGTGCATTTTCCAAAAAAAGAAAAACTAGAAAATAGATATTCTCCACTAATACAGTTGAAATGAGTGATCCTGCATTCGATTTTTTTCGATATAGTTCCACATGAACTTGTAAACGGATATGCTCTACTATACAATACATACACAAATTACACTGTACGACTATTTCGTTCACCCATCAACATAACATTGTATAGAGTTTCCTTACTAGCACGTCTTCCGTTTCATTATCTCGATCAGCACAGATATTTTACAGCTGCAACTAAAACAAATTGTCAACGTAATAAACTAATGTAAACGCCACGAAGGTAAGTTCAACACACATTATGATGGTGCGCGTACAAGCCGAGTTATTCTATACAATGAATATGCTTGTGTGTTTATAATGTGGGCCTACAACTAGCGCGGGGTGGCAAAGTACTAAAATTCTAAATATGTCATCACAAAAGTTACTAGAGGACGTAAACGATGAAATTTTTGATGAGTATTTCTCACATTTTCAATAGCTCTATTCCGATTCTGTTTTACATTGAAATCTTGATATGCCATCATTGTTTGATTTTGTTTCCGAATTATAGTAAGACCGTTTTAAAGCTATTGGTTGTTCTAACTTCTAAAATAGGAACTAACATAATGATTCGTATTGAAAAGTTTCAGAGGTGGAGAGAGAGAGAGAGAGAGAGAGAGAGAGAGAGAGAGAGAGAGAGAGAGAGAGAGAGAGAGAGGAATGACGTTCACATATACCGGGAAATATACAGAATTCAAAAATGTTTGCGCCTTATAGTTGAACAACAATTCTATGTATTGATCAACATTGTAAGGAAGAATATCATGATCCATGCTTAAAACGAGAAAAAATGTCAATAAGTGTGGGAAACATTTTATTGATCTATTGAATCAAGCCAATAAATAAATAAATAGTTGGATGATAAGAGTTAGACGCGAGACGTGACTCGTCACGCTACCGCACAACGAAATGGCCATTTAGTGCAGTCATAATATTTTTCGAAAGACATAGTGAGTTTATTGTTTATATGATGAAAAGTTCGCTTCACTTGTATTTAATGTTTCATTCAAATTCCAAACAATATATTACCGATTTTCTCTCTCTCTCTCTCTCTCTCTCTCTCTTTCTCTCGTCTCCACAATTCATATAAATTTATATATTTTATGATAGGCCTACACTCCAATGGCACAAAAGTGCGGTGGAAATGGCCCTACACTATATAATAAAACTATAAATGAAAACAATCAAAATCAAAAAATACTAACTAACAGAACTCAAATAATTCCTCTCTTAACACTTCCCTCCGCACTACCATATATTCAAATTCTTCTATCGTCAGGTCCCCCTCCACAATCCGTCCTAAGCCATCATAGTCTTCACCAGAACAAGGGAGGAAAGAGTACTTTTATATATCCCTCCCGAGACCCGCAACTGTCACGCTTTCACAATGTACACTACGAACAGCGTGAATTAATTCTCTTCCTCTGATCTGTTTCCCTAACTCCGCCTACATAGTATGATAAATATCATAATAAAAGAGATGCATATGTAGCAGATACTATTATATCGAAGATGAAATAAATAAAAAATCGTCGGATGAATAGGATACAATATGCAGTTGAGTTATATTTATTCAATGTACACACATAAACTGAAGTGCATGTTAGAAGAGATTACGTCAGTGCATTATGCATGCCTACCGCAGTTGCAAACTGCATCACATCGTCGTCTTGTGACAGTAAAAGTGCATGTGCATCATATATAGTGCAAGGTTTCAGACGATGTAGTCGGTTTGGAACGGCGGTGGGTGGCAGGCGGTGAAGGTGAGGTTGGGGGAGGGGGGAGGGAGAACCTACATCTGGAGGCAAGATGTGCCGAGATGCTGGTTGATGGAGAAGATGATATTCCAGAGCTCCAATTCGAAATATTTGTCTCACGACAAACGCTAAAGAATCGAAGTCAAGTTTATGAGTGAGCATAGTTTATATTTCGAATATGCGAATCATCTATATTCCAGTGGTGTAATAATTGATGGTGCGACGAGGTCGCCAAATTTTCACCGGCCCATTGAAATTATTACATCAATACATAAAGTAGTATGGATTAAATGATCTGTATCCAATATTATATTATATACATATATCGTATTGTATTGTGAGATGTCAACTCTGGATTGAAGAGAATATTAAAAACAATGTTCGAGACACATTTATTCAAAACTGTGTATTTTATGGTGAGTAGTTTTTGAAGTAATTAGAGAACGGGGGG
This sequence comes from Brachyptera putata, assembly GCA_907164805.1. Taxonomy (NCBI): domain Eukaryota; kingdom Metazoa; phylum Arthropoda; class Insecta; order Plecoptera; family Taeniopterygidae; genus Brachyptera; species Brachyptera putata. The sequence continues at coordinate 14,806,045 of OU015468.1, read as the reverse complement.
AGGGGGGGGGGGGGGGGGAGGAAAAATTTCCGGGCTTAGGGATGCAAAATGTCACAACACGACCCTGGTGGCATCATACACATATGGTGGTGGCACTGATAAATTTACTGTACGATGCTAATTTTCACTCACCATAATATATGAATACTTTATTTCGGTTTTTATAGACAATTGTACAACTTACGTATTCTTCAGAGACTATTACTGTTGTTTCACTCGAATCGATGAGAAATACTGAAGAACCGATAGAATAACATTCAATAACGAAGGAAATGCATTTAAGGATTTAATAATCCTCCTAGGATGCAAACCACGCTCAGAAAAATCAACTCCGTCAAGTTGTAGACCGGTATCCGATTGACTTCTCTTTTCTCGAAATGGCCATTTGTCAAACCGGAAGTGGGTTTTGAATTGGTCTTAGTTTAGATCAAGTTAGTTCAGGATGTTTGTTTGGTTAGGTTATTTAGTTCACGTTAGTTTGGATAGGTTTTTTATTGGGTTAGTGGACTATGGGTTAAATTGGGTTATTTAGGTTAGTTTAGGCTGCGCGCAACATCAATAATGCGGGTAACATATAGGTTCAAGACAGACCGATGGTCCGATAAATAGCGGAATGCTCCAATCATATAAAATTTTGAGTCAGCATCCAACTTGGATAATTCCAAATAACAACAGCGCATTTGATTGCACTTTTATCGTTATAGTTCTTATAGTTGCTATGACAACAATAAGATGCCACGTGCCAGTCTAGAGAAGCCCACTATAATAATGGTAGCCATTGTTTTTCATTCCATTCAGGCTAGACGCTATAAGCACGAAAAATACAAATATTTACTGTACAAAATGCTTTATGAAACAAGGCTTGATGTGGCATTTTTTTCCGAAAACACACAAAGTTATCTCAGAATGACTCTTTTACAGTCATACTACATTTGGAGAGAAACTTACGACACCTTTGTTTGAACATAAAAATATACTTATACTATATGTAATTTATATGACATTGTTCCTTTTTCACGCCCACATGTCGATAAGATTATTGGCTGAAGCAAGTTGAATGAACGTTGACAATTTGTGTATATCGACAGTTTTATATTTATCACTAAGAATTGGAGGCCCCCCTTGTGGCTCATTCAGCTAAGGCACCGCTCCAAAGTCGGGTCATGGTTCCAATCACGCATGATTTTGTGTAAACGTCCTTTCACATATCATCGTTTTATTAGCATCCGTTTCAGTTGTGCCCCCATATAGCCCAACTGTTGGTGGATCATTGCAAATTCATAAGTTCAAAGATATTTTCAAGTTATGTATACGGCAGCCACTGTTCAACGAGCCATCGGTCAATGTTACCACATGCGGACGTTGTTGTTGTGCGGACGTGGACCCAGTCTAACTGACTTGGTCAACCTAACCTAATCTAACTCACCTAATCAAACAAACATCCTAAACTAATTTAAGATAAACTAAAACTAAAAAAACTGAAAAAAAATGAATTTGCCCTGACGAATAGCAACTGTGAATTTTTATGTACACGTAAAAAGATTTCTGTGTCCTCTGTTTTAATTGAATTGAAAATTTTACGACGCGTCAACAACGTAGTTATTTGCTGTCGTCATAACAACGATATAAAACAAAAGTCCGAGTTGCTTGGGTGAGTTTTTATGTGCTGTGCATAGTTTCGTATATGTTTTTACTTTTATTATTCTTATTATTGCCATTGAAAACTTGGCAGAACGTGATTTTACCCCAATGAGTAACACGGTAGGACCGTTGGGGCGCCACAAGAACGATATTACTAGGCGCGTAGGAACTTTGATTTGAGTGTGTAGGGGGGGGGGGGGGGGGGAACATAATCAAAAGGTGCTATATACCTACAGGGGCGCTCGTACTTGTAAAATTACAAGTTTTTACTCTCCTCCTTCTTCTTCCCCTTTCTAACCCTTACAAGCCCTAGATCTCTCCATCTTTATTATTATTAAATTTGGTCACTAACATTTTCTATAACTGTTGAAGTTATATGATCTTCTACATCTGTGAAATCACCCTAGCGGGAACTTGATGCCCTATGAAGACATGGGGACGCCTTAAATCACGACAAACATCACAAAATATCCATTCTCATAGTACATAGCTACGTCTCTGTCTTATTACCATAAGCAAATAGCAGCCTTCATTTTAAGTAATAGATTCCTAATCGTACCGATGTCAATATCGTGTATGTTTCATAGCTCCCGCAGCGGAACACGTTCAAATACCTTCTTACTATTCAACCAACGTTGTATGCACCTTGTATATGTATATAGACTTGGTGTATAATTTTGAGACCTGCACACGCGTGTAAGTCTGTTCTCTTACACGAAGTCTGATGTACGGGGTGGGTGGTCTTATTCACTCTTCATCACTCCGTGAGCTTAATAGTTACGAGCAAGTTTTAATTTATTAGAGAATGTGTCGATTTTTTGTTGTTGTAGTTATATTGTGTTATTGTTGCTGACTCTCTTTACAGTTATATTAAGTATGAAAATCTTGGATGAGGAGGGGTGTGAGAGAATATTGATGGGAGGCATTATTCAATTAAGATTGAAGACGTGCGCGAAAAGAAGGCCGCCGCTCTTCGTTCGAGATTCAGTTATGAAGATTGTTGGAAATAAGAAGAAGAAAAATTGGGTATAGTAATACTAGACGGTGAAAAGCTACTTCCTCATAACTTGAAGATGGTTTATACTTTATAGACTTGGATTCGAAATTGCCTTTCAGCGGCGACAAGGAATTTAGAAATAATGAAGTATAGGTAGCCCACAGTTTCTTTGAAGATTTTTGTAAAAAGATGTATATATACGTAGTAGGGATCTTATGAATTTAATACGTTGACTCGTTTTGAGGCTCGATCTCGATTTTGCAGAATTATTTATACGGACGATCTATAGTCTATATAGGCCCTACGGTATTAAGATACTCCCAGGTAATCATCACAACTATCAGTGATTAAATTAATTCGTTTCTAGTTATGTTAATCCGTTTATAATTAACATCACTAATAGTATCAACAGCAACTGTTGTTTAATTGTCACTTATTGTTCACTTTTAAGTATAAGGAAGAGGAGACAAGCATTCAATTATTTTTAATTACATCCTATAGCTATCTTTTTACCTATTATTTCACAGTATGTATTCTTTTTCTTCAATATTGTGTTTATAGCGACGCACTGTGCTTGACTGATTACGGATAGCTTCATTGGCGTCCGTGAATGATATGATGGGATGATGAGATGGAAGGTTATTTTATTGAGTGTTTTTGGTTAGTGGGAAGGAGTCGGTCTTGGCCTGTTTTGGAGAACCATCCCAGTATCAACCTGATTTACAGAGGGAAACCATATGTACCTCTGTCAGGATGGTCGACTACGGCGGGAATCGAAAACCGGTCTCCTGAATGACGGTTCAGTAAAAGTAAGCTAGCCACTCGATCATCTTTTAATAAAATAAATGAAACCAAAAAAAATGAGGCTTAAGGAATTATTTGTAAAGTGAACGCTATGTAAAAATATGTAATCTGTGTTTTGAATGGGAAATAGAGGAACTGATTTTTTTCGATCAATATTGAATTTATTTTCGTGCGTATGATATTATGAAAAATTCAGAGGTAATTATCTAATACGCTGCATCAATTCAATTTTCGATTTACAATTCTTCGAAATCATTATCTTATTTACAAAACAAGAGAATCAGTAAAAAATTCAAATAACTTCAAAAAGTGAACGAAATATATGTAAATTAAATTGCAAGATCAAAAATAATAAAAGAAGCCCGCGTATAAAAACTAAATCTTATGTGCGGGCAATACCAGTGAAAGGTAATATTCATGTTGGCAACTCTTTTAACAAATAATGATGTATAACATCCAAAAAATTGTATAACATCTAAAAATAACTATATATGTTACGTTAAATAAAGTAATCCTACGAAAAAAATACACATCCATGAAAGTAATTACCACACCATTTTTTACTGGACTGAATTTGTTCAACTTCTTATTTGCTGTCTTGACTTAGACGTAGGGCCTATAACGTACAATCAACCACCACTGCTCACTGCAGTAGTTGTGGTCATATTCATTTAACCTCAATTCATTCATACACTCATTCATTCCGAATCCTACTGATATTATCTCAATTATCATACTATCTTACAACTCTATAAATCGTCCAAAGTTCATCACTAGATGATCCGCTCAAATCCTTGTCTACATCACGCAAGTACAGTTATGGTCACATAAAGCGGTCGATCATGCTGCATTAAAATGCATCCTGAAGAAAATATAATGATATTATACGAGCGAAACCAGCAGACAACGTACACACTCACTCCACGCATAGGTGAGCAAAATTAAGCGATTAAGCATAGAGCACTGAACAGTCATTCAAGAGACCGGGGTTCGATTCCCGCCATGGTCGATCATCCTGACGGGTTTTTCGTGGTTTCCCTATGTCATTCAGGTCAATACTAGGATGGTTCCTTAACAATAGGCCACGACCGACTCCCTCCTACCATCCAAAAACACCTAATAAAATAACCTTTCATCTCATCATCCCATATATCAGGTGAGGTATTATAGATACGGGGTTATTTCGTCGCATCGTGAAATTCAACTCACACGACGCGACGGAACAACCCAGTATATAATTTACCTCATATTCGGGGCGCTAAAGCCTCAAATAACTCATCCCATATATCACTCACAGACGCCAATAGATTCTAGTATTCTAGTAATAGATTCAATAGATTCTAGAATTATATAGTATGCATAGATTTTATATGAGTTGAAATTTTATTTTCGGATCAAATGATTTTGTGTGACCACAAGTGTACACAGCATAGAGTGTGGTGCACATTAAATCATACCAGAGTCTGGCAACCCCTAGGCAAGGCCAGAGGGTATTCGAGTTATCTTTAAATAGCAACTCAATTATGTGAAAATTACCTACTTAAAACCTAAAGGTTGTAAATAAAGAACAGAAATAAATTTCAGAACCCTCACCACATGCAATGCACGGCAATCCACAAATGAACGGAAAACTGAAACTATGTGGTATAACGTACATTCTGTAAGAACTATAAGGTCTAAGAGAGCGAACTAGTGGCTATTCGTCGGACCGGAAGTAGGTTTTAGATTGAGTTCAGTTTAGATTAAATTAGTTTAGGATGTTTGTTTGGTTAGTTAGTTATTTGGTCAAGAACACAATTATGTCAAATTGACGGAATTTTGTAGAGAAATATAATTTGCTCCAAAAATGGATAGATTCTATTGTTTTAGACATTTTGAGAAGTTCAGTACAAATTTTGAAAAATCATTCATATTCAATTAATTAATTCTCGTCGCCCCTCTCCCTTTTTTATTAATATATATTTATTTTAGTTTTACATTTACACCTCTCTCTACATGGCTTTATTATGCCTATGGTTCTCGACCCATCATTTTTTTCTCACTTCCCCATAGCTTTAGGGTTTTATTTGTTATTTCATACGCTAATTGGTTACATTTTCATTTTCAAATCATTTTCTCGATGTATTACCGTTCTTCCTTTTATTGTATCAATTGTTTAATATTTTGTGTCGTTCATGGCAGCCACTTATTGAGATGGCAGAGTCTTATAATGAAGATATTTATGTAGGTTACTTCAGATAGGTTAGGTTCATTCAATTGGTTACATTGGGTTAGATTAGGCTACGCGCAACAAAAACAACAACAACGTCCGAATTTGGTGACATACCGACGCTCTGATGACTAGCGGCACAGGCTCCTCTCAAGTGTATGATACGTCACTCATTGTTGACACAGAATACAGACAGACAACAATGTCCCTGAACGATATCAACCAATCTGCACATCTTATATTTTTGATACTTTCAAGATGGTACATAAGCCATAATTCACGTAATAACGATATGAATAATTATAACTCATATCACATAATTGTCAAAAGCACATAAAAATGAACACATTTTTCAGCTGTAGCATGTAGGCGATATGAGTTGAAATATTCTTGCTATTTTTTTTTTGTATCTTGAAGGTACATTATGCAGTATTACTTTATCCATTATTTTGATATCTCATACCGTTCGAACGTTGTCACCAAAAAACTTATATTTCGCCTAATCGACTCGAATGCACGTTAATAGATGAACGATCTTCTCCAAGGCCATTAATCTCCTCCGAAATGATGCAAAACGCGATCATTCATACGGTCGCTATTGTTTCACTCCATTAGAATTGTTCAAATGCTCAAAATGACAGTAAGGTTCATAGCTTCGATATGGAATGACCACCTCTAACAAGGGCGTATCTCCTGAATAGCCCAAGTCCTCTGTGAAATGATATTGTTTACTCGAAAATTCATGTATTTGTTTTAATTTTAAATGAAAGCCATTAGGGTGCAATTCACGTACCTTTTTTCTCGTCATAAACAACTTTTAAGTCAACTTAAAATATTTATTTATTTATTCTATCCTAATAGAATAGATTATCAACATACAACAAAAGCTAGCGTCAAAGTAAATGGGAAAGAAATGGGGTGCTGTACCAATAAATAAGTCAAGAACAGCAGTGAGGGTGCTCGACCTGTTCAAACAACACCATTCAACAAACTAAAAACTACAAAAAAAGGACATTGGAATATCATAAATGACGATTGATACTTTTGACTCCATCCATCCCATGAAACCAAGGTGATTGGCACATTGCGCATCGCAACCAATTTCATTTGTTGTTTTTATATTTTTCTAAAATTATAATTACAGTCTTTTGCCCAAGGGTTATAGGTGAGTTTTTTCCAGTTTTACCAATTATGGGTTTTGCTGCATTTTTACCAATAATGACGAATCTTTACTGGTACCTTCATAGATAATACATCATGTTCAAGGGAGTTTTAAACTATCAAATGATAGAAATTCTAAAGGTGCGGTGGCTTCCTTCAATAGATCTACCTAATGAAGATCTACTAGAAAACTCTAATATCAGAATGAAAAAAAAAAGAAAATCAGTCACGATGCATCATATGACAATTTTACCAAAACTAATTCGAATACACCGTTCTGATATCTAATTATGCTCATCCACACAGAAGAACTCTTTCCTACCTGCGGTTTCCCCGTGTCATCGTAGCACCGGGTTCGACTCTCGCCATGTCTCGATACTCCTAATTCCTGTTCGGTAATACCTTGTCCAGACATCGCACTTAACACTAACAATAAAAAACACCGCAATGTCGATTGCGGATTCCATGCCGCCATTATTAAAATGTGATCTTATTAAACTCACTCGCCGACCACGCGTTTTTTTTAAAACATGAAATCACACGCACATACACACGCAGAACTAACGAGAACTACACGACGCGTCCGCACTGTACCGCTTCCCGCCACCGACTGATCTGTTAGAAGAACTAGAAGACTGTGTGTAGAAAAACCTAAACTCATTCACTTGATTCGGCCTCGTACTGAGAGGTCGGTGCATCTGAAGACATGGATAAATAGACTGGGCAGCAGCTATTCATCGGACCATCGGTCTGTGTCACCACATGAGAACGTTGTTGTTGTTGTGCCCAGCCTAAACTAACCTAAATCAACCCAAATTAACTAATTTAATGAACCCAACCTATCCAAACTAAATAACCCTAACCAAACAAATATCATAAACCAATTTAATCTAAACTAAAAGCAATCTAAAACCTACTTCCAATTCGACAAATAGCCACTTCTGTTCATCGGACCATCGGTCTATGTCACCACATGCGAATGTTCCTGTTGTAATTGTTGCCACAACCTTAGATATTCCAATCTAGCTGAATTAGTCAACCTGATTAAACTAATCTAAACTAACTAACCTAACCGAACAAACATCATAAACCTACTTAATCTAAACAAAAATCAATCTAAAACCTCTTCCGGTTCGACGAATTGCCACTTCGAATAGACTTGGTGTTTGATGTTGACAGCTGATGAATATACATGACTGTGATTTGTTCGACGACCATATGTCAATGGTGAGAAAAAAAAGTTGAAGGTTCGAACCCACGTCCATGAGAGTACAGCTTTTCCTACTATAGTAGGTTTAGTAGCACCATAGCACTATAGCAAGGGTTTATTAAATCCAGTATCGAGTTAAAAGTATATATCTTTCTATTTCAACATCATAAAGTGGATATAATTCAATTCATGTGACTGTATTAATAAGTATGAGCATGAATAGTATAGCTTCACGTATACTAAAAGCTACGAATGTCCTCAATCGGTAGAAGATGGATAAATTCAAAAATTGAATCAACGAATACTGAATCAAGTTTAAGTAATACGGTACTTTATACAACTTAGACCTATAACTAAAATGAGTATCCAAGTATCATAACCATTTCCCGTTGTTAATTGAACGGAATGGTACTGAAAAAAACACGTAGGATGTCCTTTATCCCCCTCCCCAGTCCTCCATCCCATCACCACCCCCCAAACCCCCCTTCCCTCTCACACCATGATCATAAACACCCCCGGAAGTTAAAATATGGACACAAGATTAACGTTCTGTTATCTCCTCCTACACTGTGAACGCATTTTCTACGCTACAAGTTTTAGTACGTATACCAAATATATAATTCTTATTCGTATATTTGTGAACAGATATGGACGACGGCTGATGAAGTTATCTTATGTATTATACTGACCTTTTGAACTTATACAAAATTAGGTTGAGATTAAATAGTTATACCATAATGTATTTACATTCGAAGTGATTCCTAATGGTCGGTTTCATTCTCATCGGATTCTATTAACTATAGTTCCATTCGTTTGGACGTCCTGTCTTTGAATCCCGAGAAGACAATTTTGACAATTTTTCCAAGTTATTGTCGTGGTATAGCTTGAATTACAGCTATGTGGATATATATAGGCAACTCTAGTTAATTGACTGCAATCATCAGTATTTTAGTCGAACGTGAATATATATAATTATGAATTCACCAAACATTTATGTTTATGTTTTCACTGATGAAACGAATATATCTATTGGGATGCGAATACAATATAACAACAGTCTACAAGTAGGCCTATATATAATCACGTGTATTGCACATTAATACAGTCATATATCTTACTAGAAAATGCATTTTCAATTTTTCGAAATGAGCCGTTCTTATTGAGATGTCCGGCGCACGCCTATGATAATAAGAGTTCTACAATCAAGTCAGTCTGATAATGGGCGTAATGAGCTATGAGATCACTTGAGCTAGAATGTATTTCGTCCGGTCACACAAGCATCCACATTGAAACCGTGCGAACAAACTTCGATTATATTTAGAATGACTAGACTAGATTTTACAGATTGTTTACCGAAACTTTGATTTGAACACGATAAATAAACATCGGGTTTTATATAGATGCTGATATTTTACTGAAGAGAGACAATTTGTTTTTGAAAAATAACCAGAATTACAGACAGAAAAGGTCGTTTCCCTTGCGAAATATGAATGAGTTCTGCTTTGGATCAATTTTATATATCGGGACAAACTTTTGAATGATTCGAGATTAAAAATATGTGTTGGGAAGCACAGATCTTTATAATGCCTATAAAATGGTATGGATGAAAACTATCACACTGAGTAAAAAAAATAAAATAAAAGATAACTGAATCGAGCTGTTCGTATAGTGTAGATCTACATAGTGAAAGTAAACATAGTAAATATAAAAATGTAAATATTATGAATACAAAATTGAATAAATGAGTAAATAGATAAGTGAATATAAAAATTAAAATAAAAACAATATTAACGAATTTTAGGTGGATATTGAGATATTCAAACTTTATAAGGGCACATTTTGGTATTTTCAAATCCATATTAGCAAGCAAAAAGGTTTTAAGGTATCACTAGTCTCCATAGGGCAATATCTTCTCGCCAGGGTGATTTCACAGTTATAAATGATCATCAAACTTGGAGCGTGCAAGACACAAAATCAACAAATCATCTGATGTAGACAATATTTTTCGAAAATGCTAATGAGTCAAATTTTACGATAACAAGGGTGGAAAGATTTTATTGTAGGGATATACCAGTACCACTATTTTTGCCATCGATTTTCACCTCAGCGCGAGCCCTTACATAGGCCTACAAAGAAGATTTAGCTTGTGAATGTTCATTATGAATCGACAGTTTCCTATAAGATACTTACTTCTCTGTACGGTGTGAAGCAGTTTCACTACAATATATTCATCCGGAAAGTCACTGCGCCGTTTATATGACGCTGATACCGGAAATGTAAAGCTATGAGTAGGTTTCCTTCGAGTGCATATTTGCATGCAAGTGTTTGTTAGCCTATAGTTTTATTTATTACGTCAATGTGCCTACATGTTCTACGATATTTCCGTCTGATGTGATGATATAAGCCGATCTTCATACACTACCCGATCCTATCGTTCAACAAAAGATGTTAATTTGAAGAAGCTGATTGATTAGTATCAGGTAGCTGAATATCACGCGCATGGAATTATTAACGATCTTGAACTCGCTTTAAAGGTCCGCTTTATTTCGTTAGTATTGGTGGGTTGGCACATCCGAGCGCTCGTGTTGGTTATTGCGGAAGACGGTCGCTCAGCACCGGCAACGTAAAAGTGGTAACATAGACTATTACGTATAGAAGTTCCTTGTTCTCTATTATTTGACGTTGTATTCTCCCGATAACCAAAAAGTCGGAACAAATGACCACGTTCTATCAGCATTCATATATCAAAATTCGTTTGGATGCTGGTAATATCCGGGTATATAACAAAACGGTTTATACTTGTGTTCCAGACTTTTGAAAACTGGAAGACTTTCATTTGCAGAACAAAACTATGGTCTCACACAGCCCAGTCTCAGTAGGCCCTAATCGATTATATTCATGTTATTTTGTTTTCAATGTCGGTAATATCGTTTTATTGTACATTTAATTAAAAAAAAAAGGATATTCAGGAAATATGACAAAAAGGCCAAATATGTAGAAACATGCCAAAAACCCCAAAATATGCAATTTTTGTGAGAAGTGCCCAAATATGTAAAACATGCGAAATGAAAGTGTTATATTTACAACCAGGGAGTGATCCACGTTTTTGCATGGAATTTGATTCATAAATCAAAACATGCAATTGCATAACTATCCTATCTCTACTAGATAGTCTAATTACTTAATTAGTAATTACCATCCATTCACATTCACACATTTCACAAAATGGATACATTTCAAATTGTACAAAGTGAATAAATCATATTAAATGTAAAATGCTTTTTTCTAGCTCCATCAATGTTTAGTTCCCTTCCTACTATGGTGACCTCTGGCACTAATGGTCCAGTTAGAGTTGGTCAAAGGTCACACAAACATGCAAGTAATATTGGTTTACAGTGAAAGTCATAACAATCATATAATGATTTCATCTACACACAGACAAATAGAAATAGAAGGAAATAGAAATGAATTAAATGGTTAATAAAACAAAACAGAGAGTGTGGTAGAAAGAATATTTTATTGACTAGGATCAATACTGCGATCAACTGATTATACAATATTTTTTTAACAAAATCCCCATTTAAATATTATTATAAATTATGTCTAAAACAAAATATATCAATAGAATATAAAGGCAAACCAATATCTTACAAATATATACAAAAAGTAAAACTCTTGAATCTCTTACAATATATGCCACACAATTACATAACAGTGGAAACCAAATTAAATTTGAAAATATCGCAACTTGTAACGATTAAAAACATTCAACATGATTCAAGTTGTTTTGTTGTACCATTTGTTGTACACTTATCTTACGGCAAACACTTAGGGGTGACATAACCGACAAAACCATTATTGCAGTAACACATGAATAAAAATACAAAATGTAAAAATGTAGCAACGGCTATGAATCATAGTTCGATGAACATAATTCATCAGGCCTATAATTGATGTAAAAATAAAAATAATAATATAATTAGAATTACCATTAAAATATAATTTATAATTTGTAACACACATACAAATCAACATCATAGTGATGGTTAGTAAATTGAATACAGATTGTTCAACAGATGGATATTGTATTAACATTATTATTGATTGAATATTGAATAGGGTACACAAATGTTTCTCAAAATGGGTATTACATATAGATGGTAGAATGTAGACACAAATGTAGTCTAAATTTAGACTAATTTGAAATGAAAAATCATTGACAATGCAACTTGCGTAATTGTAGGATGAAGTAGGCCTTATATATTATTATTTTTTTAATGTACTACTATATTAAAACTTGAAATTATGAAATAATAGTTTCAATTCCATACAATAGGCCTCAAAATCTAATTTGTCACATGTGTGATTTTATAAGTAGAACGCCCTATTTTCTATTTCCAAGTATCAATTCCATGCAATATTAGCACAGAATGTTTTTATTTGTGTACCTCGTATTGCGCATTACATGTGGAAAGGGAAGCAAAATGAAGAGTGAATTTGAGGTCTGTATTACTCTCATTGTTCACTAGTTTCATCTTGAAAAGGTAAAAACATAACTTTACGAAAGTAATTTTACAAGAAACCGTTTTTTTCTCAATTTTAAAATGCACTTCTCGCTAATACCGTGTGTGTCGTTTAGCCTACAATTAGGCCTTTCACAATTGAGCTGCATCCTCCGTATATCAGTCTGACAATTGATGGAAAAATGTCACTGAACAAATATACAAATTATACAAATTTACGCAGTTAGGCAACCACTGATGGAAGTCTTTCTGCTGACTTCACTGTGACTATTTTACAAATAAAAATAAAAATATGAAGTGATGATATTGGGTTAATTTTAAAAAATACCAGCGGTAAAGACTTTCACTCCTGGCTCTACATTCAACCAACGATAGGTTCTCTTTACTCTTTCATTTATTTTGAGAAAATTTAGACCTATGGAAGATGTGCTCAAAACAATTGAAAATAATGAAGGCATAACATATTTAAACCATCATAGTATTGCTAAATGGGGCATCGTACCTTGTCAATTATCATTTATGTGATTTGATCAAGTTTCAATATCTCAAATAATTAAAACAATACTGTATTAAAGTTAAAAGTTAAAATTATTGATCAAAAAATTCCAATCAAAAAACGAAGGTAAAGTTTAAACAATGTCTTCATTCAGTTATTCTCCTAGTTAACGAACTAGTTTTTTTCGTTTTGTTGTACCTAGAATACGATTGAAGTAAATAGGTATAATTGATGATACGGACGCAAACTATTGTTCACCGATAATCATTATTGATTTCATTTCACACAATCTCCATTTCCACACACACACGTACGCATTATTGATCTGTATTTGAATTTATCTGGACCCTTACCGCAACTTGTAACTGTCACTTAGGATAACGTCCTACGGCTCCAATAGATTGATTGGTAATTATTATTTACTAGTAGCTAAATTCTATGGCAACTTGACCAGTACTTGTATATTTCTATTGTTGTGAGCACAAAATCCTAGCACTGCTTATGAGGGAGGCTACAAAAATGTCAAGTTTTTGCAATCTGAGAGACCATGACTTGGTTATTTCTTGCGTTGCCACAGTAATCTGGTTGTCTAGTAAACAATAACCAATCAAATCCCAGTCCTCTGGAGCTACCCTCTTCCCCCCCTCACTGGTCTACGTCTCTGGCCTAGGATGTTATTTGAAAGTGACAGTTGTGGTAAGTGTCCTTTATATTAATAATTATCATTGATAGTGAATCACAATGATAGTTAATGAACAGTATATCTACAATTCTTTGGTCACACTCATTCTTAAGCCCCAAACCATTTCTGGATATAACATACGATATTAAAATACAGTTTATTTATGTTCGCATTGAGCTGTACGTTGAAAAACGATTACGTATGAATACAACTCCTACAGTCTACTATATGGTATGCTTTTTAAAACTTCTGTGTGACTTTTCAACGTTTACTATACGTTGAATATTACGTAATTATTACTGAGCCTTCATCGTCTTTCTGTAAGTAGATCTATGTATGCATGGTACAACTACTGTAATACTAATATACAACGTAATTGTCTTCACATTTTGATTTTATAGTTTCCTTTTTCTGTTTCAGTCAAGTCCCCGTACACAAACTTGAAATCAACTTGTGCATCATCCTACACTACCAATCAATATTACGGACCTAACGAGTACGTTTTAACGACACACATTCGTCCTTCAATCACATTTGTTTTGTGTCCAGATTTATAATAACATTTCAATGAAATGTAGTCTGGTTGTTTTGAAAAATGTGGTCAATTTGAATTTTCAAAGAAATAAACACTCAAATTCATACACCCTTACTAAAGATGTTTAGGTATTTTTTTAATGTTTACTTTTCTTATTAATTTGTATTTTGTAAATTTATTAAATAGGCCTATCACAGTAGTCAAAGAATTGACGAATGTCTTTCTCAGATTTTTTTTGTTATCAAATACGTTATCACAATCCGACTTTTCTCACAAAAAATTATTCAATGCCTTTCATTTTATTTTAAACTTAACTAGGTCTAGGCCCTACGTGTTCTTAATTTCAATTTAATATTTGTAGTCCTTGACAATGCGGGAGGAAAAATTCAAGGACTAAAGTGAATTCAACTTGTCAACATCTCACACCATTGTTGTCACCCATTCGATACTAAAATGTAGGGTGTCTGAAATAACTATTAGGCGTGTACTGTAATCTAAAACGTGTCTTCTAACGCGACATATTCTATTCTTGGATTTATATCAACAAGACATATTCTATTCTATCCTGTGGGTTGGTGTATATAATTTTGTAACTTTATCATGATCTACTTGCCTATTATCTCATCAAACAAAGCACCGATTGTCTTTGGGTCTGTCTATCCCTTACTCTTTATCATCGTATTTTAAGATGCGAGTCTATCTTTTCAAGAATTGGGTAGTTAAATTTCTAAATGTGTGCGAGAACCAGTAAATTGTTACTTCAAACTCTTGACTGACCACTGAACCACTAGCATCCATAACGATGGAACATGTACAGAAAAGTGAAGAAGGGTTATCACTAAGTCTTTTCCCTCAATATCCGACACGGAATGGCGTCTTTTGTTCAAAATCGTGCAATCATAAATGGTTCCACTCCAATGAGAAGTTATTTTCTTGCCACGGCAACCGACTTCTAGATACTGCTTTCCGGTTAGAAGGCATTGAATTTGACATCCAATGCACTGCAATTAGTACTGGTAATAAACCATTGCGGAAACGACAATAAAACAAAGTGGGAACCCTGCTTCAAGGTTTCTATCTCGTGGCTAAGCGTTCGAATTTCATCACTTGAAATTGACAATCTCATTAATTACCGACGTACAGTGTACGGTTACAGTCACGTCAAGTGGTCGATCAAGTGGTTCTAACTACATTAGAATGAATCCTGAGGATAATATACTGACAAATGACAATATATACGGACTAAAGCTAGAAGACAATACCGTATGCACACGCACTATATACATAGTCTGCACATCGGAATTAGCGGAAGAATGTGCGTAGATTTTATTTGAATTTAAATTTTAGACTAAACCATTCCATGTGACCGCAATTAGCATCTCTATTCACGCAGCATTATCATTCTTGACTCACGTGTTACCACAATATCTTCATAACATGCACTATAATTTTTATATATTAGGCTGTATTACATACAGCCTAAATATTCAATGTAATTAAAAAAAACTGGACTAAAAATTTTTAGAGTTTACTGTCCAGGACTAAAACTTAAATTACGTAAGTTACCAGTTCACAACAAAAGTTGTATGCAATACGTATATTAATGCGGAAACTGATCAATTAAAAAGATAATATACTGCATATTTTCAAAGTACAGGCCAACCAAATACAGTATTTTCTTATTACCGTACTTTTTGCACTTATCCTCTAAATATTAGTTTTACAATAAGTTATGTACTTTTTTAAAAATATGATTGAAAATGAATTCTAAATAACAAGTCCAGATATTTGAATGGCAAAGCTCTCATATAACACTAGCTCACGTATGACTGCAAGTTGTCAACTGACATTGCAAAGGAAAAATACGCTTGCCGCACAAAGCAATAACAATCTAAAGTACTAACCGATCTGTGCATCTTGAGCATCATTTCTTTTCCATATTTGTAGACATGTTTGCCCTGCTCACAAACAATAAGCATAATATCAATTTTTGAAGCCATTTCAAAATTTGGATAGAAATAATATAGGCCTAGGTAGAGACATGTGGAACTAGCATTAGCTA
The DNA here is from genome assembly GCA_907164805.1 of Brachyptera putata. NCBI lineage: Eukaryota > Metazoa > Arthropoda > Insecta > Plecoptera > Taeniopterygidae > Brachyptera > Brachyptera putata. Next base: position 14,789,725 of record OU015468.1, on the reverse strand, counting down.
TAACAGCAATGCAATCTGGTACTTTAATATGAGTTTTTCCGACATATTTTCATATTACAATACGTTTGATCTTGTTTTTGAAAAGGCGACTAAGCGCTACAAACTACAAAGTACAAACGTCTGATCCTGCTATATTTCAACATATGCGCAATATAAACACGATACAGTATTCGAAGTAAAAGCGGTAGGGCCTATAGATGCTATTTCTCAAAAAATTGTATCAGTTGGGATGTAAAAGCCCTGGTGAAGTTAGGAAATTTGGAAAAACCAAGTGTCGCTGCAACTTTAGGTGACATAAGCCTAGGTTTAAACTGCTGATGGATGCTATTTTTCTTGTAATATCATCGGAGCATTTCTCTTGTATGCTATTGTACGTTATTTGATGGTTCTACTTGTGCAAAACTGTTGTTACTCTACAGAATGTTGTTGAACTATGTTGTTTTCAAATTTTGAATGCAATGAAAAGCAAATACAGAAGCTGTATTCACATGTCTCTCTTAAGTATAATATTAATTTTTGAAGCCATTTTGAAATTGTAATAGAAATAATATAGGCCTATTCACTTAACACTATCTCCTTTCGCAACGAACACATTCACAGTGTGAAAACGAGCTTCCCTTTCGCACCCTTCGTGTGGATGATATCGTGATGAGCATCAGCGGCTTCGGCCAGGGTGTACTCCCTGGCAACTACAGGCGAAATCCAGCCCTCGTCGATGCCTTTAATGATAACTCCCGCTGCTTCCTGGTGATCTTCCGGGGTATTGCCCATTAGTTTCACGCCGATAATCATGCTCTCAGTCATCATTAAGGAGCGGGGATTAATTTCGACGGTTCCACGATTTCCGACGACCTGCGGTGGAAGAATTAGCGTGTTAATTGATAGTTACTTCAACACTTAACATTTTACTATCAGTACATGAAAGTTTGTTTCGGTGGTTTTTTAAGCCACAGCATAGTATGAAGCTGAAATATCTCCAAGCTACAACAACAAGCAAAAATGAAAAATTATTATTTAGGCCTCATACAAAATTCTAAAAGCTGTTTTGTTTTGAAATACCGTAGGCTAAATCTAATAAGTCCACTTTTTTGTCATGTGAAACCAATAAAAATTTCTGCAAAAATTCACAAATTCTCCCTGAATGTAAACAATTGAAACTACCAATTACTGCCAACTTCACAGTAGACCCCTACTACCAATTTTTATTCATTTCAAACAAGTGTTTCTGGAGAAAATAATTTGATGTTCATGTTTTTTGTTCATCAAATAGGTAAAAATAATAGCAGAACCATGTTGCCAAGATTCACAGCTTTCTAGAATCGATTTAATTGTACAGTTGTATATTTTATAGGCTACAAGTCGTGTCAATTTTTCGATTATACTTCACATAAATACGGTATCTTGCTCATCTCATAATGAATACGTGTTTGCCTAGAAAAATTACTCTACTTACAGCAACTCTTCCTCCTTCATTTAGAACGGTTAAATCAGAACCAAGATTGACGTTGGCCAAGCTCTCAATGACGACATCGAACCCGTGACCTCCGATCGCGGCGACGGCGTTATTCAAGTAGCCCTTCTCCTTGTGATTGAAGACGTGATCCGCTCCGAGCTTCTTCACCAGCTCCATGCCCTCGGCAGTCCCCGCGGTACCGGCGACCGTCATGCCGTAAGCTTTACCGATCTGAATAGCTGCATTTCCCACTGCACCACTCGCGCCGTGCACCAACAGGATTTCCCCTCGTTTTATCTTACATCTAAGGCAAATCGTTTTTCAAATTCATTGCAAGCTGTACCTGAAGTTTGGCAAGCTATATAACATGACTTTACAATTCATCTAGTTCTGATGTATAATCTACTAAGTTCATTGTATCGACTATTGAGGAGAATAAAATTATATGAAAATGAATTATTGAAAAGTCCCATGATCCTGATAATTTGGTGATTGTCTGAACTAGCATTAGATCACACAAATATTACAAGGTAAGCTGCTGGTTTTCTTCGACCTCGCAATGTACGTTAAATAAGGTACTGTGACTCAAGATTGCCAGCTCCAGCTCATGACATAGAGGTGCTAGAGCTTATCTAATGGGGTTCACTAAAGAGTAAAAAGATTTTTCCAATGTAAGCTCAAACGATGGCTTGTTGACTATCTTTTAGCGTGATTTAGAAAACACAAATTTCATATTGATTCCATTATATTATGCTAATATTCAAAAATACTACAAATAGGCATACTATTATTAAAACATATGGGTAGGCCTACTAAATTGCTGATTATTGTTTGGTAATGGTCACACTTCAAGTCAGTTATTTGAGGTCCCGTAGGCCTACTGTTCATATATGTTATGAATTATAGACTTACATTTTGAACATCACAAAAACCGTTTATAATGTGTTCTGGTTCTTTGGAAATTGAGAAACTTATCCTTTGCCAAAAAAGTATGGTCATGAATAGTGCAGTCCTGGTATTGAAGTTCATTAATTCGAAATGGTCCAGAGATAATCATTTACCAAGTGGTGACAAAGGTCTTCAAACAACGAAGAGGTGCCGCTTCAAAACGGTCTTCCTAATTGATCATTAGCCTTAATTGGGATACAACGATTGTAATCAAGATTTAGATGTTGAACAAAAAATTGGAACAAATTATAAATTAAAATACTGTGCAGTGAGACCGGTAGCCCTACTAACAATATATATTGAGGCCTGACTGCAAACTAAGTGATTTGCATTTTAAATACATGACAAAATGGTGATCAATAACAAGTTACAACTGGAAATGACTTACTTTATGATGAGAGCGCGGTAAGCAGTGAAATATGGAACGTAAAGAGCACCTTGGCTGAAAGACAACTTCTCTGATAGAGGATGTACGTAATCTTTGTTACACTTGGCGTATTCGGCATAGCCACCACTCTGTTGCAGGCATCCAAATACGCGATCACCTTTCTACAATATACAAACGTAAGAACTCAGGGTCTTGAATTGTTTTCAAGTAAGAAGTCACAGTATATATGCGTTGTGAGATGAGCTTAGAAGTACAAAAATCTAGAATGAAATATATTCTGCCAGCTCAATCTTCATCTATACAACCCTTGGATTATTTGAAAAGTTTCAAAATCCTACCTGCTAATTGCCTACTAGGCCTACCTGTAGTTATTAATTCCCCGTTCACACAATGACCACTAACTGCTGTTAGTGTGGGAAGTAGGAAGTTACTGTAGGAAGAGTTTATGGTACCGGTCCTTTGCTATTTTCTACTGAAGATTGTCTGGCACAATTTCTCTACCTCACACTAACTTGACTACAATTAATAAGAATATCAATTTTTGAAGAACAATATGAGAGATGAATGATATACGAAGATAGTAAGATAAACAAGTGATACGAAAAATATGAGGTGGGTACAGACATTGAATGACTACAAATTCAATGGTTCAGATTGAAGTAAACACATCGATAGGGTAAGACAAAGTGCACTGGACATGTATACTGGGAAGAAGGTTCCACAAGAATCAACAAACTCAAGTTTTCCACTACCGTTACACCGACACGGTTATATAGTAGTCATGTCCAATCAATTTGTGTTATTGTGTGCCCTATCAATGTGTATCCTCCAACCTGTACCCACTTCATTTTTCCCACATCACTCGTTTCTATTACTCTATATCATCATTCATCTCTCATATCATCCAACACAAATTGATACGCATATTCTTTGAATCAAACCCTACTTTCCGAAAGTTTAACTGTAAGTTTGATGTGGTCAACATTTTAAGAATAAATACATTTTAGAGTTTCAAGTTATTTTGACAGCTAGGTCAAGGCAACATTGTAATTTCAATTCAATTTTAATTGAATGATAGGTACCTAGACACTCTTATAGGCCTAAATAAAATGATAGCAATTTATCATAATTAAGATAAGATAGCAAAAAGAGCCAAGAGAAAAAAATGGTGTACATCACTCAATTACATGGTTTTATCAAGAATTCAGATACTGCAACAAAACAATGCAATTACTGGTCACTATAGGCCTACAATCGAAATGCTGTACAAACTGCATAAATCTTACATTCACAGAGAAAAAATATATGACATAATACTATTTTGGGAAAATTTCATTTAATTAGGCAACATAGCCCACTATTTGAGATGGGTAGAATCTTTGAGTAGAATGTACAAAATTCTGTCCATTTTTCATGGAAACATTTGGCATTAGTTGTATCCACAACACTACTGTACGGTACCGTACGTAAAATTGGAATCGGACCAATGTATACAAAAATACTACCGGTAACTGTAGGCCTTAATCAAATAAAATGTGACATCATTTACAGAGAAATTTCTGTTGGCTTTAGTAGCAAACTTGATAACTTAGTAGTAGAGACATCTCAAAAAGTTTGAAGGGCATCACGACCCTGAAACTAGATTTGAACAATTGATGACTAGGCCTATATTCATTTCCCGAAATTTCAATAAAACTAGAAATCGTCATCAGAATTTCAGAAATTATAATCAATTTATTCCTCCTATAGGGCCCAAACCTTCTTCAGAGTCGTGAGGTAGATATCAATCGATTCTGTGTATCCTATGTTCCTATACCGAATTGGTAATGCATACGTCATAACTCATGTTCTCAAAAAATACAGAAAATTAATTTTAATTTCTGAAATTGATGTGACGATTTGTAGTTTTCTCTGAAATTAGGTAAATAATTGAATCATCATTTTCATTGCTTAAATCTAGTTTCTACGTTGTGATGTCCATGAATCATTTAATGTGTTACACAAGTGTCACAATTGAACACACAGTACAAAGTACAAACCTTGAAACTGGAAACGTTGCTTCCAACATCTTCAACAATCCCAGCTACATCCTTGCCTAATATCGCTGGTAGAGGAGGCAAATACGCAAAAGCACCTTCACGCATGTAGGTATCTACAGGGTTGATTCCGGCTGCATGAACTCGAATTAATACGTCTGATGGGTCGATAGTAGGTATCGGAGCATCACTATCAAGACTTAATGATTCAGTGCCACCGTACTTATGAATTCTTACAGCTTTCATTGCTTGATATGCAGTGCAGGAAAGATGACGTACAACTGTAATTGAAAAGTGTAAATACAGATCTTAGGACAAAGTAGCAATGGGTTGGAGTATTCGTGGCATGTAGGCCCTCGTGCATGCATAGGCGTGCGAAAAACTTTTCAATAGGTACGGCCCATGCCGAAAAATTGAAAATAAAATTCTAGGAAATCTGAATTCGAATGAGAAATATTTCGCACCTTCGTCCATGGATAGGCCTAGGCCTATACGAGTAGAAGCTGTCTTCATGCATGGGTCTTACCGGCATGCAATATTAGACTGCCGAGTGTCAACGATACATTTATGAGTAATGAGAGGAAGCTCGACTCTTTTGACCCAGTGCATTGAATCACTACAAATTCAATGCCCAGGACAGAACGAAATCTGTTCATCAGGAGCAATACTAATTTATCTTACAAGTAGGCCTATCAGTTTGAGGGTGAAAGTAATAGATTTGCCACGAAAAATATTTTGATGATATTATAAACCTAGACAGGCTCACTACTTTTGTCTATAGTCTTTTGATAGTGTTAGGGAATAGGGTCCACAAAGCACACTCATTGAATGTGTAACCCTACAAATTCAGTGGCACAGTCAGGAGCTGCCACCTGTAAGTTATCGAGTTACAGCGCACATAACCTCAAAAATGACGAGAATGAATGATTGATTATTATAGTACCATTTAATTTTGATATATATGAACATCCTTGAAGCAGCATGACGACGAACTCGATGTAAACTGCAATGATATGAATATTGTTCACAAAGACTACTTAATTACTATGAATATGTAATAAACCATGGATTTAGCCTACCTTCAATGTCAGTGCAATTCAAGCTCAAAGTACAGTCAAGTACAGTCACAGTGCAACCAAAGCGCAAAGGGGGCGAGGCATCTCAAATACCAACACAACAGCGACAAAACAGTTACACGAGATCACCAAACCGACAACTGATTCAAACATAAGAAAATCTACTCCTGAAAAATAACTAGATTTTGAGTTAACTATTGCAATACCATAGAAGTGAATAGATGAAAAAAAATGAAGAAAAAGTAATTCACCGACGCCAGTAGATCTAGTCATCAGTACAATACGTCGTTAAACCAAATATAAATAACTAGATTTTAAGTTAACTATTGCAATACCATAGAAGTGAATAGATGAAAAAAAAAATGACGAAAAAGTAATTCACCGACGCCAGTAGATCTAGTCATCAGTACAGTACGTCGTTAAACCAAATATAAATAAATAAAATGTTTTGTACCATGCCTACATTTACTGGAATGAATTACGACCAACTTCATAAAAGGATGGATATTGTTTCTAACTCCACATATGTTCTTCAGTACTTCTAAATTGATTCGCATATGTACGATCTCATCAATATAGACCTATCTGTAAATTAAGAAGAGTCTACTAACTTTTTTTCACACGTCCCGACTTTCATTTGTGCGGCAATCTGAAATCGAGTTCGCCCCTACTCCTGTTTCAATCAACCATATATTTATTGATGCGTATAGATAGAAATCGACATATACTTTTATATTTTCAAATCTTCAATTCTTTAGCAAGCGAACACGTTAATCCGGTACCAGCATCGTCAGCTTCTATATTAATCGTCTTCACAATGCCGTTATCGATCAACATCGAGTATCGCTTCGATCGTATCCCACCAAGAGGTGGTAGATTGGTCTGCAGATCAATTGCCTTCGTGAATGTCGCCTGCGGATCTGCCAACAGACGCACTTTGCCCTGGGTGTTCAGTTTCTCTGCCCAAGCGTCCATGACAAATGGATCGTTGACGGCTACGCAGATTATCTCCGTTATGCCTTTTTTCCTGAACTCGTCACTCTTTTCGATGAAGCCGGGCACATGTGTCTGCGAATGAATTTGAAAAATATGCGTAAAATTGTGACTGTGTCCTTGGATTTTCACCCCCTCACAGCTGAGGGACTTCATAGGTTTGCTAGTATATGATTTGGATTGTTATAGCCATGTCATAAAAGATACGCCTCGACCGGGACCGGCGATCAGAGGTCCCGGGTTCGAGTCCCGGTCGTGGCGTATCTTTCATGACATATGGCTATAACACCCCAAATATCTCGATATTGGATCGAATCCAAGAAGTTCAATGGTCACATAGTATACAATGTTAGTTTTATTTTCAGCTCACACTTTTGTTAATATTTCCACAGATAAAGTGAGCATATTGGGAAAACGATGAGATAGCCTAACACCTGACCATGTATATTTTACTTGAATAATAGCTTTGCTAGAAAATGTACTTTCATTTTTTTCGTAGTGGGCCGTATACCTAGTGAATTGTCCTGAGCACGCCGATGCGTTTGGTATCTCGTCCATATGAAGGACATTTACAAATATAAAATATACCGATATACATACTTTGGAACATCCTGGGGTAAAAGCGCCGGGAACTCCAAACAGGATGATTTTCTTGCCTTCGCAAAGCTTGCCAATGTTCACTTTTTGCGTGGGATCATGTTCAAACAAATCGACGCTCGGAATTTTATCACCAACCTGAAATTAGAAAACGAGCCATAGGCGTGCACATGCACAGGGTACGCAGAGACGGCACAGGCCGTATACCTGATCACAAGTAAGGTACACTGAATATTGCATATACCGACGTAATTGCAGATATCAAATCATGTATAATCCATGTAAAACCGGTATACGTTTTTTTGATCAAATATTTGGTATACGTTTGATACGTATACTGGTAGTTGAACTTATTCATTTGATAATCTTTTCATGGATAGAAGCACAAACGCACCTACACGTGATCAAGTAATTTTTTCACGCAGCATTTCTACTCATTACAGATTGTTCTTAAAACAAATGGTAATTAAGTCTTGCACGTAGAAGACGTATACATAGAAAAAACTGTACACTACTCAATCCAATAAACGTCGAGAATCACAATAGTACTTTTCACAATATAATTTGAACTTCAATCACCACGCAAAACTGAAAAAATCAACCGTTCGCCCTCATGTTTCCTACAGGCCCAACTATGTGGAGAGAGTTTTGCGTCAGAAATAGCAGTTGCGTATCCATGAGATTTAATCAACTCAAGAAGATAATGGATTAAATTCTATACAAATGTATTGATAACATTTGAAAATTGAAACCCTGAACTTACCTTAATCGGCATTGCACTAGATTTGGAGAAATGTAATTCACTTTGGAGCAAGTGCAGTGTCTTGTGTGGATTTCTTCTCGTTGTCGTACAAACTCGAGAAAATAGCGAGCGCATCACCATATATCTGATACATAAAGATGTTATGGGAGCAGTTGTTAGCTATAACGCAACTCTCTGGATCCTTTATAACCAAATGAAATTATATTTTTTCACTAGGAACATGTCTGCACAAATTCACAGTGAGATCGGGAAAATAGAGCAGGCGAAAGAGTTGCAGAAGGCCGTTCTTTTTTTGTTTTCAGTACTTCAGTATGCAATCTAGTCTATATACACATAGTCAAAGCCACCAAGATCGACTACACGTCTACCAACATAACAAACACAAATATCACAATTAAATTTGTACATATATATATATATTCTTTTACATTAAACTTGATATTAAATTATTGAATTTATTGTTCCCCAATTTAGCATACGGAGGAAAGGTAAGATCATTCGGTCCGGTTATCACGAGGGTGATCATACTAATGAATACTTTTTGTAATTCAAATTAGGATACATACTGATGGAATAGGTCATTCATCAAACACTGTTTAGAACAACACTATTGCGATCTGAACTTTCTTAATGTTATGAAAGAAGAAAAAAGGTCTCAATAGATTCTTTAGGTTGATGACCATAACCAATCACTTTCATAATAGTGTAATCTTTCTGTAATTTGGTGCACAATTGCGCTAATTACGCAATGTGATGCATGAGTTATTACTATTGCATATTGTACATTTCTATTGTACTTTTGTCAACGCTATTTGGTTATGTATGATATCTTTAAAGTATTAAAAATATCTGTGTTTCTTCCGTATTAGAATTTTGATATCTAATGTCCTTCGAAAATTAGCACCAAAATACTGATATGTCGCTGAATCGACTAATCGAATCGATGATATTATTCATCACAATTGTTTGGACAAGTTGGATCCATGTGAGGCTGAAGGCCTTTTTATGTTTACAGAAAATACTGCGTACATTTAAAAACGAATAGTTTTCATTGGTTCCAATAGTAGCCTACACATATATGTACGGCTAATGTTAGTCCTCGTCTAGTAGAGCTAAATCATATAAGAATGAATGAGATAATCATATATGTAATACCACTGTAGTCTATATTTGGTAGGAGTTTTGATCCAGAATCACTTCCATAATCAGAATAACTTATTCAGTTTCTATACGATTACTATAACGTTAGGAGAGGAAAGTGGGCAAGAACAACGATTCGCTATTCAAAATAATACTTTATAATTTACATACATGCACAAGTATATGTATGGACACTACTCTAGAATAAGTGTGTATGTGATATATTATTGGATATATGAATTATACTAACAGCTTGCAATATCTTTATATAAATATGAAACATCCATGTCAAAATATAAACGCTGCTTAGGTTATATCTACACAGACTTAATGTGAGTATTTTTCTCCAAAAAATTCTGAAATGGACAATTTTCATAATGTTGTTGAATACTGTTTCAAATAGTTTTTTGGTACAGCATGCTACATCAGCGCACGAACTGCAGAAACTGCATGATAATTCAACATTTACACATCTAAATATCTAAATATACACTTCAGGATGTTCATCTACGGAAGTAGAATCTTTTTCCATCTCGTCTCTTCCACTGGTATCAATATCAATCACTGCTACTTTTTCTCGGTTTCTTTTATCTTCCTCGGCACGCCATCTTCTTGCCTCTTTCAGCAAAGCTTTTGCCAATTTCTTACGTTCATTCATACCTTTACCTTCGGAAGTCTTCGAGATAGCCCCCGTCGACGCTCTCACAGCCTCCGTATTATCAATAATAGTATCAGTACTACTGGATTTAGAAGGCTGTTGTGGTTCAGCGCGCTGATGAAGGTCAAATTCTGGACTGTCGGTTTTGCTGATTTTGATTACAGGGATGTTATCGGACCAATTCGAATTTTGAGAATCTTCACGATCGCGATTGGTCGAGCTTGTCGTTGAAGGGGATTTAGATCTAATGGAGGCACGTTTCTTTTTGCTTGGATGATGTTTACCGTGATTTTTAACGGATTCGCTGATTGTAATATCGTCAACATAAGTAGTTTCAATATTTTTAGTTTCTTCCTTTTTTGTTATTGTTTCACTTTTATTCGTACTCTTTTCGATCTTTTTATTCGTTGTTATTATCTCTTGCTGTCTTTTGGTCTCGCTTACAACTTTTCTGATGTCTAGCTTCGACTTCCCTTTGACTTCTTTGGGCACGATTCTCTCAGTTTGGTTTGCGTCAGGAACGTCACCATCAGCGATCAGCACGCTCTCTTCATCGGATGTGGCTGACGACTTACGCAGCGCACGTTTCATCAGACGAGCGAGAAGTTCTTGAATAAGAAAATATACTTCAGTATAAGACACCATATATGTAAAAATATCATAAATATAATGAATATACATTCGATTACTTTTTATTTTGTCGATCTCAGTTTGACGACTGTTTGATTGATATTAACCTGGACGAGTTAATACACAGAAGATGTATAAATACAAATAGGTGTAGCTCCATGCAGAATAATTGTTCCAAGTATGGTTTTAATGCTATTTTCTCTCGAAAACCGTCAGATTATAGGATTCTGTCCCTTGACCAATCAAATACAAGAATTTGACCGACAACAAATCAAGATTTCCGTTCCGTTTTATACCATTGGTGGAGTTCAGTCAACTAGCTACAACTCTTGTCGGCCGACAGGACAAGCAGTCTTGATGACTGATGTTGCCTTTATTCATCAATAGGTTTCGCAGTGTCAGTTAAAATACTATGAAAAATACCGAAAACAAAGAAACTTGAAGTTCTCATTACTGTTGGAAGGTACAATAATTTCTTCTACATTCAAAACTTTGGTACGGAAACATGGGTGAGTTTCCTCCACCGACAACGGTCATATATCGTGACGGTCACCGAGACAAAAATTCCCTGTCAATCTCAACTAAATTCTATATACGTACCATTACGATTGGCTTCTGTCTTCACATTACTGTTACCAACCGCCTCGATGTTCTTGCCACCTTCATTGGCCTCAGCATCCTGGTCTTGCGTGGCGGGTTTGTGAGATGGCAGTACAGGCAAGATCTTACGCCATCTTGCAAACGGAGTATCGTTACTGTCGGCACCACTTCCTTTCCGTCGACGGCGATCAACAAGTTGGAACATCTTTCGACGCTCTTCAGTACGTTCTCTTCGCAATTGGATCTGAAAAACATTGGTAATGATGTTCTGGAATAGGATTGTTGATCAAAGTTTCAAGTTGAAATAATTCGAATGAAGTTCAGACATCTGATAAAGCAAATTGATGTCAGATTGCATATAACACAAACACGCTATAGTCTCGTTGGTGGTATAGTCGACTCTACCCAGTCTAAGGTCGACATGACGACTATTGGCATTGGCGCCATTTTCTTTGTAGATTAAAAAATACTCTTTGTGCACGATCAGTGTTGATGGAATGAAAGTTATGCTACTGCCATTTAGTCGACTTTACAATAATTGATGCACTATAATGTATTTTTGTGAATAACTTTTTTTGAGTTAGAATCCACGATTTTATGAAATACTCGTTTGCTTAGCAACCAATATACTTGTATCCACGAAAGAAGAAGTTTGTTACAAGCATTACAAACACAAAATATCATAGTTTGATTTGTATAGCTGTGCTACTTTAAGGGTCGATGATTTTTCATTCATAATTACTATTATAAACGAGATTACGACTCTCGAAAGCGAGTTACATTTATATAGTGGCAGTGAGTTTCTCTAGAATTACTAAAATTTTGACAAATATTCAGTTGGTAAATGACCTTCCCCCTTTCAGGATATAAGTATATGCAAACATTCCTTTATACGATGTAATTAATTGAATATTCATTTTCTGTGCCACTCTGAGCTTATGACAATGCTAGCATAAAGTATCTCAGTTCAAAGCTATAGTGTGTTTGTACTGCATGGGTTTTAAGTATTATTCTGAACAGATTTTTGACAATATGGATACATTTTTCTGTTTGATAATAACTTGAAGCTTGTCTTTGAATCACCCTGAAGGATCTCAGTGCCATGATTATAGTTTTTTTTATAAGGGATAGAAGGTGCAGTTGTGGCATGTTGTGAACGAATCACCCTCTTGTGACTGAAAAGGAACCTATATTTCGTCAGGACCTAACTACGATCCAAATAGTCGACAAAGGTTTGAATCGAAACCTATAGTCTTCTGCATGGCGATCCTGAATGTATCTTTCCGCCACAGTTAATTGATTACGTTCTAACATCCAAGAGCGCGTATGTACGCTTCTTCAAATAATTCAAACCAGTGAACAATAAATAAAGAGTAATGATTCTGACACAATTGATAACTTACTTTCAGATCGTTGTTCGCCTCTCGAAGAGCACCCGTCAACGATATCAAATAATAAATGATCAATACCAGCAGCATTAGAAGCGGAATCACAATACCAGGCGACGCGATATAATCCATTGGAAGATGTAATTTCTCTGGTAGAAAATTATATAATGTCTTTGTGAACATATGATAGATTCTTTCATAATACGAGAACGGTCCACAATGCCAGGATGGTTTCACCCACACAATCGCGTATCCCACAGGCAGAACGCATAGGAACAACATGGTGAGCAGGAGAGCGAAATAGAAGTTGTTGGATCTGGATGCTCGAAATACAATCTCGTGCGGCACGTTACATGTGAGCACTGCCCACGAGCGTAAATACATGAGGATGCCGAGTTTGACGAGATTGAGTAGTGGTAGTACGGGTGAGAAAAACATTCCCATCCAGACCATTCCCTGGTTGTTGACAAGATGGAGGATGTTTTCGGCGATTTTGAAATCACCGTATTGAGGGAATTGTTTTTCGAGATCCCAGCACCAGCAATTGTTCATGACGCGTATGAAAATAGCTCGGAAGAAATCGACTAGGAGGGTTGAGAAGATGGTTATGACCTGTGAAAGAAACAGTGGGTTAAAGACATGTTGTTAGATTACCAGACGATAGAATGAGAAGTGAGTTTAGGTTTGATTTACAAAAAATAGAAGGATGGGCACATTTAATCTCAATGATTATCTGTATTGCACATTCAATTCAATCATTCATACTTTCCATATTCGTTTCAATAAACCGGTTGAAATTTAGAGAAAAGTTCCCGCCAGAGTGATTTAACAGATATGAATAAATTATCATAAAATCTGAATAGTGTGTATTATACCAAATGCGCAAATATATATCATCTGATGCAGATGATATTTGTCGAAAATGGTGATATTCTTGCCATCGATATTAACCTCACAGCGTACCGCTACGTAGGTTACAACACGTAACATAATTAAGAACGTTTATTATGGATCGCCATTATATTAGAAGATACTTCTCTGCACAGTGTGAAGCAGTTTCACTACGATATGGTCACGATAAAGTCACTGTCAACGTTTATAGGTTATGTTGACACTAGAAATGTTACGCGGGTGGGTCCCCCTAAAATCTAATGCTATTTTCAATTGGTTGGAAATATATTTTTTCATCATTGGAAACTTGTAAGAAGTCAATGTTTCCCTAATGACAAAGTAGGGCCCTTGCTCCATGATTTTGATCAAATAAATGTAAACTGGAAAAAGGATTAGTACAGCGCCATAAGGCACGGAGGTGCATTTACATATCGAAATACACGTATATGCTAGGAAAAAGTATAGATATAAGTGGAGATTGGTCAACTGTACTAATAGAATCAACTGTCCTAAAAATCAACTGTACTAAAAACCAATATCCTTCACTCCTACTCCTTGGGCAACCTGTACAGAAGTTAAAGTAAAGGTTTGACTCTCCCCATTCGGAAATTTCATTCGACCTTACCTACCTAACATCAACTAGAGCCTATAGACAATGTGATGGGTGGTAACAATTTGTGACCGGTAGGAGCCAAACCCCTCAATTCAACTTCTATACAGGTTGCTAAAGAAATAGAAGTTTAGGTCAGTTGGTTTTTAGAACTTTCGAATTTTGATACAATTGACCAATCCTCGTTCTCTTCTCCACTCACCAGATCCATGACAGTCAGTTTAACGAGCTCCTGGCCAAACATTGTCTCCCAGCAGAGGTGGCGCAGCTTCCGACGCGTGGTTATATTCAGTCTAGCCAACGACACGTCCTGGGTCGGTGTCAATAAGTCACCGTCATCGATCGTGTTAGAGGATCCTGTTCTACCAACAACTGTTGTCCAATCATAAGACAAAGGCTCCATAGTGACGTAATCTGTAGTCACTTCCACACACCTTGTTTCATAACAAGAGTCTTCTTCTGTATAAACACTAGACGATAAAACCGTTACTAATTCGTCGATAATTTTCTTCATGGTATCTTCCGACATTTCAACGTTCGTTTGTGATGTCGAATAATCAATCTCCGATAAGAGCGTCTCGTTAAACTCTTCTTCTTCAGTTGAATTTACGTTATTAAATGTCACATTAAAGAAACCAGTAGAGGTCCAATCGTAAAATTCTGTTGTTAGATTTTCATTAAAATCTGTCAGATTTGTCTGAGAAATCGTCGAGGTATCTGTTAATATACCCATGATGTATTTTTTTATTATGATTTCTAAATTCAATGTAGTATTCTCGGTTTCTGGATAGTTTGTGGACGTGATGTTATCGTCTGTATTGTCAAACCTGTCGTCGACATCATCGACATCGTATCGCCAATCATAGTCCGTGGTGTTGGCTGGTGATGTGAGATTAAGAATTGATAGCAGCTCATCTGTGGTTATATTCAGTGATATCGGTATCTTCAACGAATTTGCTTCTTCCGTTTCGTTGACAGAAATCGAGAATTTATTAATATAGTTGGTAATATTTGGAAGTAAATACGGTAAAAGCGTAGTCGTTGTAACGTTGGCCATCATCAACGCTGCGATGATGGAAGCAGTGACACTGATAGGCGTTGATGATGTTGCAGTAGCACACTGTACCAGTACTTGGAAACATTGCGTTGATGTTGACGTGTTGTTGTGGTAGGTTGAAGTGACCGCGTCGAATGTGTTGAGAGATTCTTCCCCAAGGATGAAAGACGATCGGGCGCTGGAGTGAAGGATCGATGTCGAGTTCGGTTTCAAGCTTTTTAATTCTTTTGTCATGTCGCTGATTTTACCAAATAGAGCGAATATCAAGGTGTATAAGTTGAGTAGATTGAGAACCATGATTCTGTAATGATGATAAATTGTAAATTTCATTTATTCAGTCAGTTAGAGTGGAGCTGATAAAGTAGTGTGGCTTAGTGGCATCGCTCTACAGGAGAGGTAGATTTTTTCGACTCTGGTTAGAGTGAATACTGGGATGTAAAACTCACCCATTCAATAAACCACGAACAATTTTTTATTTGCGAATGAATTGAATGAAATAATGAGTACGGTACAAATCACAAAAAAATATATATCATGAATATGGAGGATGAAAATAGTTGGATCAAGGAATAAATGAAAAATAAATGAATGAATTTTGAAAAAAGGAATGAATATACCAAAAAAAACGATACAAGAATTACCAATACTATGATGAATAGGTATACTTTCATCCAACGCCTCAATTGAGAAACAATGATTCAATTTGTATCAAGTATCTATGTTATCAAAATATTTGAAAAATGTAGGGCCTATAAAATTCAACTAGCACCATTATGACTTTCTGGTTCTTTTTGAAACCCATTGAAAATTCACGATATCAGTGCCCATACGGTACCATGATTGTGATCATGATTATACTAATGCATTTCTGAAATAGAGATGACGATTTCTAGTTTTCTCTAAAATTAGGAAAATAAACGCCATTACTATTATTTGAAATATAGTTTCAGAATTGTGAAGTCCTATGATAAATCAACAGTGACAACGTTAAAAGTTGCTGAAGTTCGGGAATAGCATATTCAGGGAGACATACCTTGCTAGCTGAATACGTAGTTGTTTTCTCGGGTGGTAGCTCTCCAATAGTCCCAGGGCCTCGAATAGCAACGGAAACACGAAGGAAATCAGAGACAAGACGACAGTGATCTCGTTCTGATGCCACCATCCTTGATCTGGACCAATCTTGGCCGATCTTTCCACAACTTTGACGACGGCGAATGCCGACGAGATCAAAAGGAAGAGTACGAAGATGTTGACGATCACTCGCAAGACGATCACCTTCCAACTAAAACAGAATAATAGTGTTTTTGGAACATTGTTTGATGATTTTATTTGTATCAACAGTGAAATCTTGATATACAAACATTGTTCCCTAATCAGGGTTAAGAATGTATCAGTAAGACCACTGTAAAGCAGCACCTCTTGGTTGTTTCGAGAATTCACGGTGGTCTTGTCACCAAATAAATAATTATCTCAGAGCTATTTTGAATTGAAAACAATGAAGTCTCACGTCAGGACTCGGGCAGTAGGCCTACGCGTTGAGTGTCAATTTACACGGAGGAATTAAAACAAAGTGCATTTTCAGTTTTGCAGTTTTTGTAGTAAAAATTTCGTTTTTCTTGGCCTGTCCAAACTGGCCCAAAGTCCTTAACCTCTCTTGAGCAACAATGCATTTTGCATCACCTTTGATATTTTCATGACAATAAAAATGTCAATTACAAATTCATTTCATACTAAAATAATCTTATAGGTAACACTCATGTCGTAACTCTACGTAATACATGATTCGAGTTTTTTATCTGCAGTTTCTTTCCGTGAGGCGTACCCGATTAATGACAACCGCTATTCATAAGACCATCGGTCCATGTCACCACATACATACGTTATTGTTGTTGTTGTTGTTGCGCTCAGCACGGACTAACATGAATGACCCAATCCAACTAATTTAATGAAACCAACCTCTAAACTAACCTGAACTAACTAACCTAACCATACAAACATCCTGAGCTAAAACCCAGTCTTAAACTTCCTCCCAGTCCGACAAATAGCCACTACGCTAATCAACACCACGAAACCCTACAATTCAAACAAATTATAGTATCTCTTACTTGCGCACGTCTTTCTTCTTCTCAGCTTCCTCTAACAGCGCCTCCTTGAAACCCAATATGATGGACGCCACTCGATTGTGCGCCGTCTCAGCATTGCCGATCATGTAATCCCATCCGCTCAACAATTTCCAAGTGAACACACATTCGTCGTCCTTCTCCGACAATTTGCTCATCCTTGAGTTCTCTGCCATCCTTCTCAAGGTCGCGACAAAACTATAGATATACACTGCCAGTCCCGTCATGAAGTACGCAAACGGTAGGCGATAACCTTTCTTGTTACCATCTTGATTCGTGTAGTAACCATAGAAAATCGGGGAATATTTCAGAATCCCTTCGAAATTCCATAATGTTACGAGACTTTTTGATTTTGGTATGTCTTCGGGAAGCATGTGTTTCCTTTCCCCAGCGTTCTCTTTGTTAGCTGTCAATATCTCCGGCATGATGACGAACAACCCTAAAAGAGTGGCGAGAACTAAATTCACCCAGAAAAGCCAACGTAAGAATGTGAAATAAGATGCGACCACCGATCCGAAATGGGATTCGATTTCTTTTATACGGAGTTCCCACGGCACGATGGCGTTTATAAGGTTGGCAAGTTCACGTTTGAGATATTGCCAGAGTTTGCCACGTAGTATGTTGAATCTTGCCAGGATATCGCGAGTGGTTTTACTCTGAGCGAGACGCTCTTGGAGCTCGCCTTCGTGCCGTTTCACGTACGCTTTGGCTTGCTGGACGAGACGCAGCTTGCGGTGCATGTTCCACGGCTGTTGTTTAACGCTGCTTAATACTTCTTTGTGGAGGCGTAAGTTTTCGTAGATTTGTTCTTGGGTTGTTCCTTCTTCCATTGAAATAACAGTACTGAAAATGAAATCATCCAATAACATTTTTCAGGTAATGTATCCTAGAGAATGTTATGGGTTATTTAAATAATATTTTAGCCAAAATTTTGCATGAAGTATCATGAATATAATGATCATCAGTAAATAAGCAATGAAGTTTTTTTGATGTTTGTAGCTAAATGGGTAATAATTAATTTGGTAATAATTAAATTACAACTCGATATATTTTCACACACATTCACAAATCTGTGACTAGATTCCACTCAGAAATACATTTTATCACTATATTATATTTAAAATATCGATTGGTGAGGGAAGGATCCTAGTGTATCACGACAAGGGTATTAGCGTTTTATCGCCTGTAACATGACTCACTCTCCCGAGCTCGTGGTGAATACCGACGACCGCCTCCTTGCTCCAGACTGTCCGCTGTCGGCGTCTGGAGAGAACGGGGACGATGGACGCCTGGAGCGACGTCGGCTCGGACGCCGTGTGGACGCACGACGCTGCATGATAGCACTCACACTTGCCGAATAGTCCTCTTCTTCTTCGTCCTCTCCGTCTGAGAAATACAGCCGATATTGTTATAAAATATCAATCCATGTATTGAGAGAGAGATGTTAATTATTTTGAAGATCAAAGTCTTACCATCGTTTGGTTCACGGAGTCAAAGAGTAATAATAATACAATCATACCCTATTTCTCAATAATAGCTTAGGGGATGGTTATCAACGTGCATGCAACGAACATACAAGCGATCTTTCCACTTTTGTTAATATAAAATGTGAATCTTCACTCTTATCAACAATAATTATTGTTTGCATATCTTATTATATATTTTTGTTAATTTTGTATTATCTTGCACTGATAAAGTTGTATAATCATTTATATTTGCGGGAATCACCACCCTCGTGACGACGTTGACAACATTTCACCCTGAGAAAACTGGGGACGCCTTGAATAAAATAAAATGAAAAATAAAATCGATTATGATTTGATGTTAGTGATATTCTACTTATCAATATATCTCACAACAGGTATACAAAATTGGAGTCATTCAAGTCACAACAATGGGTCTAAAACAATTCAGATCTGTGTTATCAAATCTGAGAAAACGATTGCTTATGTGTAAGTTTATTTTTTTTCTTACTTCAACCATATTGATCTTTCGTGGTTTTCCTCAGTCGTTGAAGTGAATACTGGGATGTGAAACTCAACTATTCAATCGACCACGACCAAATAATATCTAAAAACAGATGAAAAAATAATAAACGTATAAATTGAATGAAATAATAGATACAATGTAAATGAAAAAATGAACGATGGAAATATATAATGAAAATAACAAATAGATAGATGTAAATGGATGGATTGATGAATAAATGATGAATGAATAAATAAATTGAAAGAATTAATTATTATGAAACTAACTACCAATATAATAAATGCAATAACAAAGAAAAAAAATGAGAAGATATATTGAAAGATTGAAGATGTTTTCTCCCAAATGGTGATGATTGAATTGCTAATTAATATACCTGTGAAATTATTTCCTCAAGATTCATTGTTTTTACAAGTGAGTGACCTTAGTCTGATAATTATTTTATGAGGTGGGAAGATAGTCCTTGCGGTGCCTCGTACGAACGATCCTACTCTTCATACATGACCCATAATTTTCATGTAAAAAAATCAATCTATTTTTGAAAAAATAAATGTAAGTTCACAACAAAATTACTCCAAAACTATCGTAGGCCCACTCTTTTCGAAAAATAAACCATCTCTGACTTTCAAAGATGAAGGGTCTCAATTTTATATCTATTCACACGTTTCGGATTTGACCTCCCATGAATTAATCAAACAAATCACATTTATATTACGAAAAAGTGTCCAACCTGTGACAGTAGTTTCCCTTGAAAAGTGAACTTTCTCCATTGGCACAGCAACTGTAATTGCTGTTGGAAAGAAGTTCACCCGGCTGGCCGAGTTATCAGAGCAGACGCTTCGCTGGTCAGGTGCAAAGCTAACCGATAACCGGTCAACCGACGGTTGCGGCGACGGCGGCTCGACCTGAACCGACAAATGGGACCAAGCGATATTATGGACATGAAAATGAAATATGTTTTATGTAACTTTATAAAATAAAAGAAGAACAATCTCGGAGATATGGAAATGTAATATATGAACAAGAAATGTATCAGATTTTGGAACTGGAGTGGTTATAGAGAACGCTCATATTGCAAGTGTTCTAAATTTATCTGGAAACTACGAATGGTAAAAAAATTGATAATCCAAAAATTTTCTTCTGTAGAAAAAAATAAATTAAAGTGAGGTAGAATCAATGCATAAATACTTCAACAGATCTGTATCATTGAATTCGTGAAAAAATATATTCAATTTCATACTATTCAATTTCAGTCAGTTCGATTTTTTTTTCCAATTGACGAATACAAATTTTCAATTTGAATATATTATAATTATAGGATCATTGTTCTCACCACGCTCATCCATCACTGCTAATTATGTAGCATTATTCGAAATAATATTACACTTTTTTTCATTGAGTACACAACTGACTTATTGTTTATACTCAACGGATATTTTGGACCGGCACCTCCACCAAAAACTCACTTCAGTAACTACTACCCAACGACGAACTGAACATTTACTAGCTATCTGCCACTTGAACTTCAATCATTTCACTTGAGTTATTGTTGATTGAAATCATTGGATAATAATTCTATTAGTTTCACTTATCCAAGGTTATCATGGGAAACATGATAAACATGACGTATAAACCGATTCTAAATTTAAATGTGAAACAATAGTGAAATTAAAATTAACAATTCAAAATTATCTGTAGCACTATAGTGAGCTGGTTCAATACATGAAACTTAATGGTGATTTTGAATTCTGATGAATCGTTGATTTTTATCTCTGCTGGTAGATGGTCAAAAAGTTTTCAACAATCACACAAATAACGAAATCACTTTGCACTCATTTAAATCAAACTTCACAATAATCCGACTTTTCATTATTAATTGATCACATTATAAAATCAACAAATCGTCACAAAAGATTTTAAATTTTGAAATTGAATTGATCTCAATGATATTTCTTGGAGGAACGATTGTATACGGATCAGACGCGAAACATGTTGCTTCTCGCCGAGTGCGAAAACAAAAAGACCAAGAAAGAAAATCACTCTATAAAAGGCGTGTTTAAATCGTGAAAAAAAACGAAGAAAAGATGAAAGAAGAAAGACAAATAGTTCGACACACTCTGGGAAAGATGTGCGGGTGGTATCATTAAGTACCTTATACCTACCCTTAACTAATTCAGGACCACACCCTTCAACTGACGTGTATTACAAAAGTCCGACCAGTTCTTCAACGTTCCATTCAAATTGGATGTGAAGACTCATTAACTCGCGGGGCAATCTAATCTAATAGAGTATTTCCACATTGTAGCCTGACCATCCAATAGCACAGTCTGCACCCTCTCACTCCAAACCGTACAACTCAACTAGAAGGCGATTTGACTAGATTGTAACATTCAACCACCTGGTTCTTTCGACCAATAACGACGAATCGGGTCGAAGCGTGACTAGAAGATGGTTGAACAGGAAAAGGGAAATCTACAAAAGGCGTTGATGGGGGATGGAATTTCGTTTTATCGACTTTATCTGTTGGTGAAGAAAAAGTGTCGATGTTGATTTTTGATGGATAAAATGAATGGAGAATAAAAAATAAAAGTATAAGACGGAAGATATGAAGAAGAAAATTTTTCTTTTGTTTGCTTTCATGTTACTTGTTGCATATTATACAAGCGTGGAATATGATTTTCCGTTAAGGCGTCTCCCGCCTGAATAGGGGAGGGAAGTTTCCGCAGGGTGGTTTCACAGGTATGAATGATTATTAAACTTCAACATCACCATACACAAAATTAACAAATACGGTACATCGTAGGATATGCAGACAATTTTTGTCGAAAATGCTGGTGACTCAGATTTTATAATGAAGTAAGCGGGAGATCACTCTGAATAATAGTAACAATCAATTTTTTTTTAATCGAGTTTTACCTCACCGCGTACCGTTACATAATTAAAGTTAATAATAAAGTTTAAATAATATGTCACCTAGTGTGAATGTTTATTGTTTGAATCTAAAGTATTCTAGAATATACTTCTTTGAATGGTATGAAGTAGCTTCACTCGAATATGTTCGAACGGAAAGTCACTTCGATCGTTTATAAGGTCTACTGACACTGAAAGTGTGATGCTATGGGTAGGTACCTTTGAATCATTTCAAATGACCATTCTATTATTTTTATTTCCACAATTCGTCTTCTATCTCCAATATCTGTATAGGTTAATATTATACGGTTATACGGGGTTACGAACGTTTCGATGTTTTTGAAATGTCTTCACACGAAAAAAAATCGAAAACAATCGAATTAGTAAAAATTTATTCTAAACTGAAAGAAGGCGGTAGTCAAAATTCCGAAAGTACTTATACTATGTTACGTTATGCTTGGTGCACCTACTTTGCACATTTGCTCTATATTGGAAGATTTATATTCATATTGCAAGAATTTTGATAACTAATAAAGCTATTCTTATTCACATATTTTCGTATACAAATTGATATTTTACCTAATTCTTTCCTGCGAACAAGTTTAAACTTGACTTTTGACAAATGTTCATCATCTGGTTCAAGGGAAACCTATACCCACAGATAACATTTTCAGTTTCGACTTGATATATAAATTATCGCAATGGATTTCCCGGACAGGATGAAGATATTGTACTGAAACTACTTTATTCCATTAGGATAAGTATCTTTTGTTACCTAAGTCGATCCATAACCAAAGTTAACAATAGATTACACGTTATTTGTACGTAACGATACGCGATGAGGTGAAAATCGATGACAAAATTATCGAATCCTACTGTTACATTGAAGTTCAAGTTTACTTTCCACCTTTGTTATCACAAAATTTGAGTTATTGGCATTTTCGACAAATATTGTCTGTCTCTTATGATGCATTTGACAATCTTGTACTGTTCAAGTTCCATGATCATTCATATCTGTGAAATCCCCCTGGAACGAACATTTTTCTCTCTGAAAAAATTGCCTCGTTCACGTGGCGCCGGTTTACATTTCGTAATTCAAATTAACAGTATTTTCAATTCCATAGACTACTACATAGTATTAATTCTGATTATTCACTACTCAAAACGTTCTATATAATGCTATCTATCAATCGTTGTTACAAACCAAATACATTGATTTCATGTACAAAGAATACAAAATAACTACGAATCGTGCAATGATAGATTCGACCACGACGGATAGAAGCAATACCAACTTGTAATGAACATAGCTCAGCTCTTCTGACCACACGCGAGTATTTACCTGGAAAAGTAACTAGATCCATTTGTTTTTTATAGGTTGTCTGTACACACAATCACCGTAATGAGTAATCACTCACGTAGTTGGTGGTGGTTGTTGGCATGCCGCGTATATAGGCCTACGTGCTGATTTCGATAGAATAGTGAACGTACGATGCAGTAGCGGAATGTTAGGTTAACGTGATTAGGGCAAATAGGTATAATGTTAATTATGATAAATTTATCCAATACATCCCCATTTTTTTTTTCTAAATAACATCGAAACTTGATACAAAATTATTGTTCTCCAATTAAGGCTATAGATGAAAGGTGGGGTCGTTAGGACGAGGGTGATCTTACCACCCCATGAAAAGTTTCCATATGGAAGAAGTTCCAGCAAGGGCCAGGGGGATTTCATAGATATAATGATCATAAAACTTGAACAGTGCAAGATACTAGAAATAACAAATCGTATCAGTCGAGAATGCTAATAACATGCATTTTATAATAAAAAGGTGAGAAGATCATTTTGTATGTAAGAGTAACACTCGATATTACTGCCAACGATTTTCACCTCACCGCACAACTTTACATAAAAATAACACGTTACATATTTTAAATGTTTATAAATTGGAATTATGGATCGACAAAATTTTAAGATATTTTGTGAAGCCGTTTCACTGAAATAGTTTAAACGGAAAGTTAACTACGATCGTTCATATGTCGAATTAACACTGAGAATGTTAATCTGAGCGATGTTTCCTCTTAATCATGTGTAGACAATGAGGGTGAAATTAGCGAACAGAGTGTGAGCTGTGAAGAAAATATTTTACTCTATCTGGATCATCTCAGCTATAGGCTGATGTCGACATGGAAGTCTAATGATTGTATTCCAGAGTGTGAGTAAAATGAAGCAATTGGGTGTTGCCAATTAGTTTTGTTTGCAGAATGATTTAAAATGCATGTGTTTACAAATGTTCATTAATGTTGATGTTCTTTTTTACCATCATTACTTATTATTATTTATTCATTTATTTTTCATTTGTATATATTGGTTCTCACGTTCACAAATGTGAATAGATATCAAACTATATCAAACTGGATATCAAACATTATTAGTACATGAGATGTGATTGAAAAAATGCTTGGAAGGGATGCGCCCTTACGCCCTCTATCACTCACCGCCGCTGGTACGATGTAATGTTATAGATGTGTAATTAATTAAAATAGCTTTCAGTCACGTAGTTAGTAATTACGTTAACTCGTGTTTAACTGTGTTTAAAACCTTATTTTGATGAGTAGGAAATTATAGTTGTTCATTTCCGAATGATAATTGTATAATATCCGGCTACACAAATAGTTTGCTCATTTAGATCATAATAATTAGTGGGATGAGTTCATTTATTCTACCTGAGATATACTAAAATGTTTATCGTTGATTAGGTGTTCATCGCCAAGTCCTCGAGTAATTGTATCCAATAGGTTGATTATTCGGAAAATGTTCTCGTAGATCAATTTACTGTTCGAATTCATGGTATTGGGTAAAATCATTTTATACATAGGCCTATATTTATGGGTAATATTATTTATAATACCTACTATCATCATATAAGCCCACGTTATCATTATTACATACATTTCCTATAATAATTGTTGAATAGTATAAGAGTAGGAGTATAAGAGTTCAATCGTATACTAGATCAAAAAATCTGTTAAAATGTTGATGTATTAGAATATGAATACAAATAATGATGATAAGGTATTAATTCATTCTTGATTGATCACATGATCAGTGGGGAGTCATATTTTAAATTAGCTTGGACCATATATTGTCACCTGAAAGGGAATCACATGTTCTGTCTAATCAAACAGGCAAACACAAGTGAAACAGAGATAAGTGTTGGAAAATGTCTAATAAATAACGTAGAAATGTTTAGTTTGCGTGACACAAGCAAGCATTGGCCAGCCATCGTTTGTAATGGCCTGTTCACACGAGGTGATGAAATCCCAATCGTACAAAGTTGAATCTTCAATTGCCAGTGTTGGGTGGTTCAGACAGAGATGCCACTGTGGCAATACAGTGAAGTGAAAAGTCAAATATTTTTATTCATTAACCTCATAAAATTGGTGTCATCTGCTATCACATAAACACACACGAATAATGTATGCTCAAGTCACAATATTTACTTAATTAGGTACCGTACAACAATAGCTTGTCAAATTATTCATGAAGTTTGGATCCCGTCGTACAAGTACTAAGTGGCCATGTCTTATCGCTTTACTGTTCTCCTATTGGTCAATCATGTAGGATTCAACACTACATGATTTCATAAATCCTACGAGATTCAGACATGCAGTGTTGGCATTGACGCGTTCACACGGGTTGGGGTGTTTCTTTCCTCATCACCGTAAGATTGGCACTACAGTGTCTCGTCTGAACAGGCCGTAAGAGATAATGCGGTCGTGGCATCAGCAGACTCATTGGTAACTGTGCGCTATGTGTAGACACACCGAACCAAACTGCCTACACATAAAAGGTAATTAATTACCGGAAGGGCGTAAATGTTTTCTTCTTCACCGAATACAATCAGTTGCCATGGTGATGGATGGCTCATATGACGAAGTAATATTAAGGAAAAAACGGAACACTTTTATTGAATGTATCTTCTCATGTTATTTTCAGGTGAAATGAGGAGTGGGTGAAGAAAGAGGTTAGGGGGTGATGATGGGTTCGAAAGAGGTCACAGAAGGCGGGGGAGGAGAGGATGACATTTCTTCATTCTTTTTATCAACATCGAAAAGTGAACCAAAATCATTGTTCCCCAATGGAGGTTGTGGATGAGGGTAGGATAGTTCGGGTGGAGCACCACAAGGGCGATCTTACCACCCCAGAGAATAATTAATAAGAAGATAATTCATTCAGAAAATAATAAATCTTGAATACAATACAGGGATAGTGAACAATTCCAAACATTGGCAATAACGAGAAAAATCTTCAATTTTCTTCTTATTTCGATCTTATACACTTCGTAATCTTGAACTCTTTTTTTCTCTTCTCTTCTCCCTTGTTCTTGTATTCATTAAATCTTCGGTAATCAGGTTTCGATTTTGTTTCCAATTATATATTTTTTATATACATATACCTACATGCAATTTGTCTGATTTCTTGGACAACTGAGCAGTCATATTTTGAAAAGTGATATATGACTCGGAATGATTTAATAATTGGGATCTTGATAAATGTATGGTCAATGTATCATATAGATAGATTATTCAGGGGTACGAATGCGGCGTGGAGCTGATATGAATGTCTGAAAACACCCACGACTCATGAGGGATTCGAACCCACGTCTGATTTACGTTCAGTTTCCACAGCAGAGCTTCGACTGATCAAGTCAGAAGGCAAAATAAACTACCTTGAGCTGATTGCGTATTAATGCGAAATCAATGGATAATGATTATTTTTCAATATTTCACTGATACGTTGCACAGCTCTGGAACGCTGTTGCTCATTCATTGGTATACACCAAGATACATTCGAGTCAAAATTATAATACCAATTCTCTCCTTCAATTATTGTTCGATAATTTCAGTCAGTTTATTTGAGACTCAAAAAATTTCCAGATCTGTTCGAATCATCACTAACATTGAGTTTATATTTCTGATCAATCACTCAGGAATGATATTTTTCAGATCTGTTTGAATAATCACTATGTTTTGAATGTTTGTTTTTCTAATCAATCAGATTTGATGAAGCATAAAATTACAATCACAATTAATTGTAGGCTGATCATTATTCTCACAATCGAAAGTATATATGATTCTTTCAAAAATGGAGATCAAGAAGTCAATTACGACCGTTTTAGAAGAATCCAGAATTTCAAATCGAGAATACCGGCTTTACGTGTAGTTAGCCACAATAATGATAATATATGATCATGAATAATCAATAATATTTCTTCACTCAATCCATCATTTGGAAATCGTTTTCAAAGTACACTGATAAATCAGTATGGAAAGTTTTAACCATGTCTGAATTTGCATTAATTTTAGCAGTGACGCAGAGTTTCCAGTTCCGATTTTCTCTTGTAGTCCGACACGATTTCCCTAAATTGACCATTCACAATTGCCAGTATTCACCTAAAAAAACAAGACCGTTTCGGTATCGTGACTATACTGACTCCATTACAACTTTTCTCGACCAATTTCACGGTTTTACCGGACACTATGTTTTGCCACTCCTGGCAAATAAGTTTGCTACACTCATACCTCCATTTTGTTTTGTGTGATGTAAAAGTGCACCAACTTGCAATGTTATAGTTGAAATTATCGGATCTAAAGAAGCGTGTGCATTTGAAGGTAATAAAGGCTATATACGGCCATGTAGTCACGAAAATGGTACTACACAGCGCTAGTGGAAAGAAACCTTCCAAAAATCGTAGTATAGTAGAAAGTGACCTTCCAGAAATAGTACTTCTGGAAAGAGACATTCCAGAAAACGTACCGATAAAGTGTCGGACATTGAAAAAAATCGAAACTAGAAACCCTGCTTAAAGCTTTAAGAGTATGGATCAAACCTGATTTCTTTCAACTGGGCTAAGAAATTCTACAGAACTGCCCGAACTCCTCCGAGGTTTGCCGATGTCTAAACGAAGAATGCCGACTGTTGAGTCACGTCGACCGTGATGTCTTCTTAAAGACGTCTGCGGCGTCGTTAAACTAGCGACGCCCGTGAGCGTCCGTCGGTTTCCTTCGTCACCGCCATCCATCGCATCTAATAATCAAATAACCATGAACATTTACGATCTTCTTACACGCACTATCAGAATACTTGGAATGTCACATTATTCAAATTGAAATCGGTGTTAGTTGTTATGAATACTTTTACTATACGTTTCAAGGAATCTTTTAGTAGATAACTCATGTTGATAAGCACATTTGTGAGTATTTCGAATATATTAATACAAAACCCAAATGTTAGGCAAGACTTCATTGCATTTGTTATAAAAATATGACCGTACCAAGTTTTTTCAATATTTGCATATATATATATATATATATATATATATATATATATATATATATATATATGCGGAAAGACGTTACGCTGCGAAAAGAAATGTACTTATTTCTAAATTATTATTTAACGATTGACATGAACAATTTCTAGTATAGGCATCCAACAAGAATTGATTATTATTTTTTCTATAATTTATAAGCATGTTTTCACTGAAGAAAACTTCACAACACAACGCACAAATTGATTCAAAAAATATTTCATCACATCGCGAGTTATTTTATCACCAACAATTTGTTTAAAAGCGTTCGCACTTACTTGAAATTGGTGTGTGCCTGTCGCTTGTTGTTTCGCTTATGAGTAAATTCACATCTGATATTCTCAGTATAACCGTAATGTGGTTATGAAAACCATCCTTGGGCACCGCACCCATATCCGTCTCCCATCAACCCCTCACTCTCCCACCCCTACCACAACACTCATCAACTCTAATAAATACAGCATCATGTAAGTACACACAGGGTGTAGGGAAGCTATTAGCAAAACTTTTAGTACCCATGACAACGTTAGATTGTTGATGAACTGTTCTAATCATGCTGGCTATAAAATATGCTATGCACTTTGTTTAAAATGTTTGATTTCTCCAATATAATGTTTCTTTTGATTTATTAACATCGCAACTTCCGGATATGCTTCGGAAACTTCGGAATGATGTTCCACATTATCACAATAAAATTCCGTGAAAATTTGAATTTATTCGAAAGAAATGGTGCAACCGATTGAGCCTCGAAACTGGCAGTATCGAGATAGATGATGACACTTGTGAATGCCAAGTTCCAACTGAATTTGTACTCTCGTTTATCCTGTGGAACGCGAAAGAAAAAAGTCATTTTTTCAGAGTACGTTGGAATTGAGTCATCGAATTCGCTCATCCAATTGACTCATTCAACAAACCGTAAATAGTAAATTAATAAATTTCGGGAAATGAACATCTCGATCATTTGTGTAGAAACATCCTGTCTTCTTTTATGGAATAGTTGTTGTTTCTTTTCATTCTTAAACATCATTCTTCTGACGATGTACATGATTTTTACATTCTTATAATCTCATTATCATACACATAATTGAACAAATACCAATTGATATTTTAAAGAGTGTATTAGGCCTCCGTAAAAGTTCAGAATGATAATTTGAATTGAATTTACCTACAATCTCACGTATTGCTACATTCCTGTATAAGTATAATATACACTGACTTTGTGCAAACGTGAATATTTTGAAAACAAATGTGAGTATTCGGTCTAAGCCAATTATTTATTTACAAGTTATGATAAGTCATTTCTGTACTGCGTTATTCAGTCTCAGTCTTCAGTGAAATATTATTTATTCCAACGTTCACTACATATGTTTGGTGAAACTGTGACTTCAATGAAGTATTTCGTGCTAATTTCTCTTCTTTGTTACGAGTTCACTTTAACAAGATCTGTCGCAATATGCAAAGGTACGAGTATATTTGTGTAGAAAATTCGGTAATCCTATTTCAATTTTTTATATTAAAAGAAGCCGGTTGTACAGAATTATGATTAGTGAATTAGGCAGTAACCAAGTGAATTAACTTGCTATCACATTTGATATTTTCATATGTAACCAATTATTGGATGAGCGATAGCGAAGACATCCATCCCACTCTTATGGAGCTTTGTCTTTTTTTTTTTTTTTTTTACCCATTTTGTTTGTACCCATTGCAGAGGTCGCAGGGTTTGACTGATCGTCATGAAACTTTGTTTGTACACGCAGACTCATCCAACTTGAAATTGTATAGTTTTTGGATTGAATCGGTTGAACCATTTCTGAGGAATACCATCACCAAGTTCAGAAAAATCCCATAAGATTAGGCAAAGCAGAAACATTCAAAAATAAAATCTCTTCGAAAATATACCAATTTCCTCCGAAAGTGAACACATTAATGATATAAATCATAACGATTTGGAAGCAATTCAGACTTCTTGAAGAAAATGATTAAATAGATGTTTTTCAATAATCAAATGAATAGAAATAGGTATAGCAGAAATATGTTGCAGAGATCGAGTCACAGCTTAATGAAGTATGATTGAAGTATGTGAGTCAAGGTGCGTAGAGTTTTCGATTATACTTTTGATACATAGATATCTCGCTCATCTTGCAACGCATATGCTGCGTTTGCCCAGTTAACTAATTGATACTAATAATTTGATTCAACCGGCACTAAAAATGGTATAAAACCTAATTTCACTCTATAATGTTTTGTATTATCGTCATCAGAATGATTTTGCATGATTCCATGTCTTGATTTTCTTTCGCTCTATAGTGTTCATAATCTTTCATTTTACAGTAAGAATTTTAATTTCGAATATTTGTATTCGATTCATGCAGATTGCCCTATCAAGCAAAGACCCAATGTTACTACGACGCAGATTCCTACAACTACCAGTGTTCCTGCTGACCATTACATGAGAATCGTAGGTGGATTGGAATCAGACATCACTAATTTTCCATATCAAGTAAGTAAAGCGAAAAATGAAGAAAAATGTTTTTTAAACCATGGTCTGGCTCATGCAAATTCTATCTGAATGTTTTCATACGTAGGTGCAACAGAAGCACACTTATCTTGGTCAAAGGCCGTTACAGATGATTGTCATAAGGTATTTGTCAATGTGAATATTTTTGAAAGAAAATATTTTTCATAGAAAATTTAAGAACTTTTTTACGAAAATATAGAAAAACATTAAAAACGTGGATAATCAGTTTTGAACTGGAAAAAAATACTTGGGAACCATTTTAACGTAAGATTTTAGAAACATGTTCAACCTTGATAATAGCTTCTATTTTCTTGAAAGACTTTCCCCAAAACTTCTCAGATATTTTGATTTGACTAAACAATGCTTCAAAACCTTTTCGTTATTTTCGTCGAACGCTTGTTTTTCGAGGTAGCCCGCACACATTCGAGCTAATTACTCCTGTGCGGGTTTGAATCTATTAATCAATTCAGTTCTTATTATGTATGTGAGAATATTATATAAATTGTTGGAGAGAACAAAAATAAATTCAAATTGTTTTTTTTTCATGTTGAATCTTTAACATATGCTTCTCTAATTATAAGTCATACTTTTCCAGGCTTCTCTTCAGTTCAAAAAAACTCACGTCTGCGGCGCTACAATAATACATCCCCGTTATTGTGTTACGGCGGCGCACTGCAACGTCGCGGCGGCGGCCAACATGTTCATACGCGTCGGTAATGTAACGCGCGGTGCCGGCACTATGTACTCGATCGCGTCCCTGACGTCACATCCGGGGTACAAGATCGGCCTAACTTCACACGATATTTGTGTTATCACGGTAAGTGCCACGTGGAAATTGTCGGAACCGAAGTGGGTTTTAAATTGGTTTCAGTTCAGTTCAGATTGAATTAATATTTTAGGACGTTATTCTGGAAAGGTTCGTTAGTTTAGGTTAGTTACGGCACACTGAGGTGGCATCCCTATCCAGTTGATAGAGATCGTACGCGTTCAGGGATGAAATTCACTAGTTCCTGCTGAGAAAAGTGATATTCCATAATGTGATATACAACTACTATTCTAGGACGCGAACATGAATGTTCATATTCACATCAAGATTTTCACGTCGAATCATGTCGAGGCTAGGAAATCTGATATTCAAGTGAAAACATCTTATTTACATTCGCGCGCGAATGTCGTCGAGGCTAGGCGCCCTGGAGAGAAGCTAAGTTTACACGATTCAATGTTTCTTCTTTAACTCCTTTAATTCAAGGATTGACCTTCTTACAACTTTACAGCTTTCATATAGCCCTTGAACTCAACCTTTCATCCAAGAAATTTTGTTTAGGAAATTCCCAATGTTCCAAATCAACCAATCAGAGGCTTTGACGTCGCAAGTCGAGCTCGCATGCGCTGATTTCTTCCATTGTTCCACCATCCTGTGTTTCCTGCTTTCACCCTATTCACTTCACTTTTAATATTTCTCTCTTTTCAATGTCCCGATGAGACGCAGGCCTCTTCGCCCTTATATCTAGGTACGATTGAAGAGATCTTTTTTGCCTATACCCAGCACCTTACGAATAGATAAGAATCAGGCCTAAAGCAAGCAGCTTTGCAATTGACTGAATTGTTTCTAACCCTCCTTTTTGCCGTGTGTACGAAATACGAATGTGCCATTCAAGTTGCTGTCAAAGTAATTTGATCAACTCTTGAATTTGAATTAAAGAAGTTTGATGAAATCTTGAATGGCGGCAATGTCGGGGTGCATTCGGGCCAAGTTCCGGCAGTCGGACCTTTTCGACTTTTTGCAAAAAGTGGTATCAAATCCAATCGTGTATTCACTGCTTGAGTAAGGATTGGGTATCCAGCGGTGGGTCTGCGATAGCTAATCCATGACATGATGGATATTACTGGGAAAACGCCATATATGCGTTGTTAGACGATCGAATAGTAATAGTATGGGTAAAAATGGGTAAAAACGGCTTCGAGTGGTACCAATTTAGCACATTTCATGTTTTTTCTTCAAAATGGCTGACCCGATCGAGCTGAAATTTCTTAGAAATGTGTATCAAAACGTAATTCAACTTCACGCAAAATTTCATTTTTTTGGAAAATGAAAATATTTTCTTTTTTTTCCGCTATGTTATTCTAATGGGTTGTTTTGAAATTTTTAAAATTCATAAAAAAAAAGTTACCGCCCGATATTGCCACAAAACTATACAGATCTAAGTTAGATGAGGAACCATATTGGAAACAAGTTTGTAGTTGATAGCTGTAGACGTTTGACCTGTGGAGAACCGAAAAAAAAACACGAGAAGAAAAAAAAAACATGAAAACGAACACCAATTTTTTTCGGTAAGTCGAATTGAATCCTCGCTAAAGCTCGTCTGATTATTGTATTTCAGATGAAAATTCCAATATTGTTGGATGACTTGACTGTGCAACCTGTAGCGATACCTGAACAAGATGAAATAATCGCAGTCGATGAAATTGCCACTGTTTCTGGTTGGGGGCTCCTTAACGTGAGTTGAATCGTTGATTCAATGCAGTGATTTATATAATTGTTAATATTGTTCAATCAGGGATTTGTCAACTGTACATAAATTCGACTGAAGAAAGTATCAACCGTACTAAAAACGATATGAGAAGGTACCAAATGTACGAGAAACAACTATTCTAAAACTCGACTGTCCTAAAAATCAACTGACCTTAAAATCAACTGTACTAAAAATTAGCTGACTCACACTTCTACTTCTTAATCAGCCTGTAGCCCTGTACAGAAGTTGGAATGGAAGGTGTGACTCCTCCCCTTCAGCAATTTCATCTGAAGCAAACTTTACCCACCTATAACATTAAAAAACCCATTACATTATAATATTCCACACAATTAATTTTTTTGAAAAATCAAGTAATATCTATAACCAAATATAATATTCATCAAATTTGTCAAAATATACAACGTTCAACGTTGAAAAACATTGGCATTATCTTTATTATTCAAAAACATTCAAGAAATATGAGTCCTTTTACAACAGGAAAATAATCCAATTTTTCAGTAGTACCAATTTTCAAATGAATGTACCATTATTCAAAACCCGTGGTTTGCTTAAACACAACAGGAAAAAATGATCGTCGCCAGTCCCAAGCTGATGTACCTCGAAGTGCCGGTGATTCACGATGATTATTGTAGCAAGCCGTACGGTAGTGATTACAATTCCACAACAATGCTTTGTGCCGGACATTTGACAGGTGGCAAAGACGCGTGTCAGGTAATATTTCACGATTTTTCTCTCATTATATCTTCACAGTGTATATCTTCAGAGTGGATCTTATAGAACTCTCATTCTATTTTTCCACCTACGGTTCTTACTACTCGGCTATTTGAATTCCGTCACCTCTACCATGGCATCATTCATTGAGCATTATCTTCTGTCTTCCCCTCTTCTTATGATCCCTTCTCACTCTACATACTCTCCACTCTTCTCGAACTTCTGCTTCTCACTCTCCCCACACAAATATACATCTTATGCATTTTACATGAAGGTTCTGAAATCGTCTTGCTCTTCATTTATCTGTTCCGTCAATTCAGCAACTCATGCACGACTACTGTGAATTGTGATGGTGGGTGACAAAACGCTCCCTTTTATTGACCCTTGACCCACCTCCAAACCACTGAGTCCGTCCGTCCATCGTCCAACTCAACGCAACTCAAGTTCCTTATGTATACAAATACTCTACATCATTCCTACTAGTTCTTTCCTTACCATCCTCTCCGACACTTCCACACCTTTTACCTAGGCCTCTGCTCATAGGTCTTGATATGTCCAACAATACAAACCACGTCCCTTCTACGGTAGCGAATAAAAAAGTAAATATTTGACTAATATATTTAGATACGCGCACCCCCTCAGATCTGATGTTCTCACAACTTGTTCTCACCTCATATTGTAACATATTTGTTTTTCAGGGAGATTCTGGTGGTCCTTTGGTGGCAAACAACAAGTTGTTCGGGGTTGTATCTTTTGGGTCTGGTTGCGCACAAGCAAACAAACCTGGCGTGTACACAAAAGTCGCGTTTTACACAACCTGGATCAGCAATATTATTACACAAGTATGGAAACCTATGAAAATAATGAGAGAGCTTTCATTTACGATACATTTACGATACTTGTGGAATGAATGGACAGCATATACCTTCCGAGATTAATCTCACTGCGATTGAGTGAAAGATTAACTTACCATATATATTTCAACAAACAAGTAATTGGAATAAAAAAAAATTAGCTATGTGAATCAGTTTCAATGAAAATAAATATAAATGACCCAAGACTTCATTCTATTACTATATTAACTATATTCACCACTGTATTAAAAAAAATGAATGAACGTATTGAACCTTTAGAACTCATGAATTTAATATTGAAGAAACAGAGTGGAGCGTTATAGAAGTAGATTAGTGAAACAATTAGGGATTTATTGATAGAATTGTATACATTCTACCACATGTTTCAAAAAATATAGCTCAACAAAATAGGCTACGGAGAAAGGCGAATTTACAATCCATTTATGGGTGGTGGGGGTGGAAATTTGGGGGTGGGACGTAATTGATATCGTTTTATTGGAGTAGAAGTTATGTTTTTATATTCCTATTTTTTTCCCAAGATTATACTATAAATTTAGACCCTGTTGTTAAAAAATAATTATTGCCAAACAAAAATGATCGTACTGGAAAATGACCAATTGATTGACCTTTGACTTTTTGACCTCTCACTCACTGGGGTGTGGTGATAGATACGTATAAATTGTATCACATGCTCAGGAAATATAGTATAACAACATAGGCTACGGAGGACGGCGAATTTCACAATTGATTGGGGGTGGTAAGGGTGGAAATTGGGGGGGGGGGGGAATAGGCCTTTTCCAGTAGATTCTAGATTCTATCGGCGGAGTAATTGAAAAGGTGAAAACAAAACTTCTATTCCTATGATATATTAGAAATGTATCACGAAAATATGATATCTCCATATAGATTTATTCATTTTCTGAAAAAAGAATCAATCAAATTTCTTCAAACTTTGTAAAAAAATATGTATAAGAATGATATCAACATTCTGAGGAAATTTCAGCGAAATTGTAATTCAAACAACACACATGAAAACCATAACAATTTTTGTTCAAACCATTCCATTATTGATAGTTTTGTTCATACTTGATAGATATATAATTTTGGCCTCAAAATTAGACTACCGTACTAATAAACGTATACATCATTTTCCAGAACTTGAGCGTCGCTACAACAGCTTCTCTCCGAATGTTGTCAACGCCCCTTTCTACAACATATCTCACTACGCTCCCTACTACAACATCTGCCTCTACGACCGCTACTGCAACATCTCGCGCAGTAACCGCTACTGCAACATCTCGCGCAGTAACCGCTACTGCAACATCTCGTGCAGTAACTGCTACTAGAACATCTGCCTCTACGACCGCTACTGCAACATCTCGCGCAGTAACCGCTACTGCAACATCTCGCGCAGTAACCGCTACTGCAACATCTCGTGCAGTAACTGCTACTAGAACATCTCGCGCTACTCTCCCTAAAGCAAAATCTCACACTATGCCCCCTACTCAAACATTGAGCCCTAAGTTCCCAACTCAAACACTACGCCTCAAGCCCCCTACTACAACATCTCGTACTACGCCCGTTATTCGCCTGTGAAAGTCTCTAGAGAATGCGCTAGTGTCGAACGTCCGAATTTCAATATGGCGAGCGAAAAGTAGTTGGTATACTTGAATCGTATATGTGGAGGTAAAAAACGTAACTGGGCCAAGGTTTTCGTTGTTGGGTGAAATTCAAATGCAATAAAGGTGTATGAGAATTATAAATCTAGAACATATTGTTAACCACCAAACAACATGAGTGGAATCCTTCCTTTACAGGTATTTTAGAACTGGTATCGAACATTAAAGCCAATAACGGCTCCGGCATAACAAACCATGAATCTCGAACATATTACATACTGTACACAATAAGCTTGCTAGAATTTCATACAGATACCGTATGCATAATAACTAGCAAGGTACGTCGACTGAATTCGAACTTTGAAAATGATAATCTATTTAATCGAATTCTCAAATACAATGAAAATAATATATATTAAATCATTCCAAAAAAACTAAAACAGCTTCCAAATGAAAAATTATGTTATCCTATACAAGGATGTCTTCACGATGATTTACAAAAATCAAGTTGTTCGCAAACGGTACAGTTGTCTTCTCAAATTCAAATTACCATCAACTTGATGTTGTTATTATCATCATTATTATTACTATTATTAGGTGGACCAATGCTAGAATGGTTTACAGACTCCTTATCTGATATATCACTGACAGTAGAATTAGGAAACTCTGATCACAAAATTGGTTTCACTTATATCCCTTGTGCCTAAGGACTCAATTTTAGGACCTTGTCTCAATTTAGTATGTCAACTACATGATAAATGAAGTGAAAAATGATCTTTATTCTTGTGTGCGGCCGACACGGCAGTAGATGCGATTCATAAACATTACTCTTTGGCAAGTGAGTTACTTCCAATTTGACTTTATTTGACATTTTTTCAGGTGATTTTTGTGATTTACGAGCCGTTCTGTTAGCAGGAGTGTTAGCTTGCTGGATTTAGTAGGCGCACCCTGTATTTTACCGGTGGTTTTGCGAGGCGAAATGCAAACAAGTTGGGCCGAGCTCAACATTCAGAAACCGACCCGCTCTCGTCACTGATTGGTCGTTTTTCAAGCATGGTGGCTAAAATATCTGCTTCGAGAATTCCATTTTCATGGAATTCCAACTTCACTCGGCAGTTGAACCATGAACGACTTGACTTCAGTTTCTACAGTTTACTGTCATAACCAAATGATTCACAGGGGTCGGGAATGGGGGCCATCTACACTCATCAATCAATCCAAAAAATGAAAATATACAGCGTTTTACTGGTCACACTCAATCAGTAGGCCCGAAGTAAAATAAATTACAATGCAGCAATTAAATAGAAATAATGAATACAGTCTTATTTAGTGTAAATAGAGAGCATCTCAGCATTTATTACGTATACAATGGAAATGCTAGCCACAATGTCGACGAAATAACTTATTGCGAACAAAAAAGCTTTGTGCTTTACATCGAATAGGTGATTATTGGTTATAACTTATAATTGTAGAACTTTCAACTTATTTACAGATTTCCTCATGATGGAAGTGCCAATTTCAAAACACTAACTGATTGAATCAACCTAAAACAATACAGTACACATTATTTTACCATTGTGAATTGGTAATTGTGAATAAAAATGGAAAATAATATTTCTATAAACATACTAATCAGTACTGAGTGAAGAAATTAGCTAACAGTACAATAGTAAAGATGAAATCATGTGTCTCAGCTTGAAATCTTATTAATAAATGAATACTCTACTAGAAAAAGAAAGTTGGACCTACTTAGGCATAGATGAATAATATTTATAGAAAAATACTGATTGGACATGAATATAAGATCCAGCAAGTAACGATAATATAAATAAATTCATTTTTGCATCAACACATCTTGTAATCGTACACAAATCATCGTACGTTACCTCCATTAGTTGTTCTCATAAAGTTGCACGTTTCTGACAGAAACGTGAAAATGGAACAAGGCTATTCAATGTGAGAAAAATCACTTGTTTGATACAGTTATACCCGATTTGTTTGATGGCGTTAAACAAATGAGGTTAACGTGAAAACGTAGAATACCATACCTAAAGATGGTGCTTCAAATCACCACTCAGGATCATCATTATGAAATGTTTTTCTCCTGACAGTGACAGAATTTCTCTGTACTCGTTTATTGTCATAGCCGCCACTTTGCGGTCTGTCATATTTGGGTTAACGGTGTTTTCTGTCAAGTAATCGGTGGCACACTGGTTCAAGAGTGCATGCAAGTCGATTGAGTGAAAACCTACTTTTTGATGATAACTTTTGAATGGTATGCGACACATACCTATTGAATTGAATTGAGATATCAAAATTCAAATTCAGACAAAACATAGATATTTTAATAGTTTCATGATAGCATAATGAGAACCATTCATGTCCTGTCGCATTACTGTCAAGCATACACAGCTGATTTTTTTTTTCAGCGCTATACGCTCACCAATAATGCGATATAAGGTGAATAGTTGTAGCTTATACTACTTTGATGGTATACAAATATCTGTGTTTTCTCCGTACTACAATTCTGATACCCCATACTGTTCGAGAGTTATCATAAATGAATGGACATTTTACTAAAT
Organism: Brachyptera putata; assembly: GCA_907164805.1. Classification (NCBI taxonomy): domain Eukaryota; kingdom Metazoa; phylum Arthropoda; class Insecta; order Plecoptera; family Taeniopterygidae; genus Brachyptera; species Brachyptera putata. Next base: position 14,750,289 of record OU015468.1, on the reverse strand, counting down.
AAGTTGTGGCAATGTGGTTTCTCACCATGGACTATCAGCAGGGTTGCAGTTCGATAGGAATTATCTGATCGGTAATCATAGACTACATATTGTCAATCAAACAGAAAAAAAATATGTTTTCAGATAAGATTCTAAAATCCAATCGAATTAACTGATAGTCGAAAATACAGATGTTTCACGGTCGCACACTATTCAAGTTCAAGATAAAACCATTTGAGGAAAATGAATTAGAGATGGACTTAGACAGTAAAGTTTGTAGCAGTAACTTGACGCATTTTCAATATTCCATTAGAGGGAGTGTTCGACCAATTGCTCACCAAAATTTTTCCAACAATATATTCTATTGGATAGTAGTTGTTCAGATTGAAAGAACATATGAATATATTGTGTATATTGATTATATCGATATTAAAAACACGATCTATTATCGTAGTATATTATAAAAGTATATTTCTTAGTCACATATTATAAAGAAATAATATTTTTGTTTTTGTCAGTCAGATTGTTTCTGGCATACTATGTACTGTGCACGTGTTCAATGGCATGAACGGCACGAATGAGGGTACTTGGATGAGAAGAACATTTCATAATGACAATTCATAATGACAATTGTTGTGACCTGAGACTCAGTCACAATAAACTAAGTATAATTATTTCAAAGAAATAAAGCTATCTAGAAAAAATATTAAATACCTAATCAATTAATTTCATACTGTGATTGGTTTTGCATTGTTTTCTCGACTATTTCATAAGTTAGGACTAATAATTGAAGATGTTATTATAGCACTAAATTTCAAAACTAATAAATTTAGTAGAAAAACAGTAATCTCAACTCACTATCAATTCAAAGACATTCAATTCACGAAAACTATCCAACATAATTACTAATAATCGAGTTGAACTTGAAACTTGAACGGCAGGAGATTATTCAATCAGATCATATAGAACTTGGTCGAGGTAACTTTATGAGCGTTTGTGATTAGAGACATAGTTCATCTCCACGTCATGATGATAGAAATACCAACAAATATGAGAAATACATATCAACCACTTGACGGCCACGGGCACATAAACGTGTTCACCGTGATTGTGTTACACAGGCCGCGGGAGCATATACGCATCCTCACACTTTCCAAAACGTTTCATTTTATAACTCGACAAACTGACGTCATATTGACTTGGGATTTGTACTGAAATCTGGAAGATAGATTGAAAAATAAGTGTCATTTTTCACTTTTGCCAATATAATATGCTAATATATTGGAATGTATTGTAATGTATTCATACTAATGTATGTATTGGAATATATTGATAAAATAGAGTCAGTTGTTATTCCAAAACGTTCTAGGCTGTGTGTCAAATTGACAAGTCTCTGAACGCTAAATAAAAGTGATATCGGCAAATTTATTGTTCCGCTTACCAAGTACAATAATATATCAATACAATGAAACCAATTGTTTCATCTATGAATGTTTTCGTAACCCCGCTGTCAAGTGGTTAAATATATAGTACACCCATATAACATATGTATTTTTCACTTGATGTACACAGATTACACAGATTGAAAGCTCCGTCCTAAGTAATTTGACTGAGAGATAATTGTACCCAAATTCAAATGGCACTTTAATACAACCTCAACAATTACAGTTTCCACTTCAGAAGGTAGTAACGCGTCCAAGACGGAGTCCTAGCAACTTCTTGCGTTTCCGCCTCCCCCTGATCTTGAGTCTTTTGAGGAGCGACTCGGTACCTTCCGACACGTCGACGATCCTCTCGTCGTAGTCTTCGTCCTTGATCGAGTTACCGCCGTCCACGAATCCGCTCTCGGGCCGCGAAAGTATCTGAGACGACTGCATTTGGAGAAGTTCGAACCAGCGACTGACTTTCGCACCCGGGCTCAGCTGAACAATGTTAAGAGAGAAGATAAGTATAATTCTTGCAAAATGGATCGATGGATCGATGGGTTGAGCTTCTTTTACTGACTCATGAGTTGCCAGGTTTGTTTTCATCACTAGAAGCGCTGACTAATCACGTATTGTAATCTTCAAACATAATACCAGATTGGTCAGCGCGTTGAACGAGACAAAGGTATCGCGATCGCCATGAGTCAGTGAAAGATGCTCTAGTTGCATTAAATTGAAGATTGTCAATAATTTTGCTCTACCTTCAATTATTAATTAGTTTGATGAAAATGATTATGTAACACTAAAATGAAATAATAATAAACATATTACAGTTACACTTTGTCGAACTGTTGAAACATTTCTGGAAGTACTGTGTCTTGACCACAAGATCATATTACTTATGAAATACTGTAGTGTATCTTTAGAACATATGAAGCTCTCACAGATTTCAAGGGGGAAATTACTACTAAATCAACTGCGAGAGTAATGATGAGCAGTGAAACTTGGAATGAAAACTGAGAATATAAATATTCTAGTATCTAGGAGATTGAAAATTTCGATAAAAGCAAAGGACATTCCCTTTAAGCGAGTCAGAAACGTTGGCGCGTTTCAGTTGCACACTGGTTTCATGATATCACATGCTACTTGAGTAGTAGCACGCGTTACCGCCAGGGTCGGGACCATCACTTATAGTCACTTGTTCAACATATTCTAAGAGCTTACTAATATATTTGATACGATATCATTATTAGTCTCGAATCTAGATTTTACAATTAACATGAAACTGTTTAAACTGTTGGAAATCAAAATTTTCTATGATTGAAAATATTTGTATGTAATTATGTTTGAAACAAGGAGTATATTCTACAACTGCCAGAAAGTTTCAACTTTGTATTCCTGTAGAATACACATTGAACAAATGAATGGTCATTCACAAGAAATACAACCAATATTATTTTGGCTGCTTATCTTTATTGTCATTTCACGTATAAGAAAGTATGTAGAATAGGTTGATGCAGGCCCATGACATATTGACTTATACGAGATATGGTTCCATTTTTAATGCCATGAATAATTTTGAATGAAGTAAATAAAGTAAATCTATTTTACTAACCTATGCTCATATAATTTGAGAGAATTTTTGAATCAATTTCACAACACATCAAATGTATAAACAAAACACACATGCTTGAGATATTCCAATTAAACAAACCTTCTGCAGACTCAATTCTTCTCCTCTTGAAAATCATGAGATAAATACTAGGCGTTTGAAATAGCTTTTATTAAATTTAAAGAATGAAGAAATATCATGTTTATTCCCAGGGTGTGATATATGTTGATTCTGCATATAAAATTAAAATATTCCCGAAAGTAATTTTCATGTTTTCGTGTATTTATTTAAATATTATTCTTGGCAGGTATAACAATAATTGATATATGTATATTATATACAAATACAGGTACTACTCTAGTGTACTGTTTTTGATTAGTACCGACATGGGTCGTGGCAGGCGTCGTTGGAAAGGCGTATAGGAAACTAAACACATTATTAACTAAAGAGATTATTGTAATTATTTATGAGGAATACTCTCGGACAGAACAGCACGGTCAACTCTATCCGTCAAAAGTATCATAACATTCTAAAAATAAAAATTAGGTCAAGTTCAATCACTTAGTGGTATGCCGAGCCCATGCTGTTCTTTGAACTTGTGACATTAATTCACTCCGATTAGGTACTTTCTCACTTGTCGATCGCGTAATTACACCAACGTAAGATGGTCCATTCGACAGTCCTCCACTTCTCCTATTCGCACTTTCCTCGTTCCCCGATACACGTAATGTAACCATCGAGGAAAGTGCAGCCGCCAGTTGATTTGTCTGTTGCCTAGATGACGCGGTTTCTTGTGGTTGTTGGCGTTGTTTGTTGTTAATTGGCGGTGAATCAAGGAAGAGACTGTCATTTTCATCTGAAGGTAATCCTCGTATTCGCCCATCACCACTGTCCGAAACATGTGATAGCGGTCTGATAAACTGGACTTCTTCGGAACTTTCAAAAACTTGGTTAGTTTCGGATATGGAAGTGTTGTGCGGACGCGATAAAACAGGCGAGTTAGAATAAGACGACGCTTGAGAAACACGGAAACCTATCTGCGTTGGCGACGTGTTAATCTGTTGCTGCGGAGGCTGTTGCTGTTGTTGTTGCTGCTGCTGTTGGAAAAGTGTTCCCAGAGTGGATGTTGGTGACTGATAAACGTACTGGGATTGCGGTCTCCCAGGGGCAGGATAGCCGCTGAGCGTCTGTAATCTTTGAAGTAGCTGCTGTTGAAAGTGTTGTTCGGGCGTGGAGGGGAAGCCGAACGTAAAGATGCCGGGCGAAGAGTTCTGATGCTGTAATAGCGATTGACGCTGCTGAGGAGAGCCCGACATTGTGGGAAGATACGCAGAGGGGGGAGGAACTCCTCGGTTTTCGATCAGCGCAGACGGTGCCGCTTGCTGCTGCTGCGACATCATCTGTTGTTGGTGATGACTCAACGAGTCGATCTCCTGGAAATCGGGAAGATAAACGGGGGCCATGGATGGAGTCTGCGGATCGCATAGAATTGACATCTGACAGATGGAATGGGATAGATGGATGAGAATAAACAAAATTAATTAAATTTAGATCAAGAATATATATCTAGTATTAATTTAGTAGACTGTGATATGCTTTCATTTTATGATCAATTAGAGTCATTTAAAATCTAAATATTTGGAAGAATTTCAGCATAATGTTTCTGGATTGCGTGACTGTGATTTTGTTTCAACTTTTAATTACTTTCCTTGTACAAAAATGTTATTTCTGGGTTAAAAGTCCAGATCCAGTAAACTATCCTTAGCAAAGACCTGAAAAAATAATCATACTTCAATGTTTAGCTTAGTAAAACAACTCACATTTATATACTAAGTACAGAACACTATAATTAGAATCACAATTACTGCTATACAATACAAATTATCTACAATTACATACTCAAGATGCACAAAACTACAAATAACGACACAGTTACCTTAAACATCAATATTCAAAACATGCTCACTACTAAATCAACACAGTGTCATTTACTTAATTAACAATCAAGTCCAATACAATATACACTACGGAAATCAAAGATAATGATGCCAACACTACAAAATACACAATGCATTCCATTAAAAATGAACAGAAATCACAGAATAAATGCATTAATTCTATATGAAAATTCAACTACAGAGTTATGAGAACAAGTTAAATCTATGAACAAATCGGATTACGTTGAAATGAAGTAAACATAAATTTGATGTTGATGCAACTCAATGCACCATCAAGGTAAACCAATCCATAAGTCACAATGCACTGACCTAGTTCTGACTCCTATAATATACAGGAAACACACTGGCAATGTCAACTTGGTAAACTAATATTATTCAAACTAAATACAACAATTACAACAATTAGAACAACGTTGTAAATTAGAGAAGACAATGCTGCCAGAACGAAATAATGATGGAAACAAATCTAGATTGCAATATGGTACATGCATTTTTGTTGTGCTGATTGAATAAGTAATTTATAGGAAATATCTTTCACTATGGTAATGCAAATTGAACAGGGACCTTCCTATACTTGACAGTGCTGATTATTGAAAACGCAATAATTAACTAATGCACTAGCGCGAGACAATTTGCATTCTTCCAAACTAGAACAAATTTAATGCATATATATTCAATTCGTTTCGAATTTGTCGGATGCCCTTCAAGCATCTGAAGAAATATTATCAACACATCATTATCACCATAATCTATATGCAAACTAGAAAATCAAATTGAAAAAATTATATGAGAAGAAAAGTTTGTGTAAAGTAGTTGGTAATAATATACGTGAGAGAATTTGGGCCACGCTACCATGAGGTATTATGATTATTTTCAAAAATATGTATAATAAAAATATGATGGCTGGTTAATGGAGAAAAATATTTTGAACATCACTTATTGGCACAACTAACAACAATATTATGAATTGCAATATACAACTGTGAGTACATTATGGTAGTATATAACAAGAATATAGTATGAAATGGTAAATTGAGTGTACTATAAAAATCAACTCTTATTAGTTGTCACTGAATTAACCATGCACATTCTTTGGTTAGTTAACATGCTACGTGCTCTACATATACGCAAGTATTTCATGGACCCTCACGATATGGTCAGGACTGAGAAAAAATGCTCTTTAATATAATAAAATGGACTATAGTATAATTACAATGTAAAACATGATACCATATGGAACAATGATTTTGAAAGACGTCCTCATTGTTTAATATAATGAAAACTTTGGATATCTGGTTAGGAATTTTCAGCATCAGTATGTAATCAATGCATCTAATATAGATTCCCTCATTTCCCAGAATCCATTCTTTATTTCGTTTCTCAAGGTGATTAATTATACATCCTCTGATTATAAGTAGAGATTGATAAAATGAATAAAACACCTCTGAAACACAATTACTAACAATTGACAGTTCAATAGTCGATTTTATTATGACATAATTTCATCAGTCATAACATTATCTTACTTCGAAGAGGTGTATTACCAACTTATTTAGATTATTAATCAAAATTATCGAGAGTGTATAGAAGTTGACTCAGCTAAATAACAGTTTTCTGGTGATAAGTTGTAAACTGTATGAGCGATAAAAATTCAAATATGAAGGAAACACAGATATTTTAAATACCTTTAATATGATTTGAAATCATAATTATTCCTCTGCCTTCATCCTTTCCATTTCATTATTTGCTTTCATTATGAAACATTGATTTTACGTCTAGTTTTCATGTTGCTAAAAAAATATACCCATCTTATATCAAGCGTATACCTAACAATGTGTTTTCCGAGCTGTGGACGCTTGACAATTATACGTAATATAGATTGAATATCTATAACTTACACCATCTTGACGGTATAACAAATATATGTTTTTCCTACTTATTAGAATTTTGATATCTCATACGTAGTCCAAGTTATCTAAAAAATTGATATTTTGCTTAAATCGACTCCCTTGTACTCTCAATTAACTTGATGACGGTTCTCCATTTAACCTACTTATCAATGGCTAGGTTTATAACCTTATTCATACTCATTTTTCATTCATTTTATTTTTCATTCCAAGACTTCTACAATTTGTAGCAGTATAAGAATGGTCAAAATTGAGATCAAAATGAATACTATGCTCATCAATTGAAGTTAAGTGTTCAGCTAGAATTACAATAGGATGTAAACTGAGTGTAGTTGAGACTAATCAATCACCACACCTTTTAATTCAGAGCTTTCTTTTACAACTTGGCCACACTGAATTCTGTTGCACCAAGTTGAAATAAGCAAGGTGCAATAATGCGAAATAGTTCATAATAAGACATTTCATTCAGGAAACCAATAAAATGTTGTAGAGAAATTCTTATTCCAACAAGTGGATATGGTCATTAAGTTTGCTTTGTCTCAAATAGGAGTACTCTGATCGGCCATCACAAGAAACGAAATCAATTTATTTCTTGTAAAGAATCACGAAATACAATCTCAGTTTACAGCTTGTTGGTAAATCTCGGTGTGACCAAGGTGTTAGCAATTTGTCCGGTACTTGAAGCTATGTGACACTTCTTACCTGTGGCATTAACGTCACTCCGTGTTGGTTCTGGCCCTGGTTCTGGCCCTGGTTCTGGCCCTGATGTCTCATCTGTAGACACTCCTGGTCCTGGAGGTGTGCTACCAGGGCAGTGATGTGGTCCAGGAGTTCTTTGTTGTGGACAAGCAACTGATGAGTGCGAGCCTACAACATGAACATGACATGTTAGTTCCTGATGACATATTTGCCTAAATACTTTCTTGAATGAAATACTTATAAAATACTCGATGAAATACGTAAAACAGAACAGAATCGAATAATATCGTTATATTTGTATGGCCGTGATAATATCGGGTAAAGGTATGGCAGCGAAGACTTCCATTTCACATACTGGAAAAATCTCTCTTTGTTTGTTTTCTCAAATTTTGTACGCAACATACAGATCAGGAAAAGTAACCAATCGACTTGAAACTTTTTCTGCACATTGAAAAACTGCACATGAAACTGCACTTGAAACTGCACATTGGTGTCATACCAGAAAAGGTTGAGATTCTTAAAACAAAAAGGATTGGAATGTTGATATGTCATACCTTTCGGAAGTTATCACCAAAATCTGATATTTCGTCAAATCGACTTCTATGTGTCTTAAGAGTCCATGGGAGTCGATTGTCGGTCTATTTACCTCACATCACATAATCGTCAGGCGTATAAAAAATGTGTATTTTTAGGCGTATACGTCTGACAATCAAGCGATTTGAGATACGTTGTACGTAGTACTTATACCACCTCTGAGGTATTGATAATATACGTGTTTCTTCGTTTTCAGAATTTTGTTATCTCATAGCGTTCAAAAGTTATCACCAAAAAACTGATATTCCGCTAAATCGACTTCCACCATGGACTTAAGTGAGGATTCCAATTCTAAATGAACTGCCTAATCGCATTTCATACACGACACCCATGAAAAAATTGCAAACGGTGTGAGTTTGTGACATTATTCATAGTTATAAATGGACAGTGGAGATTTCCACTAGATGTTACAGAGGTTGTACGGAGAGGGCAAAGGTGCGCGCGTAAATCTAGCTTAGAAATGTCATACAGTGAAATCCTATTGGTCAACGGACTTAGAGCAGAAACATGGAACGAATTGGAAGCGCACTTGCAAACATTGACCGTTTATAAGTATGTTTTATTTCTGTGTATCTTTCTAATCTTTCTATGCAAACCAATACCAGTACAGTATTCTTAAATACGTGTCATACTACATTTTATGTCTGGTGAAAAAATCTACCAATACTTTAGTATATTTTATTGCATGTTTCTGTATGAAGACTGACAGAGAATTCTGTGATATGCGATATCGCTACACTTTATTCCCGTGCAAACATTCACCACTCATTCATTTCAATACGGAATAAAAAAGTCAAATATATACATATTTGCGTCGATACAGAGGAAATAATATTCCTACTTCAAATATGACTGAATTGCTAGAAAAGTTATTATCTGAAAAGGAAATGAATCTGACTAACCCGTAACAACACAAAGAAGAAATATGATCGGTGATCTCAAAGATCATAAAAGCATATACAAATGGAAGTGATTAACAAGACAACTGTTCATATTGGCTATGAGCGTCGATTGAAGAATATTTCACTAAAGCTGTAGAAATGGTTGTAAAATTTTTATGAACGTGTCAAGTAGAGCTATAAACAATTATTGCCTTCATTTTGTATTGGAAGACCTCGTTCACAGAGAGTGAACGATTTAGAAGCCATCAATTTGATGGTTTCAGAAAGAAATCATCCATCTATAAATAAACAAAGGAATGAATATATACCGTATATATATATATATATATATATATATATATATATATATATATATATATATATATATATATATATATATATTATGCATATATGAATTTTTTTGTACGTAAAAGATTTCGTTGATGGTTCTACTTTCAATATAAAACCACTGCGTCTTTACCTGCGCTTCGAGCCTCGCAGCCGTCTCCGCAGCCAGTTGGTCGCGCAGCAAGTGGACTTGCGCCACGGCTGCGTGCGTCTGCTGCGCTTGCTGCTCCAACTGCTCGCGCAGCAGCTGCATCTCGTGGTGGGAGCTGAGGGGGGTGCCGGCGGAGGGCATCGTGTCGGTGGTGGCGCGCAGCGGTTCACTGAGAGGTGAAGTGTATGTTTCACCGCCGCCACCCTGAGACAGAAGAACGTGACGTCAGACACGTGTTTCGACTGGGGGTAGACGCGCTATTAACGTGTAATTAAAGGATATCACAACCCTGAGACTAGACTTCAAGGAATAATGACGATATTCACTTCTTCGATTTGGAGAAAACTAGAAATCATCATCTCAAATTTGGGAAATTATGATACATTTATTTGTTCTCCAGGTCCCGCCCTTTTTTCTGAGTCGTGACGTAGATATTACTCGGTTCTGTTCATGTTTCTATAGATAATCGGTAATGCCTTGGCCATAACTCACGGTCTCTGAAGGACACAAAAATTAATTTGAATTTGTAAAATTGAGACAAATCTTCTCTAGAATTCTCTCTAAAATTAGGAAATAAGAATCGTCATCATTCATTCAAATCTAGTTTCAGGGCTGTGTTGTCCTTTAAGATTGAGTGTATTCTTTTTACAAATATTGGGCCAACCATCGTTTATCGCTAAAGATTCGAAGTGGAAGTTGGAGATGATTTGTTATAAGGCATATATATGGTAAATTCTATGTTGATCCTTCCTCCGTTTATTTTCTGATGATTGTATCCATCTATCCAGTTGATAACCAATATGAATTCCAGAAAATGAAGACAACTGTTGATTTTGAAAACAACAATAAATAATTTTTCGAACTGACGTGTTTTAGTTTGTATATCATTATTCTGACAGAAACCGGTAATAGTATTTTATTATCAACCTATGTTTTCAGTCCAACAATTAGTTATATCAGATTCAGTTCTACTGATTTATGATAAGCATCGTCATGTAATTTAGGTCATAATTTACAAAAGACAAAGTCCAGTCACATTTATAGTTATTTGAATTTCATGAACTATATTATTCATAATCCTTGATTACTCATGCAATTTCTCGACTAGGGCAAGTTGGACAAGTTAATGACGAGAGTTGCATCTAGTATTATAATTCTGAAACTCACAAGGCTAATTAAGGCGTCTGCAGTCACCATAGGGAAAAAGTTTCCCCCAGGATGATTATTTTTGAAAATATTGTGAGTGTTTATTATGAATCGGCCATATTTCAGAAGGTACCTCTCTGAATGGTGTGCGGCAGTTTCATAATAATACGTTCATCCGGGAAACCACTACGATTGTTTATGCTCTATTCGGCACTGAAAATGGTAACAACACATGTACCTCGCGTCACATACACCATTTGATTACTTCTTTATACATTTTATCGTGTGTGGTATCGACATTGTGTCCGTAAAACATCTGCTTTTGGGCTAAGCTTAAAATGTGCAATTTGCGCGTTTGGCACACAAGACCAGAGAAAGTAGCGCAATTTTTTTCGTAAATCGAGGTAACAAAAACAATTTATTTGTATACAAATGGTCTTAGGTTTGCTGATGTAATTTAGCTTAACTGATAGAGGAAGGTTCACCCAATGTATCAATTTTTATCTCGATGCTAACTACACTATGGTTTTCGTGTATGTACCGGTTTAATGTATCTCTCACTAGTTTTTCCAAAATCTTCTCGGAATTTTCAACTTTTTTTTTCATTTCCAATTTTCAATTATAACCTTGATACATTAACAAATAAACAAATAAACAAATATTTCATATATTTTTGTGAGTGGGTTCCCTTGAATGAATATATTTTCATTCAAAATTGAGATCAGAGTTTGCACAACAAAGGAATCAAACTCAGTGACGTAGCTGATTAGAAATGCTTGTCCCCCCACCCCACCCTCCCCCCACACATTATGAGTTGCATTAATGTGTGTTGTTTCAGTGATTAAATTCGAGACCAGAAATGTCTATTTACAGATTAAACATTATACAAGGAGATGTATCTTTCGGAACTGCGATGGAATGTTCTACAGAAACACTTGAAAAACTGACAGTTGATAGCGTCTGCTCAGCAAGAAGCAAGTTGAGATGTAGCTTTAGTATAGTTTGTTATGAGAAATTGTTACGAAACTCTGAATACAAATACGTTCCTGATGTTTGCCGACTTCCGTTCCGTGCCGAACATGCACGTGACATTTTCAGTGGCGAAGCGTGGTAATTTTGATACGAAGTGGTTATTCGTCGAACCGGAAGTAGGTTTTAGATGGGTTCCAGTTTAGATTGAATAAGTTTGGTCAGTTAGTTACTAGTTAGTGCTAGGGTTTGAAGGCACGCCGACAGCGAAGTCATTTATTCAGCGCATAAGAAAAAAGGATGTTTGTTTGTTTGTTAAGGTTAGTTAGTTGAATTGGTTCGAAAACAATGTATTTCCCAAATTTTCTCCTCCGAGTTGTACGAGGTTTTTAACTACATGGCATACATGTGTATGCCAAGTTTTAACAAACTTTGTGCTTTCGTTTGACCTGACCTTTGGAGCGCGAAAAAATAATAAGAAAACAAATGCTCGTCTTTTTCCGATCGAGTAAAAATGAATCTCAGCTTCGTTCAACCGATAAAGTGATGAGTTATTGCTATCTATGTTATAATTCACTACTTTTGACTAATATTATGTTATTTATGTATAGTGAATATATATTAATATATATGTAAGTTAATCAATAAAAAAAATGTTACTTACGTTATTTATGATTCCAAGTTTATAACTTATGACTTATAATAACCGTTATAACCGTTCCAGCTCAAGACGTTTTCTCTCTTTTCCTTTCCTCTATCCCTCTGCGACAAAACTATATTATATCTGACAAGTTTCTCAAAACATTGTTTTTAGTTATTTGTTTTCAAGTGCGCTCACCATTGGCGATCTTCTCGCGTTAAAGTTGGTCGGTGGCGGCGGCAATATGTCGAGCCTGAGCGGTCTCTGGGGTTGCTGCAGTGGCGCGGGGGTGGACGTCGGGTTGGGGGTGGCGAGCGCCGTCTCCACATCTTGAAGCGATGCTGCGTCGTCCGCAGCGAGAGTGTCGCAGCTGATTGGATCGGACAACGTGTCTGGAAAATCAACACGAAAAAATGAGGATGAGAAAAGATGATGTGGCAATTAGTTTCCTGGATGAGAGGAACCTACCTACAAGGTAACATAACATATAAACGATCGCAGTGACTTTCCAGAGGAATATATTGTACACACTCTGCAGATAAGTATTTTCTGAGTTATTATCGATCCATAATGAACATTCACAATATGTTACATGTTATTTGTATGTAACGGTACGCTGTGAAGTAACAATCGATGACAAAAATATCGAATGTTACTCTTACATACAGGTGATCTTTCCAACATTGTTATAAAATTGTCCTCATCATTTTTTTACAAAATATACTGTCAGCATCAGATGATGTATTTGGTAATCTTGTATCTTACAGGGTTCAAGATTTATGATCAGTTGATCACTTACATCTGTAAAATTTCCTGGCGAGAACTTTGTGCCCTATGGAGACCGGATACGCCTTAAAGCACAGTGTATACTGGCTATATCCACAGATAAGGTACGTTCGTACAGAGTGAAGTTTTGCTGACACGGTTCAATTGCTCATCGAGCTCATTGACTTCATTGTTTGAGTACAAGTAATTTGAAGTTTCAAGTCTCACATTTTTCATCATGACGAACAGTGCACGTGACGACGTCACTGCGCTGCGATAGTCGGGAACTTGACGCGCAGTATAGACATAGGCTCACCCTGGTTTATGCTCGAGGGTTTATCAATTATCATTCTATCGAAACTTTGAACACCGGTAACTTATACTAGGAACACTACGTGATTGTAGATAAAGTCAGAAAATTCTTGGAACACTCATATTTGAGAAACGGACACTTATTAACTAGAGAACTGTTATTCTGAATTATAACGAGAAAGCAGACTTTGATGAAATATGAAGAAAACTTACAATTTGGCTATAGAATAAGATTATCTGATCCAATAAAAATCCCCCAATTGAGCATCAATAGCACGATAATATAAATTTAATGAAACTTTCATAAGTTATAAAAGTTATATGAGAGGTTTCAAACATCCGTGGCTCAGTCAACTATCGCTTACTGCAGTATAAACTGAAGTCATGTCGGGCGTGACATGGGTTTCTGTGAGCGTCCTTCCACCTCCATCCCTTCATCATTTCATCATCACCTGCTTATTCGTACCTCCGTATAGCCTAACTGTTGGTGGGGTTGTTAAGCAACATTAGAATAAAAAAATGAACGAAAATTACGTCGTAGTTTTCATGTGTATTGCCATACATACTATATATATGAGCTCAAACTTTGTCGTATTTTGTGTTATATGTACATTTACATTACGGTTACACCAGTAATTAAAAAATAGGCACAAGTCACATTGAAACGAATTATAAAATACAATTTTAATTAAGATTTAATGGGGAAGTAACGCAATACTCAGAAAAACTCGAGCTTCAACTTCTCTTATTCGAAGTGTATCTCATCAAAAACAAATTCAGCTGTAATTTTAATTAATATTTTCACCTTTTCCATGATAATGAATTCAACCTCCCACTTTTCACCTACGTAATTAAAAAATCGGGCAACCAAGCGATAGAAGCCCTCCGGTATTATCTCCACTCAACTTTGGTGAGAAATAATCTAGTAGAGTTAACCAGAATGAAAAGTACGCTTTTAATGATATCAAAACGTTATGATGTACAATAATTACATACCATAAACATCAATATATGATCGATGTTTCCGTTTACCACTAGGATTCAATTGAATTAGATTTCCCTCAAACTCGATCGAAGTGTTCATGATTCATGAATTGATATTTACAGTATTAAAGACAAGTAATGAGAAGTAAGTTGAAGAGTAAAAGTATGATAAGTATGGTCACAGACAGTGCAGTCCTATTATCAATGTGCATTGTTGTTGATTCAAATTAGTCCACAGATAATTATTTATTTGGTGAATGCATTGAAAAATTATAAAATTGATTATTTGTCATCATTATTACATCGAAAATAGATACCGAATCATTTTTCCTCAATTGAGGATTGTTCGGATAAAAGGGTCACTAAACGCAATCTTACCACCTCTAAGAATAATTTAAAGAAGCAATACATTTTGAGGAATAATATTCGAGATAGGTAATAATTCAAACATTCACACTGAGGAGAAGAAAATCTTCCATCTCCTCATTCATATCTTCTCATCGTATCAATTTAGTTTTCCTTTCTATTATTGAATTATTCTGTTTTATCTATTTTTCTTGGTTTAAGGATTTACTATGACATTGAATCATAAAAATAATGTATTAATACCTAAAACAGTGATAGCAGGACGAGGCAAAAATAATTCGGAAATCTAATTAACGATGCCTTATGGATTCCGGTAGAAGTACCCGGAGCTCACACTGACGATCTATTAAGCATTACACAATCACAATTTTCCTAAAATAATTCAAATTGAATTATACGATTTTTTTTCTTGAAATAATTTGATACCGGTATTCAAATATACACCATATTTTAGAACAAATTAATAAACTCTCAATGTGAATAAAAGATGTGGATCCCCTCACACGTATAGTACTACGTATAGCTTATAGTACTGGACGTAATGGAAAAAATGTTGTAAGAATCACATTATGTAACGATTATAGGTTTTGGTGGAGGTGCCGGGTAATGTTTTGCGTGAAGAGTGAAGTGTACAGAAGATGAAATTGTATAATACGTTTGGAGTTGTATATCAGTTCAAGACATGTTATATTTAGATAACTGATGATTGAATATTCATCTAATTATCACTTGAAGTTTGGAGATAGCATAGGGCCTACGTAACCAAGGGTGATAACAAGTTAATTTCCTGATTTTTGCTCAATTCCTTCATCATCACTTCGTACTACCAACTCTGAAAAAAGTTCTAACAAATCTCGAATCTGATTTTCATAATCTCATTAAAATGTGAAGTACACAACATGAGCAATAAGCAATCTGAAGAAGGAAGTAAAATCGATTCGAACGGAACAGGCGAGAAATCAGGGTGAGAGAGAACGAGAACGAGAGCGAGAGAGATTACCACTTCGCAGGTTGTGAGAAAATTCGCAGAGAAAAGTTAATTAAATCCGGTCTTGGGAATACATCAAATGTCACTAGCATTCATCAGGCAGCCAATTTCACCAACCAAATCAATTGCAATTGAAGTTTACAGGGTCGCTACATACCAGTTGAATTTAACTAATGAATGTATAAGACTAACATGCATAGAGTTTTTTTTCAACACTGCTGAGAATACGGTCACTACTTGGAAACAGTATAAAGATAGCAACAAATTATTAATTATAAAGATCAAATCTTCATATGGCTAAGTGTAAACATCAAATCAGGGAAAATAATCGATATTTGTGGGAATAATCACAAATGATAACGTAGTGAATAATTGGGACACTAAGGAGAAATTATCTGAAAACACAATCAAAATAGTATCCAGTAACAAATACAAATGCAACATCCAACATAAAATTCAAACAAATCTAGTATCTCAATGAAACAATTGAGAAACTCTCGAACGTTAAACCTGTGGTTTTATAGAGGTTCACCTGTCGACCATATGGGTGATTTCTAGGAAAAGCAATTGTACATTTAAGGGGGTGCACAATGTTTATAAAAATGGAGAGATTTATCTTGACTTTTTTTTTCTATGTTAATGAACAAGTGTAATTGAATAAGAAGGATATCATCCCCAAGTTGATTTTATGCTCTCTGATCAATATGACATACTATTTTTGTTAATTCAATCAGTTTTAAGATAATACGTCAATGAATAGTCCGAATTTTATGAAATTCATTGATCTATTATATCATAACTGATCGAATTCACAAAAATGGAATGCCACATTGATGAAGGGACATACAATTATTTTGGGGTTGATATACATCTTCTTCAGTTACATTGGTTCGTGAACATGGAAAAAATAGGAAAGATGAATACCTTCATTTTTTTAAGCACCGTGAGGCCAACATGCCTATGTGATGTATTGTCTGTTCATTTATTTCATTTCTTCTACAAAAGTCGCTAAGGTACTTCGCAATCGTACCCGTCCCCTTGTACTGAAGAAGACATGAAAAGTTCACTTTATTCATTGAAAGCATCCAAGATCTAATACATAAACTTATATTAGTATCGTAGTAGGAAATTGGATTCACAGACTGTATGGTCAATCGCGAGGCGAATCGAGAATCTTTCTCCACATGCGTGAAAAACACTAACTCAACATTCAGCAATGCTTTTTATTCGATGCATTTTGCCGACCAAAAGACTTGAGTTATAGCTGTATAAATAACTATCCGAGGATATATAAAAAAATAAACTAAATGAAAATGAGAATATAAAACAGAACAGAATGAGTTGAAAAAACGAAGAAGTTCAATATAGTTCAAACGAATGAGGTTGGGTATAGATGGCTCATGTGGTTTCATATTGAGTCTCGAGGAAAGTAAATGATATTATGGATATTAACCTATATACAGCTATTGCATAACAAATACATTAGCATACTATACATGGGTTCAGCAAAACTCATGGCGAATGACTTTGATCACCATATCATAATGATATATGCTAAATAGGTGGGACTGGTAGTTAGATGAGCGTAGTGAAGACTTTCATTCAACTTATTGAGATAACTCGTTTTTCTTTGTATATTTTGTACGCGGCATACGTCAAGGAAATCAACTAGTCTACTTGAAACTGTTTCTGCACATTGATGTCATACCAGGTTGATAGGTTAATACTGTTTTTCAGAGAAATCAGTCCGACGATCTTCTCGGAGACAATTCGGAAAGTTCGGAAAATTCTCATGAAAATGAATCGAAGGGAAATTGTTGTAGAACAAAATTCTTCAATATCTGTGCAATTTTTTATGAATATGAGAATATATAACTACTATACAGATTTTCAATCATTTTCACAATAATCGGATGAGTATACAAAAAAATAACACACCATATGTTATTGAATATCTGGCTCAAAAGACTAACATATGAATTTGACCGGTAGCACACTTATACAGTAGGTCTAGCAACGAGTAGCAGATAAGGTTTTTATATATTTGAAGTAATCGTAGGTCTGTGAATGAATATATTGAAGATATATATATATATATATATATATATATATATATATATATATATATATATATACATATATATATATACACACACACAATATACACCAACCTGTGATAAAATAATACGTAGGCCTATTATCAACATAGGCCCATCATTAAATTCAAGTAGCATTATGCAGCAAGTAATTCAATCCCAGTAATATTCACACCATGGCATTTCATATTTGTGGTCTAGTTAGCAATCTCTGTCATACGAGGTGCTTCACATAAACTATCACCACGATATAGGACGGAGATATAAATAACTTGGGCTAATAATAGTTTCAAACACGATGTCACTGGGTTCACTCGCTATTTCAGTTTCAGCCGAATCCATCACTCTTCGTCATGTCAACGTGTACATGAACGCTTCCATCCAATCACGACTGTCCAGTGCTGTCGATCAATTCTGACGTAATCACATTTACATTATTACAATCATCGAAGTATAGCTATTCGTCGGACCGGAAGTAGGTTCCAGATTGGTTGTAGTTCAGATTGAATTAGTTTGGGATGTTTTTTTTAAATATGTATTGGGTTTAACGACGCACTGTTATGATAGCGCAGATCTAATGGCGTCGTATGAGATGATGGGATGATGAGATGAAGATTTCTTGGGTAATGGGTAAACGGAAGCGGTCGTGGCCTATATTGTGGGAATAATCCCGGCATTAGCTTAGACTACAGAGGGAACCACGAAAAAAACTGTAAAGATGGACGGCGGCGGGGATTGAACCGGGCCCGAAAACCCCCTGTCTTACGGATCACATGAAGCGAGCGCGTTAACCACTGCACTGCATGTGCCGGTTTGTTTGGTTTGGCTAGTTAGTTTGGATCGATTACGTTCATTAAATAGGTTAGATTGGGTATTTAAGTTAGTTTAGGCTGAAAGCTACAACAATAACAGCCACAACGTTCGCATGTGGTGACATAGACCGATGAATTGTGGCTGCAGTATAATAATTTGAACGCTGCTATATCCAATCATGAGTGTCCTGTCGATCAATTCAGACGTAATCACATTTACATTACAATTATGATCAATTCTAGCGTGGGGTTGATAGATGACAAAAGTGAAACAAAAGTGTCGAATGCAATTTGAATACATTATTGAAGAGAATGTTCAGTCGGATTAGTCGGGTATGGGTTCAGTCGGATTGAGACCAAGAAGGAAGCTTGGAATGATGGAGAGTGAAATTATTAGAAAAATAGATTGATAATAATGTTTATAATTCGATTTAATTGTTTTGTATTGGAGTCTTGAAACAATCGAAAGGAATGGTCTCACTAATTTCTCCTTTATAGCTCCTAATTGGAAAACAATAATTGTATATTAAGACTTCGAAATTCAGTAAACAAAAAACAATTTGATTCAGATTCCATACAAGACGGGATCATTAAATATAGGCCTACATAGAAAATGGGAAGCATTCAATTTGAGTATTAGATATAGTGCTATTTCATCATCTCAATTTCAGAAATATAAATAATTGATTCATCAGCCCTCTAAAGACTCTTCCAGTCATGCCGAGAGCATTTACCTAATTTTCTATTGGAACATCCACATAATCCGGTAATATTCACGTCCAACTCAGAAAAACTTTGTCCTGCAAAATACATCAATAATAATTTATGAAACTGAGATTATGATTTTTAGTTTTCTCTGAAATGATAGAGAAAAAAAATAGTTTCATTATTCATATATCCAGGGTTGTGAATGCCTTCAATCAATTAGAAATAATTTCACATTATACTTGAAAAAGGAATCACTTTTGAACCACGACATGATAAAATAAAATATCCGAGAGCGAGAGTTTCTAGACGTATAAGCATGAGTGAAACGTGACTGACAACTCATCAGACACGTGACACGGTCCTACAGACGAGATCCGCTGAGCTACGAGATACACGTACAGTGAAGTGCGAGAACAATACAGAACAGCCGACTGGCCGACACCTTGCCGTCATCGCGCGTGTGTTCCGAACACGTGACCAGAGTAGACAGGATGTAAAACTACATGGTTTGAATGTTTGAGCCAATCTGTATTTATGTGTCGGCAGGTTTCGACTCGCTTTGAGAATAGAATTTAGGGTCAAAAGTGTTCGGAAAATAGAGAAAAATGTGTTCAGATGAACTGTGTAGCAGATGAACGTATTATATGTAATACTGGAAAAAACAGCATATTCGTTGTAAGGTTCGTTGTGAGGTTAGTGAGATTTCATATAAATTGTTATGGAAAGCTTCATAGGTCTACACCTCGATGCTGTATCTATTCAGCCTTTCTTAGTAGCTATTGATTATTTCAGTCGTTTCATGATCTCAATTGGTTTTACTAGCTGATCTACTTGATGGTTTTCCTAATAGCTTACATTAATTGATGTGGAAAACAAAATACACAATAAAATTCATCCTCAATATGGCTCATCCAATTTATGGAAGACTTTTGAACCAGCATGTGTATAACTCATACACTTGAATTCCATGGGATTTTGAATCTATTTTTGAGTTTTTCCCCAAATTTTCCTTCTGAGTTATTCTTGAGGGACTTGAGGCCTTCACTGACTTTGATCAGTCAATGCTTTGATACAGGCGCAAAATGACCTCGCTGTCGACGTGCCTTTTTAACCCCAACTTCAACGCAACTCGTAATGGAATCACTATACTATTAATATACATTGTTGATAGTCGCACTATTAAGCATGATTCAATCGATGTTATTATCATCATATTTGAGATTCATTTTAGTACAGTTCAAGCTGCTCAAAAATCCACCAACAAGAAATAATCGCAAATCATCTTGTTCTTTAGTCATAACGATATACTTTTCCGTGATATTGATGACTTCAGTCATTTGAACAATTTTCCTGGCAACGACGAAAAGCGACATTAAGCGATTGCCAGCTAGATATTCTGCACGATATAATCTAAAATATAACACTTTTTTTGACGGTGAGTGTCTTATCTCGAAAAGATTATCCGGCCAGGAACGCGTTCGTTGACGCGTTGTAAATTTCAGGTAGTGAGGAATATCACTCATCGACACGTTAAAATACAAGAAACATACGAAAGAGTTTGCCAGGACTTCAACTTAGTCGAAACTGAGTTGGAAGATATAGATCAGAATCAAATCATATCATTTGATAAATTGATCAGTCGATTCTACGAATGTCAGAAGGTGGCCTCACAATGAGAAGGCTAACACTAACACTTACACTAACACTAACACTAACGCTAATACTATAACGCCAACACTAACGCTAAGACTTATGATCAAGAGTCGGGAGTCGAGAAAGGACACCAATACTTGGACAGTTGACCAACTTTCAACACTTAGCTCTTAGTTCTTAGCTCTTAGCTAAGAACTCGACCAATCAGATGGTTTCATTTGACATGTGACATCCATGGACCTATGGTGAGATCATGTAAGGTAGCTAATAGTAAGCGCTATTGTATGTGGATCATTGTTTATTATTACTAATCTCAATTCAAGCGTCAAGTGCGTACACATATCAAGTGTTACTGTTACATACAAGTGATTGTTCCACCTTTGTTACAACAAAATTTGAGCCATTAGCATTCCGACATATAATATCTGCATCTTATGATGTATTCGTTACCTTTGTATTTTGCAACGTTATTTTTTTACGATAAATTTATCTGTGAAATCACCCGGTGGGGAATTTTCTCCCCTATGTTGACTGTGTATGCCCTAAAGTAATGTAATTGAGTAGTACACAAAAAATAACACATGTCTTATATGCGGGACTCAAACCCACATTCTATAATTCCAAAACTTTGCCAGATACGCGACTCGGTTCCACCTTCAGAGCAATACATCTCCATTACAAATCCGTTTCCGCACAACACTAAACTAGTCTGAACTATACGGGCATCGAAATAACCATCATATGACAAGTATCTACAAGGTTAATACATGTGAAGATGAACATGACGACGACGCCAACGCCGACGACGCCGACGGCGGAGAGGCGTCGTGCCAAGCTCACGTCGTCAAGGTATTGTAAGGAAGAGACAGTTGTACTTGCCAAACACCAGGGTCATTCTCTCGACTGACGTCATGCAATAATAGACAACATGCCACGGCGTTGATCGACTGGACGAAATCGCGATCTCTCATGAATCATGATGCAGATCTTTTGGATGGTTTTACTTGTTTAGTAGATTTCGAGTGTGTGTCTGAGTTTGGCACGATTTTGAAGAAGGGCGTCCTTAGTCTCCATAGGGTAAAACGTTACGCCAGGGTGATTTTATTGATATAAATGATCATGAGAATTGACCAGTGCAAGATACGTAATTTAACGAATTCCACACAAAATGCGGACAATATTTGTGGATATGCTATAAAAGGAAATATTTCACAAAAACGAAGGTGGACTTGACATCACCTGTATGTAATATATATATATATATATATATATATATATATGTATTCATTCATTTTTCAATGTTGCTTAACGATCCCACCGACAGCTAGGTTATACGGGGGTACGACTGAGCAGGTGATGTTGAAAAGATGGAGCGATGATAGGTGAAAGGACGTTTCCAAAACCACATGCCTTATTTGGGGCTCAAACCCACGCTCGACCTGACTTCAGTTCCTAGCACGGTACGATAGTTGACTGAGCCACGGGGAGGGGGGGCTATATATATATATATATATATATATATATATATATATTATATATGTATATGAATACAGTGTCCGACTCGAATGCGAAACATGCCCAATAAGTATGAGAGGGACAACAGGGTGCTGAAAGACCATGACAGGCATATGGCACTGAGGGCAAACACGTGATTATAGAAGTATATATATAGACACAGTTGCTAGAAATATCTTAATTCGTTGTGACGCGAAATAATTGAGAATGAAAACAGTTGTTTTGCAACGAGACTTGACATATCAGAGAACTGTAAATATAATAATAAGTTCCCACCCACAGCGTGATATTTTCGTTGTCAACAAAATATATAAACCATCTCTGTGACTTTCCGTCTAAACATATTGTAGTGAAACTGCTTCACACCGTGCAGAGAAGTATTTTCCCAAAATTTTGTTGAACCATTAACAATCACAATAGGACGTGTTACTTGTATGTAACGGTACGCTGTGGAGTAAAAATCGAAGGCAAAGATATCGAGTGTTACTTTTCACCTTTATTATTATACAATCTGACTTATCAGTAATTGCGACAAATATTCTCTGTTTCAGACGATGTATTTGTTAATACTGTACCTTGTACGGTTCAACTTGTTTGATCATTTATATCTGTGAAAAGCCCCTGGCGGGAACCTTTAGCCCTATGGAGACTGTGGGGACGCTACTTTACGCTAATTTGTATCAGAGATGACACCGTGTATCTGTTACCAAGATCGGCGGCACGGTGGCTTGGCTCGTACTTTCATCCGAAATGAATTTACATAGTGTAATATAATATGATTCAAATGAAAATTAATTTAGTATATTAGTTATATATAGTTTTTTCTCGGAACAGTTGTAGCGAGTATGAAGAAAACACATCGATACCAGGTCAGAGTTCAGCTTATAATGAAACCATCGTGGTGAGAAACATGGTACTCGACTACATCCAATCAAAAGCCTCTTTATCAAACACTCTCTTCATTCATTTTTTATTTCCCTCTAACAATTATAAATGCACTTTTATTTAAGACGTCCCCAATCTCCATAGGGCGTAAAATTTCCGCCAGGGTGATCTCCCAGATATGAATGATAATAAAACTTGAACAGTGCATGATGAAGAAATAAAAAAATACGTCATGAAACGCAGACAAGATTTGTTGAAAATGCTAATGACTCAATATTTATAATAACAAAGGTGGAAAAGGTTAGTTGTATGTAACAGTAATGCTCGATATTTTTGCCATCGATTTTTATCCAGCCGCGTACCGTTACATACGAATAGCATGTAACATATTGTGACTGTTAATTACAGATCGCCGATATTTTATAAGATACTCTGAATGGTCTGAGCAGTTTATCACTTCAATATATTCAAAATGAAAGTCACTACAATCGTTCAAATGTTTCGTTGGCACTGACAATGTTACGCTGTGAATAGGCCCAAGTTCACCTTAAACCATTGACTATTGGTATAAAATAGAGTCAATATTTTGAACCCTACTGTTCCATTATATAGTGAATAGTCAAAAATGTGGGTCTACTCTTCTATACTGACCTATAAACCCCTTTTCCAGATTAATAATTATTGTCACTTGAGTTCATTTCATTTGTATCATAAATGAAATCAATAAACTCATAAATGTGCATCGTTCCAATTGGAAATGTAATATTATTTGTTATTATCATTATTAATAATACAAAAAGTAGGTATAATAAAATAGAAACATCAATTAAATAACACCATAATTCACACAATATTACACACAATAAAGAAACAAATCGTGTCATCATCAACGTTGACGTGATGCACAGTTTCAAAGTTTTCTCTCCCACACTGTACAACGTCTTTCCGCCTCTGCTGATGCTGATATTCTCGCCGTCTCTCTACACGTCTTCGAGTGGCTAGCACAGTGAATCGTCATCCAAGAGACCGGGGTTCGATTCCCGTAATGTTCGCCAATAATGACATTTTTTTCCCCGATGGTTTCCCTCTGTCATTCAGGTTTATACTGGGATAATAATAGGCCACGACCGACATCTTCCCACTATCTATAACCCATAGTAAAGTAACCTTCCGTCATCTCATATACCTTATCAAATTCACCGACGGCAATCGATCTTAGTCATCAGTACAGTACATTGGGTCGTTAAACCCAATATAAACAAATACTTCGCTCTTACCTTTTCTCTGCTTATCGCTGATAATCTCGCTGTCTCTCTCGCTGCCGGCGACGTCGACGTCGGCCATCAGAGCGTCGCGTTCGTCGTCCTCCGGAGATGGCCCGTTGATCGACAGCTTGTGACAAACTTCGAACGCTTGGCCCACCGTACGCACGATACGCATCGCTTGACTCTGGAAATGGCGACAGAGAAGACGAAAGTTAGTTACGAGCTTGTTGATTGTTGAAAGAGAGAGAGAGAGAGCACAGACGAAAGACAAGACAGTTCATTCTGATGACTAAACAAGAATAAATACCCGTGAACACCTCCGAGAGTCGGTTTAGCGATCAGTTGTTTTCTGATAAATTTTGAATACCGCGGTAGTATAAAATGTCAAAATTCTGATACGGTGAAAACACAGATATGTATAACACCTTCAAGATGGAAAAGCTCAAGATGGTCAAGATGGTAAACACTACTCAACTTCTATCGTATAATTGTCAATCGTATACACGTAGGCCCCTCACAAATACATCTTTACGTGTATACGTGTGAAAATGTTGGAACGCAAATTAAATCGTTCTATCTCACATCATTTTGAAGGTATTGAGTATATATTTGTTTCCTTCGTATTTTGATATCTCATACCGTTAGAAAGTTACCACCAAAAAGACTAATATTTCCCTTCATCGACTCCCATGAACACAATCCCATTTTCTCAACGTTGGGAACATGTTCGAAGTTGGAGCATGTGTGGAGCACTCTTGTATGCCTGTGGAAGGATACAAAAAACACAAACAACTGAACATCGATCCTTTACATGTACCGGTACTGGTATTATGACATTATTACTTCGTTCGTTCACACTCATTTTCAGACTTATCTTCACACTTATTCGATGAAATGAAGACAACACTCGTCATTTCAACAAGCATATCTAGCATATGCCATCGAATGACCATTAATTGTATACACATCCTATACAAAAAATATCTCACTTTTTTAAAATTCATACAACATAATTAGAATAATTATCAACAGTTATGTCCGGAAACATATCACACATAGCTATAAAGATTATTCAATCTGTAATGAATAAATAAAATATGTAAATATGTAAAGTTGAAAACTATAATTAATCGCTCTTCATGGATTGAATCATATTCAAAAATGTAAAGTAACGCTAACTTAAGTGCCCATTTCTTATCGCGTAGCAATAGCAATTCGAATCACACCACCCCGGAAAAATTGTACCTATATACACTAAGCGTTACGGGTGGAAAGTTTATCAGCCAAAGCCATCAATATTCAAATGAGAATCATCTTCGGATAGAAGGTTCGATGGCCGAGCTGTCATGGCGTGTTAATCAATGGTTCAGCGATTTCTAGTCAGATGAACGGCTCACGGTCGTTACGTCTCAGAAGAAACCGGCTGAAACGAAGGGTGAGGGGAGAGGAGGTGAACACGGAAGGTGCATCCAAATCATGCACTGCAATTATATGGTGAATTGTCACTCAAATATACACATTTCTAATTGCGAATCGATGAAGCGCATTTATAAGTAATAGTAAATTAAAGGACATCACAACCCTGGGGCTCGATTAGAATGCATTACATTTTTTTTCTCCCAATTTTAGAGAAAATTGAAAATCATCAACTCAATTTCAGAAATTATAATACAAAAATGAGTCCTCCAGGACTCCAAGTTTCTCCTCTGCTGAATCGTGACAATAACCATAACCTGATTCAGTTTGTTTCAGTACAATATCGGCCGGGTATGCCTACTCAAGTCTCTGGAGGACAAATATCTCACGGCTTCTGAAATAGTGATGATTGTTCCTAATTTTCACCAGATTTGGAGAAAAAGTTGCCTCAATATTCATTCAAAGCTAGCCCCAGAGTAGTGATGTGCTTCAAGAAATATAGTTCAGGGCCGTGGTAATAATTTTTCATTCTTGAATAGCATCAGATGGCAGAATTTCCATTTTAAACCAACACTGATGTATCATTAACCCATATTACAATCAACAAACTAGCATATACTAGAAAATTATACTATATGCTCTTGTATATGCTCTCCTTCTAACAGATCGACTCTCTTATTTTGTTTTGAATCAAACTTCGCAACTCCGAAATTACTTTGTTTGAGAGAAGTTTGTTCTCCATAGAATCTCTTTTCCCCTCGTGAGAAGGATGCACATGTTCACTACGGTCTTGTCGTGTAGAGATGGGAAGGAAACGGTCGTGGCCCGATCCAAGAAACCATTCCAATATTCACTCCAACTACTGAGACGAACACGAGAAACCACAGTCAGAATGGGCGAGAGGAGGGGAAGGTCTCTGGAATGACGGTTCCGAGGCTACCAAATGATCAATACCGTATCAGTCATTTGAATAGTTCACGTCGTATTATGAAAATGAATTGAATGACAAAAGTGTGAGAAGTCGTTAAATACTTGAATTTTCATATTTCACTTGCATTCCAGTACGATTTCATCTGGTTTAAGCGGGGTACTTCCGGTTTTTCAGTACACGTTTAGCAAAGATTTAAGCTTGGGTTCAAGTTGAGACTAGGTTCATCATGTACAGGAATGAACCTCCAGGAGGTTATGCTTATCCTGAAATCCATACGGAACTTGTATGGAAGTAAACTTAAATAATCTTAAAAATAAACTTAAGATTACATCGCTGCTTTTTCGTGAAAAATGTATCGTTTTATTCCACGAAATGCACCATCAGTCAGACTGTGTGATTTATACAATCAAAAAGTTGCATTTTAGGCAAACACAAAACAGAAATTTGTTACGTATTTCCTCATTTCTCTCGAGATAATTTCACGTCGTTCATCCAATAATTAATGGCTTATTACTTAAAGGGTGAAGCGATGAGTATTTTGTGGTAGAGTGGTTTAAACGTGAGAGGGATGGGTGAGGTTATATATTATCGTACCTCTATTGCTTTAGAACGGTATATAGACGAGACGGTAAAGAGGTGCTGTGGTTGCCAAGATTAAATTCAACCTCTGAGTACATATGTCTGCACAACTGACTCCAAATGTTAACTGGTTGTGGATAGAATTGAGGGACTGGATGATATAATTATCATGGACCATTCGTATACCACCATATCACACCTCTAGGAATAGATCCTCGCAACTGTCACCAAATGTAAACTGGCTGTGGATGAAAGGGGGAGTATTTATTATATATCACAGACCATTCTTCCACGATCGCATCCTACCTCTAGGTCTAGATCATCGCAACTGACACCAAAAGTAAACCAAAAGACCATTCTTCTACTCTGATATCCTACCTCTAGGACTACATCCTCAGTCACAACTGACACCAAATGTAAACTGGCTGTGGATAAAAGGGGGATTATTTATAATACCATAGACCATTCGTCCACCATCATATCCTACCTCTAGGTCTAGATCCTCGCAACTGACACCAAAAGCCAGATTCCTTCTCGCCGAATCACCACTCGCTGCCGATGAGCGGGGCAACGTCTTACTCTTCCTCGTCAACGTCATACCGGTCTCGTCACTAGTACCGTCTTTGCGCATCTGCATATAACAACCCATAATTTCAGGTTCACGGAATGATAATTTCTTTCTGGGTCGTTCCGCATCGCCGCCGCCCGCACTATTTGTTCTACCTTTTAGCATTACTCGACGACGACCCTGCCTGAATACCACCCGGTCGTAGCGTCGGTGAGACAGTGCGACGCTGTTGCAATGACGGTGAAATGTGAGGAAGTTTCTTGATGTTCAGACATGTGCTTGTGATGATGTGTTATTCCATATTTTCCATATTTTTGTCAAGATTCATATTCAACTCGATATAATTTCGATGACACTTGATTTCGATTGTCACATTGCGATTGTGGTTAACTTGAGAATGTGCTTGAGGTTTATACAATTGAATCACTGCATTTTATCATGAACAGTTTCTCATAAACACATACGTTCTTATTTTTATTGTTAGATGTTAAATTCCAGCGAACATGTGGAAACACGCATCTGGATTCAATTTAAAGCTAAAAACAACACAGAGTAATTCGTCAATAATTTATCGAAATACATTACATTTCTTATCGTGATCATTTCGCTCCCATATTTATATTCGTCAATATTGAACTATCAACAACCAATTAGCATTCCGAATCACTAGAATCGTGTTCTTGGCCGGTGGGGTCTTTAGACACTAATAATTCATTTTTACAACTCCTATTCGTGAACACGTATAGTAAGGAAAGCAGAATGGCTTCTCGCCAAATGCGAGCAGCGAACACGTGTACCTTAATTGTGACGTCAGCATCAAGTGCATCGTGTTAATAAACGGAACTATTATAGAAGGCATCATAGTAACTATAGCAACGTGCTGACTTGGTGTGATACCGGAATTATTGATGAAGTCGTATACACGTAGTGATGTTTATGTTGTATGTGTGTGTTTTGATTGTGTTAGAAAACACAATCAAAAGTTCAAGCTTTCGTGGCAAATTTCAGTGAACGCGATAATATGTTCAATGGTGAATACGTTCGTTCAAAATCTCGTTTCAGATCATCAGGGAAAAACAGTAGAATTGATATTGAATGTATTCAGAATTTTTTAGAGTTGTATCATGTGGAATAGAGATAAGCGTTTATCAAAAACCCGGCGCTGAAACGGTTGCCACTTGAACAGAGTAGGTCTATATACAGACAAAAATTGATTATTTTGAAGAGAATGAGTGACAATTACATTTTAAAAATTAAATTCTGATTGGCTGATTCCATTTTGGAGAAAATATTTTCTAGGTAGTATAAAATATTGGGAACTTTGTTCTACCAAGTCCAGTTAGTCTTTATCTGAGAGTTAGTGTAAACAAATAGCATGGATAATCATAGTAATAACAACTCCAAACTGCCAGTTAGAGCTACCCCCACGATGACAATTCCTGCACTTATTCTATAAAATTAAGCGTATTCAACCACGCCATCCGGACGCGTGTACGGAATTACGATTTTGTATCATTAAAAAAATACTTTCACAACATTATTGAACTAAATCACAAATAAAACAAATTGGAACACGAAAGTAATCGCGTCTGTCTATCAAGTCGATAAGGTAAACTACATACGTCCATACTACACCCCCCCATACCCCCGGGTATAAACATCAACGCCTCACTGACAATTCACTCCCATTTTAATCACAACACCTAACTTCTTGTTAATTACCAGTCGATGAGAGAGAGGAGAGACTGGACCGCCCGCATGCAGTGGCCAGTCGTGTAGATGATGTTCTATTTACATCTCGCAGCGGTTGACCTGCGAGCGAATATCAGGGGTGCCAAGTGGGCGACGTGGAACGAAACGAAGCGACTCGCCTAAACTTAGTCCTAATCTTCATCCACTAGTCTTATTACGTCACAAAGGACGAGATGCGTAACAAATGGACGAAAATAGAATCGGACATGAGGGTTTAATTTAAGAGAGTCTTATAGGAGATTGTGTGTGTGTGTTGGTTTTTGATCGTTGGGTCCGTCGACGCGAGGATAGTCGGAGATAAACATGTTGTCGTTGGAGTGAGAGGAAGAGAGATAACTATTGGACTGGTCGTAAGTGAGAGATAGAGAGATAGAGAGAACTATTGTACTGGTCATTGGGTCTAGACTGAGGAAATAAACGAGGACATTTGAAAAATAATTATCTAAATAAATGTCTGGATAATAAAATGGATGAATAGAAAAAATAATCAATACCGGCCCCGCTATACGTAAATGACAATACCATAATAGAAACGAGAAGAGAAAAAAGAAAATGTAAAGAAGGAGAATTCAAGAATGAGAAAAAAGCGAGACAAAGAGATGAGATATAATTTAAGAAGATGGAAGATTTTTTCTCCCCAATGTGAATATTTGATTTGTTAACTATCCTTGAACTTCTTTTCCCAAGATTTATTACTCGTGAAATTAGTGGTCTTATTTCAATTATTATGTGGGGCGGTAAGATCGCCTTTGTGGTGCTCCGTCTGAACGATCCTACCTTAACTCTCATCCATATCATCAATTAGGGAACAATGATATTGTATCAAGTTTCGATGTTGTTCAGAAATGTATAAAAAAGTGTTTGTTCAACGATCACACTAACAGTGGGAATTTTGGGGGTACGTACTTGGGTAATTTTGGGGTTGATACGCAACTGATGTTTACAATGCGGAATTCCAATCCCACGGGACATTATTTGGTTTCCAGATCAGAATCTTGTTACGATAGTCATAATTCTCGATCATAGTCTAATACTGGTTAAGTTTCAGTTCACTTTACAAAAACATATAAACTTTCAACATTGACTTTTTTTTGGATACTCACTCTTTCACTATTCTCTGTCGAATGGTTATTCGACTTATTACTAATTTTAGCCGATTATATTATACCGAATCGATCATGAATCGAAGTATTATACTGAATCGAAGTCTCTAAATATTGAATCGATCGAAAATATCGAAATCGAACGGAAACCCTAATAGATCCTTGACTTTCATTATTTTACGTTTTACATGAACGATCATGACAAATCCAATTCATTGAAGCTGTATTGTGTATATATGTTACGGATGATCATGAATTATTCAAAAAAAAGTAAATAGATAATAATGCCGTATCATGGACTCTTCCATTTGCATTGTATGGTTTTTTTCATGGACAACAGTTACTGTCTACAGAGAGAACAATACACATAAATCATTCGTCTGCTGCATGTTTTGGCGCGACTCGTGTGCGGGAAGTGTACCGAGCCGGGGCTGTTATTGTCACAATGATAGAATAAATTGTCATAACCTCAAACATTTAATTTTAGTTGATATTTCATCCATAGGTTTACTTGGAGAATGATGATTTTGTATCAAGTTCCGATGTTGAATAAAAAAATTTACGCTAATCAACCAATCTAGCCTCGTACTTGATCATCGAACTACACATACATACATACAAATATTGAGTTCAAACTTTGAATATGTTTCTACATTTGATGAGCTTGAATTTAGCTCACATTGTGTCAATCAAAATTTATTCAAGTAGTACGAATGAAGTGATGAAAATTTCATGAGCTTTGGAGCTACGATAATTACTCGAGGATTATTATGTTCATTTTAGAAACCAAAGATGCAGATAATTCAATATATTTACGAGACATTAAAAGATCTAAAATGTGAAAAAACATTCATTTTCACTCATAGATTCGTTATAGAATAAATTTCACAATTTTCTATGCTTTTTATAGGGAGCAATACGATTTTAATGTCTATACTTAAGTTTAGTAGTGGTCGAGCGTTTTTATAGTTTCAACCGCTTATTTGCCCCCTTGTCTCCATCAAAACTGAAGAAAAGCGTCACTTTTACTAGAATAGTACAGTATTTCTTCAAGCTTTTATTTATTTTTTTATTGTTTTGAATTGAAAACCAACCATAAGATAAATTTAATCTAAATACTTGGGCCAAGAATGAAGTGTATAATTATGCCAAACTGGCAACCAGTTATAATACGACTAGTGGTCGAATTGCCAAGTGTCAGACTATAGAACTTCGCACACGGGCAAACACGGTTAAAGCCACAATCGAGACTAAAACCCACATTAATTAATGGATAATCGATACTTCGAAACCGCCTCAATTAACTAAGTACGACTACGAGACTTAGTCGATGGCATTGCGTTAATTTAATTGTGTACAATGCACAGTGCATTCACATTCTGGTACAGTAGATTATAGGATAACACGAAATGTAGTAAAGGAATCAGTGTCGAGTGTGTTTACATTATTGATTGATGGGGAGTAAGTCGTTCAGGTGGTAATCAAAGAAATTTATCGGAAATTCATTAGAATACGTCACTGCAACTGGATAGAGCTATCGGTCCTGGAAGGATTCGAACGTTGCGCAGGACACAACGATAGTGCGGCCCATTGGTAAATATTGAAAATAAATTTTATAGCAAAGCTTTATGTTTATGCAGTATATATACCTACACGAGTCTGGTACCGTATCCTTGTTTTCATTTTTATCTCATTATGCTCACTTTATTATTGGAAACATATAAATCAATATGTGATCTGAAACCATAATAAACATTCATGCTCAAACACTAAAATACCAACAGGCCTCGTGGGAATAATTGCACTGCATGGCTGGCCCTATCGGAAATAAAGTCAGTAACAAGTACAGAATCAAGAGCTGATTAAGGAAAGGGGTCCACTTCGCCCCGCAGGTAATTCTTGGAAATTTTAATGAATAGAACGTAATTTTTGGTATTTGGTATATGTGAGAATTTAGTTGACGCAAGAAATGTTATTTTGTGATGTTTGTTGTAGATAATTTACGATGAAATATCGAGTGTACCCTTCCTTGTGATGCATTAGGTACGGCCTGGGCCGTCTCTGCGTACTCAGAGTGCAATCCCATGCTTCGAACTATATAATACAGTCTCTTGAGTGAAGGTACAACTACTGGTATAGAAGACGATCAATCGTGGATAGTGGATACCAACATTAGTGGGAAAAAGTTTGAATTGGAAACTGGTCCATTAATCATAATTGTATAAAAAACGAGAGAGATTGTCAGCTGGGGGTGCTTTACTGTACGATTTAATCCGGTTTTAGCGATGTACTTCCGATTCTTCAAAACATGTTCAACAGCCACAGATAATCGAGCTCGCTTATCTGTGGTACAACCTTCGGTTCAAGTCAAGACTGGATTCATCTTGTACATAGAATTCCCCCCTCTAGCATGATTCTAAATGCGAGAAGAGAATTTTTCTACTAATTTAATGAAAGGAAAAACTACGATAATTTTGGAAAAATTCACAATTCAACTTCTTTGTAAGTCGTGGTTGTGTTTCTAATCCCACATCTCGTCCAGAATATTTCCTGAATATCAAAATATCACATCAATACTAAAATAACAGTGATGTTCGGGAAGTTAGTGGACAACTGTCATCAAGCATACAAGGAGTTATAGTACACTATACTTGGACCCAGTTTCATGAACCGATAGTCAGTGCATTCGAGCTATAGTTAGCAGATTAACTTGTTCTCGCCCTTGATCACGTACGTTATTTCCGTACCTTGACTATTAGTTAGATATAATTGATGCCCAACTGAGAGTTCGTAAAAGCGGCTCTTATATAATTATTATCTGAATTATCTTATATTGTCACGGCCATGCCTAACCTAGCTGTCACCCCACTTATTAGAACAACGACAACGACCTCAAGTGATAACTGTCACTCAGCATAATACAGCTGCGCGACACCTTATCAGAGTGACCAATACGTGTACTAGAGTAATCACGCCTGAGAGGCATCTTACCTATACTCACTCTCACTTCCGCCCAGAACATCCGACGATCTACATCTAATGTAATAAGTGTGCAACGTGTGTGTGCGAAGATGTGGACCGCCTTCGAGATCTACAATCAATAACTCGGGCGTACGTCTTGTATGGAGCAGATCAACCGGTCGATGAGTATAATGTTAAATAACTATTTTTACTAATTATTATTTTGGAAGGGTTATTTGGTTAGCAGACATCACTACGGTTGAACGACCGATACGATGTACGTGTCAACACCAGTAACTTCTTGTTACGCAAATGCTTGCTCAGCATTTGCATCATCTTCGTTCACCAATAAATCAATGTTAGTTATTCCAACGACTGTGTCTAATTCCGTCAGATAGTATCCCCGACAATAGTCAATCTAGGATGACCACCTTCCTTCTCGCATGCCAAGCGATGCCTAATCCAAGCTCCCACAAGTATGAGTTACATTTCCCACTTCACTGATTATGAGTAGGTATTACAAGTTAACCTATAATAATTTAGAAACCACTTATCTTCGTGACAATTGGTGGAGGTGCTGAGCACTAGATTTGACAATTAGTCGAGGTGCTGAGGGCAGTTTCGACATTCGGCGGGAATAAGTAAATCCCAACGCAAAAGTCAAATTTTTTTTTTTCCTATGCAAGTTTTTTTTTGGGGAAGTGTGGTAGTTTAATAAATAAGTGCTTGCTCTAGCATGAGAAATCAATATGATACATGTATACACAGGTCAGAGTTTTATCAAATGTCACATAGAAATATTAAGGTAGACTTATGTTTGAGGAACAAGTATGGCGTCGTACAGGGCACAGCTACACTGACAAATAACACAAAACAGACAGATAGCATTGCAGCAAGGGAAATTGACAATACGCAGTTTGACGCACGTTCTCCTTCATCGGACTTGCATTTAACACCTAACGAATTAGCCGATCTTGACGTGTTCTTCAAACCCACACCAAAACCGAGGTATACAGTAATAGATAGCGATAGCGACACACCAGAAGAAGGTGAAGAAACCGTAGTCCAAACAGTCTGGAATCCAGGACAAGAAAAATTAGAGGATAGATCATTCATCTACAACAGGGCGTACAACAGTCTAGAGAACCTACGCACAAGTCGCCGACTACGTAATTTATCGCCAGAGCATCAGCTTCTACGTTCACATTTTCGTAAACGGGCTAGCAGCGTGGGTAGTGTTTTAACACCGATTATAACGACAGAGAAGGAGTACACGATGTTCCCATTCACGTTTCTTCAAGCAGAGAGGTTCGATGACAGGCGGGATAATATCGAAGACTGGCTCAAAGACTTCGACATCGTCGCGAAAGCAAACAAATGGACGGACGACGACAAGAACAATCAGCTCAAATATTACCTTCGGGGAAGCCACGGCCGACGCTTACAGGAAATAGAAAAGAAGCATGAACGATCGGTACAGGAGGGAGGAAAGATAGCACCACTGCCTTACGCCACTGTGAAAGAAAGTCTACTCAAGTGTCTGAGCGGTGACCACGAAATCGCGAAGCTAGAAGAAAAATTAAGACGCCGACTACAACGTGAAGAAGAAGAAGTTGAAGATTATGTGTTTGACGTCGAAATGCTATGTGACAAGCTCAGTCCAATCATGACGGAGAAAGAAAAAGTACGCCGTATATTAGGAGGTCTACGCACAGATATACTCGATAGAGTGACAATGCACGATAACAACACAATGGAACAACTACGCAAGAATGTAAGCAGAGCAAAAGAAAGCAATTTCCATCTTAGACAACACGACAACAGATTAAGGATGGTGCGTGAAGACTATCAGCGTGATCGATCGAGCAATATGCAAGCAACGGTATTAGATGAATTAAGGAGTGAACTGAAAAACGATTTCAAAACTGAATTGAAGAATCTACAACAACAATTGACAGCAATGCTCTCGGTACAAAATCAACATCAACAAGTCAATGCTATGACATCAGCTGTGCAGTCTAATCAACACAACATATGTCACGGACACTGCACGCCTTGCACATTCTCCACTTACGCTGTCAACCAGACTCAAGACGTCAGGCAAGTACACTCTGCACCGCAAGAAAAGTCAAACTATCGTCAGGGGTACAACAACAACCAATACCTGAGACGGTCAAACAACTCTTTTGGCAATCAACGACAACAACAACGGCCACGGCAACAACAACAACGGCAAGCGGAGCAACGACACGACTACTATAGAGATGCATATCAACGTCAGCTACCCTATTGCATACTGTGTCAAGAAAGATGTCACGCAACCAACCAGTGCCCTTCTTTGGATATAGCCAGACAAGCAATACCGCGCAGTCAAGGAAGAAGTTCGGGAAACGATCAACCACGGGCGTAGAACAGGGTAACGCACCGCGGGGAAACAACATCAATCACACCCCTGCACCGAACGAGCACAGGATGGATGACGACATGGACGAAAGAAACACACGAGTCAAGAGTGTACAAGGAGATAATCAGCCTCAACCAGTAGAGATACATATTGATTTGATTCGACCAGCCAAGCTAATGCACACGAAGACGACAATGGAAGGCAGGTCAATCAACGCATTAATTGACATAGGAGCAGCAGTCTCGTGCATAGATGAAAGATTGGTAGGTCATCTCAAGCACACTAGTCTTGTAGGCATGATCTTTTCAGCAGCAAATGGCTCGCGTATGAAAGCCGCGGGAGAAGTTCTCGTCAGTATAGAACTAGGTAACGTATCTTTCCAAATACCGATGGTAGCGATACACGATCTGGCAACACCAGCGTTGCTAGGTTTAGATTTCTGGGTAGGAAGAGACGCCCAATTTGACTTGTTAAAGAAGGAAGTACACTTCAGACACAACAATCTAACAGTGACTATACAATACACGCATGGTAATCCAGATGACGTTACGTGCCACAATCACGACTTCGTGGAGATAACACAAATACTACTAGAGGACGTCGACAGTCCTTGTCGACTATGCACAACAGAGGCTATCACCATACAGGGCAACACAAAAGTTATGTGTAAGGTAGAAACGTCAAAACAGCTGTCAGATGAAACAGTTCTGTTTATACCAAATGGTGAATTATTCCGCAACAAGAAACTATTGACTCCGTGGGCACTGTTCACCCCGACTACATTTAAGGAGATGCAAATAGCTAATACCTCGCATATTACCAGAAGTCTAAACAAAGGATTCGAACTGGGAGAAATACATGAGATCCTGGAGATATACGACGGCAGTAACGGACAGACACAAGAGTCACATGCCGTCAACATAATGGAAGGAACCACGGAGGAAAGAACGGGAGTTTTCAGACATTCAACAAATGAATTAGTCGACCTGGACATAAATCCAAAACTGGAGGCTGAACAGCAAGAGAAGGTGATCGATTTATTACAGGACTTCGCCGAACAATTCGCGACTTCGACAGCTGATTTGGGGAAGTCAAAAACGAATGCATGTGACTTCGAGCTACTCGACACCAGACCCGTGAAGAGGCCACCTTACAGGACGTCACAGAAGGAGGCGCAAGTCATTAGGGAGCAGGTGGACAACATGATCAAGAATAAGATCATCACGCCGTCACGGTCAAGTTATGCGTCACCGGTGGTGCTGGTAAAGAAAAAGTCAGGAGAGTATAGGTTCTGTTGCGACTACCGGGCGGTCAACAAAGTGATAAAAACGAATGTTTATCCTTTACCAATCATAGACGACATCTTGAGCGCATTAGACGGTAGTAGATATTTCTCGTCGCTCGATCTATTCTCCGGATATTGGCAAATTCCACTCACAGAACGCAGTAAGGAGATCACCGCGTTTATAACATCTTTTGGCTTATACCAATGGAACTATCTACCATTTGGGGCACAACCAAGCAGTGGGGTTTTTATGGAAATAATGTCAGATGTATTGGCGGGATTGAATTGGAGTGAATGTCTAGTCTATTTGGACGACGTACTGATTATGGCACCAACGTTCGATACACACCTTATGCGCCTACGGAACATACTTGACAGGTTCAAAGAGGCAAAACTCAGCCTTAATCCGAAGAAATGTTCTTTCCTTTACCAAGAAATATCCATGCTCGGTTACAGGGTAACGCCAGAAGGCATAGGCACATGTGAAGACAAAATTAAGGCAGTGAAAGAGTTCCCACAACCCCACAATGTCAAGACGGTCAGAAGCTTCATAGGGTTATGCTCCTATTACAGGAAGTTCGTAGAAAACTTTGCACAGAAAAGCAGGAACTTAACCATGTTAACCAAAAAAGACCATGTGTTCGAATGGACCGAAGAACATGAGAAGGAGTTCCAAACGTTAAAACAAAACCTGATAACGGCTCCAATCTTACGTCACTTCAAATCGGGAAACCCAATAGAAGTGCACACCGACGCAAGTCAATACGGTGTAGGGTGCATTCTGCAACAGGAGTTTAACGGTGTGTTGCACCCTATAGCTTATGCCTCGAAAAAACTGTCGGACGCAGAAACTCGTTATCATACGACACACCAAGAATGTTTAGCTGTTATCTACGCACTCAAAGTTTTCAGAAGATATCTCTATGGCAACAAGTTCAAAGTCATAGTAGATCATCATTCCTTATGTTTTCTTCGTAACTCCAAGGAGTCATCGGGACGCCTAGCAAGATGGTGTATTCTGATGCAGGATCACGACTTCACAATCCATCATAAGTCTGGACGATTACACGAGGCTCCTGATTGCCTAAGTCGAAGTCCATTGGACGACGGGAACCGTGGAGTATTGATAGAAGATGAGGCTCACGATGACAAAATCATGGCATTACAACTGCAGGACATTGCAAACTTACAGGACAGGGACGAGGCTCTGAAGGAATTGAAGGATGCTATAAACGATCCAAATAACGCCGACGCCAAGATACGTCGTCAAACACGCAGTTACACAATCCAGAACAACATACTGTACAGGAAAAATTACGCTAAACCAGGAGATTCCCAACTTCTGCTGGTTATACCGAAAAGCCTACGCTATGAGATACTATGGTCATTGCATGACGACAAAACAGGAGGAGGACATTTCGGTTTCGCAAAAACATACGGCAAACTCAAAGAGCGATACTATTGGAACATCTAGCCAAAGACACAAGACCATCAGCGGCTAGAACACTACATTATCACTTCCAAATGCGGAAACAAACTTCGGATAGACAGAAATATTGAGAACTAAATATACCTGATTCCAATATACGTACAAACATACAAGATTAAGTACATGACAGAATAGTTATATCCAAGTAGTTGTGTACGGCAAAGGGGGATATTTATGACACACAAGCAAGTCGCTTATCTCATTATTTACACTGACTTCGATTAATAATACACCATAACAAGTATAACAAAAAATTATTTATTCAATTAGGTTTGCTGTCATGTTAAAATATCAAATACGCTACGGAAACACATTGTGTAGAGAGTAAGTTAGTTCTATGAAGGTGCAAATACGCTTCAAGAACGATGCTCTTATTTTTGTAAGTTCATCTCGGATTTCACTGACGAGCACGTCATAATGCAACAGTGTAATCACAAATCCTTTCCTTCTCGCCCACCACCCAGACACAATAGAACGAACATGTAAATATCTCTAAGCTACTATGTACCGTATACATCCTACGACAATTTATGTATCTAGTATATTTTTAATTTTTTAGTAATAAATACAAATAGATATAGTGGGAAAGTTGGTTCTATTCATACAGATGTATCTTGAATTAATTTCAAGTTCATACGAATATTCAACTTGGAAAATATAAATCTATATATAAAAAAAAAGAATAAACGTTCGTCATCATTATGCTCCATCTCAATGTACACCCCACGATACAAAAAATCTTGGATTGAAATCCTGGTAACAAATAATTTGTGTCATTGTTGAAGTTATTTAACCAACCACGTGTCATGCATAGCATTGTCATGA
Source organism: Brachyptera putata (assembly GCA_907164805.1). NCBI lineage: Eukaryota > Metazoa > Arthropoda > Insecta > Plecoptera > Taeniopterygidae > Brachyptera > Brachyptera putata. The sequence goes on along the minus strand of OU015468.1, from coordinate 14,710,319 downwards.
AAATATCTTTAAAAGGGATAAATAAGAGACACAGCAGTCATTACAATTATTCTGGAGGTGATACAGTTGAAACGTGAGATAATGTTATATCACCCATGACTACAAGAAAAAAAAAAAATCATAATTCAGAATGTATAATAATTATAATTTCATCAAGTTTCTCTTATGCAAAGAAATTAATTGTTGTTTTCAAAGTTATAGAAATGTATGTCGTACCGACGAGTGGAGCACTTGTTCAGGCAACCACACACGTCACACAGGGTGACGGCGAATGCACGCTATATTCGGGGTACATAATACACTCCCGAATATTCAAACCCATGTACGGCAAACGGAGGAAAGCAAGCCAACGTCATCGGATGAGTTTCCCGGCCATTGCACAAAGCACATGATCTTCTCGCACAGACTGTACTTCCACGGGAGTGCAACGAGAGAACTTTCTGCAACGTCATCAACTCGTTGATAACAGGCACACTTCTTCCATCCACACATGCATACTCCAGCCTACATAACAGTGCACAGCTGACACCAAGGGCAAGGAATGAAAAGCCAAGTTTTCCAACATTTCAGAATAATTGTTTCTGATCAGTGAAAACGATAAAGTGTTGGCATATTCAATGTTTTTCTTTCTGGTAATTTTCAAAGTTTGTTTTCTATTTAGTTCAAGACTTTAGCTTGCCATAATTTATTTTTCCGACTGTTCAAAGTTACGAAATGAAAAATAGAAACACTAATGATTGTTGATTCAATTTTAAACTTTATGATCATACAGGGTATCACTCAGTCACTGAATGTTGAAACCAAACTCACAAATGACTTTCTATACTTTTTGTTTAACTTTTAGCCATAGCATTAGAAGAGCTCATATATTTTTGTATTGTATTTAAATCATAATCTGTGCAGCTCTCTCAATTAATTTTTTTAGGATATATTTTTTTTAACTTGAATTTTATATTACTTTTTGTTTCTACGTTACAACAACATTCAAATGAGAATGTGAATAACAATTATAGATTAGAATATAAGGTCAGTCTCTTCAAGACATACTAATCAGAATGAATAAGTACAAATACCACAACTGACAGATGAATGATTTCAATAAGGCAAAGTTACCAGAAAAACATTCGAAAATGTTTTCTTACACATGTTCCATCTCAGCATCCTGTCACAGTTGCATAAACATGCTCATATTTACGCACTCATTACTGATACAACAATGATACTTATCATTGTTTATATTCTTAGATTACCATTCATACCATGGATACCAAATACCATGTATTCCATTTCACTAAAACAATTTGGGAATTAGTATAGTCTCATATAAGATACGTCAATATGACAATTAGAGAATACATAAGCCTTCAGCAGGGAGTATTGCAAGACACATACTTCCATTCCAAGCTACAAATAGGGAATAACAAAGGGAATTTTATACTTATATACTAGCTATAAGAGCCGCAAGTCAATCACCATGCTGATCACTTCTGTAATTTTTTCAGTTTGTATTGGAACCAACAGAAACCGGACGAGTGCCAACCGCTTCACACGGATATTCGACGGTCAGCCCGCTGACAGCCAAATACCGTGGGGGGACGTTGACAGTCGACGAGAACAACACGATTCAACTAACGACACCACACGAACACCGGATCGAAACTGACTCGTCCAAACTTCAGGACAACTACTTCGTTTCCTTCACTCGTGCTCAAGTGTCCACATATAAAAGTGTTGACTTAATAAAAGTCACTTCTATCAGTGTCACGTGATTATAGTGTTTGTTAGTGAATCGTGTAAACGATTATAAATTTCAGATGATAATTCAAAGACAGAAAAACCTGAACTTGCCAAAGGCTCATATATATTTTTTCTCAATCACATGATTATTGTGTAGAAAATATTAGGTTATTAAAGTACATGTAAAATAATCTTCAATTGATACCAATATATATGTACGTGTACAACATTTTTCATACTAATAACTAGTGATTAACAGACATCTGTCATAATGTCTCAATGTCTAACCAAAAGACAAGGTATTAAATATTTAAAATGACTTGCTAGTCATTCAGTAGCAGACTATCAGTAGCTTCAACCTAAGGGAATTTCACTTGTTTAACCAATAATCACATACTAGTGTTTGTTTTTATTGTTTTGTTTTACTTTTCAATACCATCGATCTAGATCGTACTGCATACAAGCCGTACTCTGAGTTATTGATTCACATCAAGAAGACGTGGAGGACCGACGAATAACGAGATCACACACGCACACACATAACATCCAGAACTTCCACGACGTTGACGTCAACCAACAGCCGACGAAACGGGACACAACGCTACGAAGAACAGTTCCGTTACATAACAAACTACCGAAACAGTTTCAATCCAGAACAAACTGTCCAAAGTCTCACGACAGACGACAACCTCAAAGAAGGCGATTCACAAGCCGAAGACGACATCGCTCTCAGAGGAATTTATTACATAACATGAGAGGACGTCGACGTCAACCGATAGACACCGGAACGTCAGATAACAACCGGGGAGATAAATTTCAAACCAAAACAAACTGTCCGAAATTTTCTCGTAACAAACAGCAAAACCAAGGAAGGCGATCTACGAGCCGAACACGACATAACTCTCAAGAAGAGGAGGTCCGATACAGATTTCGGGACGAAATCAAAAGGAGAGAGGGTGCTGTCACGGCCATGCCTAACCTAGCTGTCACCCCACTTATTAGAACAACGACAACGACCTCAAGTGATAACTGTCACTCAGCATAATACAGCTGCGCGACACCTTATCAGAGTGACCAATACGTGTACTAGAGTAATCACGCCTGAGAGGCATCTTACCTATACTCACTCTCACTTCCGCCCAGAACATCCGACGATCTACATCTAATGTAATAAGTGTGCAACGTGTGTGTGTGAAGATGTGGACCGCCTTCGAGATCTACAATCAATAACTCGGGCGTACGTCTTGTATGGAGCAGATCAACCGGTCGATGAGTATAATGTTAAATAACTATTTTTACTAATTATTATTTTGGAAGGGTTATTTGGTTAGCAGACATCACTACGGTTGAACGACCGATACGATGTACGTGTCAACACCAGTAACTTCTTGTTACGCAAATGCTTGCTCAGCATTTGCATCATCTTCGTTCACCAATAAATCAATGTTAGTTATTCCAACGACTGTGTCTAATTCCGTCAGATAGTATCCCCGACAATAGTCAATCTAGGATGACCACCTTCCTTCTCGCATGCCAAGCGATGCCTAATCCAAGCTCCCACAAGTATGAGTTACATTTCCCACTTCACTGATTATGAGTAGGTATTACAAGTTAACCTATAATAATTTAGAAACCACTTATCTTCGTGACAATATTATACAAAAATTATTATTGAAGATAATATATCAGTATATAATTACAATATGCTGTGATTAATAGACCCCACACTTGTGGTACTAGATAACTTCATGTAGGCCCTACAAGAATACGATGGATAGAAAAATATAGAATACTTTGGAAAAACAGATAATTCGTTTGAGTAGAAATACTGTGATTCATGTTGATTAATATGCTTCACAGATCTACACGTTCATATAAGAAATGTATCGTCGGATAGTGGGAAGGAGTCGGTCGTGGAGTGAGGAAGCATGCTCACGATGACATCGCTTTTTTAAAAAACGTGTAATTTATTCGGCGGCTGACCGTGAACACGACGTCGTCTTCCCTATAATTCAGCCCTACTCGCTTCTTATCGAAAATCTTCTAGTAAGATTCAGTGTTTATAATTTAGGGTTGTTCCTGGATGTAAAACTCATATCGATCTCGTTTACATCACACCGATGGTTATTCGTTATGAACATCGATATTTTTTCTCCCATGCGATAATCATGTGGAATGTCCAAATTCGAATCGTATTGGAATTTTCAATTTATGTTTGTCGTTACAAAACTACTTCTCATTGGCTTTTGAGAGTGTTCAATAGAAGACTAATATTTAAGAGCTCATGCTCCTGATTGGAGGAATCATGTGAACAGAAAGGAGACGACGTTATGTGAGGTTCAGAATAGTTTCGATAATCGATAATATCGTTTTGTGTGAACTGAATCGATTATCGTATCGTTTGAAAAAGTATTTTCCGTAATCGACATGTCAATTTTTGTTGCCAACCGTAGTTTTTATACAGTAGACCCCAGGGAACTGTTTTGAATCGAAAGGCTTAAGAGAGCATGGAAGTCGATTTAGCGAAGTATCAGTATTTTGGTGATAACTTGAGATAATGTAAGTTACAACCATTTGACTCATATCGCATAAGGGTCAAGCGTATCCTGCTAAAACAAAATACTTTTCAGCTGTAACGCCAATTATGAGATACAAGTTGGATAGTTTTCAGTAAATATAATAAATATCAGTGTTTCTGCCGTATTAGAATTTAATATCTCATAGCGTTCTACCAGTTATCACCACAACACTGATGTTTCGTCACCTCCCATGCGCTCTTAAATACTCGATTTCAGCACGCAAACCAATTAATGTGAATTAAATTGAACTGTTTTGATGTTGAATGTGATAAAGTTAAAAAGTTCCTATAGATATATTCTCAGCGAGGAATTATTTGAATTTATGACTAAGCAGGCAATGTGTGACAATTTTCGGTTCCATTATTAATTTTATAAAAAAAAAAACATAATAGATATTGTATTCGAATGTTTTTGAAGGAACGATTACCCTTGACTGCAAATTCAATTGTAATGTTATAATTTTATAATATGATTTTCATTGACGTGCGCAAAACCTGTCAATGGGTACGACACATTTCGAAAATTAGAAAATACATTCTCTAGCAGAGCTATAATTAATGCAGAATAACGTGGTTAGGCGTTATTCCATTGTTATCCCAATATGCTCTATTTTCATCAGTGGAAAACATAAACAAGGTGCGTTGAAAGCCTAATTAATATATATGCATTTATGTTCAACTAGCTAGAATACTTACGATTGAAATAATTGCTCTGCATGATACTCATGACTACACTCATATAATAGTAAGGAAACCGACACCGTACACAATAATGCTGATTTGGGAAAATTGATTACCATTTCACCCCGCAGGAAATTTTTCGAAATTCAAAGTTTTTTTATAGGGTCAAGATTTTTAAAAATTACGTTGGTGTAAGAAATGTTATCCTGTGATGATGATTGGAGATATTTTACGACCAAATATTCGGTTTACCCTTACTTGCAATGCACTAGGTACGGCCTAGGCCGTCTCTACGTACCATATGAATTAATTTTCTATGAATATCTCTCTCATTTGGGCTACCACCTGTATATTTACAAAAAGATGGCTGAATGTTCGCTGAATCGATCAAGAATCGATTAAAAAAACTCAATCAAGAAGAAGAATTGAAGTTTGCGTTAAATAGGAGTCCTCGATACGCTCATCCTGTTAATATTCTCAGTGCACGCCATTCGACCTAATCTCTATTGACGGTGTCGAACCAGAAGTAAAAGTTCGTTTCCTGTTTATGATACCTGTTAAATCCCATCAATACCTCAAGGGCTACTACATAGTTGAGACGGGTAGAAAACGGACTTTTCCTTTTGGTTCAATCTACACACAAACCTTAAAAAACCTAAAATTCAGTCGATGTCACTGAGCGCAAGCTGCCAACTTTTAACCGTGATTAATCGTGAATTAACCGTGATACACTACATAAATCTAAAAATATACCACCCCAAATCACTCAAATATAATAAGTTTCATATCCTGGTATTTTCACTGCATCTTACTCATACTCTATAATTCACTATCGACAAACTCGAGACACATTCGGAATAGAAACCGTTCAATCATAACCCCACTTCATTGATAAACAACGTCGCCGAAAATAGTACTCCGCTTACTAATAATCACGTCAAAAACACACGCAAATCACAGAACTTTCAAACAACACTCATCAAACACGTAATAACGATATCAACAATTCACTTGATCGGAAAACATCACACTTATTCACCGCGTACAGTTTATATACAATCAGAGACGTATTGAAATATCTCGTTGCCGGATATTATATACGCGGGGTGTTTACTGATTCCTATTTTATTATTCGACACCTTATGTCTCGCCGCTCGTTCTAGGGCCACTATTCGCTAGAGCATCGGCCAGCGTCGACTGGCTCGGCAAACATACAGAACGACGTCGCTATTTTCGGTGGGAAAAGAATTGCTATTGGACGCGAACCGCAGCTAGGCCTGTGTGAGGTTAATATTTATAGTGGTGACAGAAGGACATCTATAATGCCAATTATTCAAAATGTAATTACTTGTATTTCGTCGTAGGAAATGAATTAGGAAGTAATATGATTTCTAATAATAGTTACACTACTGACCTATATTATTATTACATTTGTTTGTGCTGTTGAAATGGCAAAGAACTCAGATGAACTAATATAATGATTTATTATATATTGTTGAGGGTCAAGATCAAAATTTTTCACGCTGATAGTTGCAGCATAGATAGTAATAATACGAATGTTACAATTTCATGTGGATATTTTATTAAAAGTTTGTTAACATGATGAGTAATAATTATGAATACAAGATGAATATTGTGTTTTCATGCAATTTCAATTAACTCCATTCTACTGAGAAATGTATTGAATTTTGATCGAAGTATAATTCAAAACGAAGATATTCCAATCCGAAAATCACATTATAGGCCTGATATCTCTACAGATTAACTAATCGCCAGCTCAACTCTGGTTGTATCTGTCTCAAAACACGCACATATGCTAGATTTAATTTGTATCAGCGATCATACGTTTTTGATTGATATGTCATATATTTGGCCCATTTGGAGTTGTGGACAACGACGAGCCTAATTCGCAGTTCATGACTTAACACAATATACCTGTCATTTCAACTTCCGAGGTGAAAAATACGATATTTCTGATTCATTTATTTTATTAGTCTTTTGGTTAATCGTGATACGTGTGGGTGTCCAAGGTTTAACGACCACATAAATAATACGGTTCTGCATTTTTTATGTTATGAAAAAAATTGTCCTCATTTCTGATTTTTTATGTTGTCTGTATTTCTATTTGTGATGGTCCTGATTGATGACACTTTCGAGCACATATCCGTAGTGTTGGTATAATCAGTGAGCAGGCAGAAAATTACGGTTACTAAGTATTACTATCATTCCGTCCACTCAATTCACACCAACGAAACTATAAGCTCCGTAGATTGCGAATAACACTGATTTGGTCAGAATAATCAAAATAATACCATGCGACAAAAATACATTTTCCGATAGCTTTCATGACTATATCCATGATCACACTATCCATGATTTTCCCCTCGCCGCGTACTGTTTCATATAAATAATATGTAACGTAATGTTGAATTTTATTACGGATCTACAGTATTCTAGAAGACTTCTCTGAATGGTGTGAAGTACTTTAACTACTATATTATGCTCAGACGGAAATCCACTACGACCGCTCATTTGTTACGCTGAAACTGAAAATGTTACGCGGTGGGTACGTTCCCCACGCATCACATAAATACGACCAAAATAAATTACAATTATTTTCTACACGAGTCCAACTGAAATTACGAAAATATCATCTTCTTTTGAAACTGCTTCCAAATTTAATAAGTATTATACATAGATTTTCACTGCAAAACATGTTCAAAGTCATGCTAAATGAAGCTCACTTTACGTGATACTAAATAATGGACACACTGAAAGAAATACAGAAATTTTAAAAGACATAATAAATATAAATATGGGTTGGATAATATATAGTCTCATAAATTTTAATACCAAGTCCAGACATCAAAGATCAAAATTATAAATAGAACTCTATAAAACTGTAAACGCTAGATTCCGAGGCTTATTTCAGAATGAGGTCCCTATCAACATTGGGGGTGCTGAAAAGAATAGAACGAAACCGCAACGTCAGATGGGTAATAATGGCGTGAAGGGTCGAATCCACAACGCGACCCCCAATATCTGGCACTAGCTTTCGTATCGTCGTAATTTTGGCGACCAACACAACTCTCTATCGTATATATTCGTTCCTGTACTAATGACAATTTCTTTGCCAAATACTTGTCTCTATATACATTGTTCCTTCATTTTGTCTTCGTGTTTTTTTTTTCGGTTTTCCTAGTAAAACGAAATGAGGCGTACGTAAAGACTAGAAGTAAACGCAGCTTAGAGGTTGACGTTATCATTATACATCGTCACATAAATTGATAGTACAGTGTTTCATTCAATTCACCATCAAACGTCCAACTTCGCAACTCGGTTTTTCCGAAGCAAAGGATTTGTTTATCGAAATAAACATTGCATAATTCATAAGCCCTACACACAAAAGTACTCTACTACAGATTAGTATCTTCAATGTGACAAGAGTGCTGGTTTTTGTGATGTACCTAATTAACTTTGGTTCCTCTCAAGTTGTAAAAGGATTTCCAACTCGCAATCCCAAGCTGTAACGAAGCGTAGCACAGTAATGATTACGGCTTTGAAGGATAAAAGAAACGATATTTTATTATACAAGTGTATGTATCTAGTGGATACTCGGGAAAAAGAGTTTTGTGTTTGAGATCAAAAAGAGAAACATGTAACACAAAAGAAATTTGATGGTGAAGAGAATAAATGACGTAAGATTGCATATTGATCATGGATAATAAAAGTTGATATTCAATATTTATATGCATCTATTATTAAATATCAACTTTTATTATTCATGATAAATATGCAATCTTACGTTACTATTGTGCTCTTCATCATTCACTGTTTCTCTATTTCACGCTAGGAGGATTTAATATAGTTGATATTAAATCCTCCTAGGTTTCACGCCATAGTGACATTGCTGTCGAGTAATGGGCAGCCGCTATCATAGGACCAACGGTCTATGTCACCACATGCGGACGTTGTTGTTGTGCTCAACCCAAACTAACCTGAACTAAATAATCCAATTGAACAAACATCCTGAACTGGTTTAATCTAAACTAGAACTAATCTTGAACCCACTTCCGGTCCGAGGGATAGCCACGTCGCGAGTGTACAACTCGAAATTGACAATATGTTTACTCCTTCCTACAGTGCACTCCCTCGATGTTACCCAATCGTTCAGATGAACGAAGGAACCCAGTACAAAAATTATACTCATGATGTAAAATTGAAGAACGTATATTTGAAGATCATAGATGTCACATAAATTAGGGTTCAAAGTTACAGTTAATTCTATGCCACCGTCCTTAACTTATGATTATTCATACGAAATATAAAATTTGTGGAATAAATCAGAATTATGAAGAATTAATGATAAATAATCTGCTACATGCTGATAATGTATTCAAACTAACACTGCAAAGAAATCGATACGTTATGTCTGTTATTATAATGCCTAATATTGAATTGAAACACAATATTATATTCAAATTGAATAGATTATGCCAAGGTGAAAATTTGTTTTATTCTTACTTTATTTTGGGTTTAGCGACGCACCTTAATGATAACCAAGATCTATCGGCATCGGATGAATGAATAATGAGATGTTGAGATGATGAGAAGGTTCCTTGGTTATTGGGTGGTCGTGACTTATATTGAGGGAACCATTCGGGCATTGGCCTGGATCACAGAGGGAAACCACGATAAACCCTTGTGAACAAGGACGGTGGCGAGGATCGAACTAGGTCTATACACGAGCTGTTTAAACAATCTGATTTTGAAGAAAACAATACATTGTGGTGAAGTTTGACACGATATTAAATAATTTTCTTTCATGATTTCCTTTTACTGTAAAATCTATATACAAAATGAGTATACCAACGTCTAAGACGGAAAGTAATTTCGAGCGCGCCCAGCTTCATTTGTATGCATAGTGCTTCTTTACGACGCGCTGTGCTTCTTTGTTTTCACAGGCACATCAAAAAGAAAACCAATTTTCTTTTCAGTTTCCACCTACCGATTTTATTCAGATTTCTGGCGAGAAACACTAGTCGCGGTGCCCCGTAATTCATTTTCATTTGATTTAGAAATATACGTATTTACAAAATCAAGTTTGTATGGTACGAAATTCATCCGAGTGTAGAAATTAGATGAAACTCAACTACCGTAATTTGTCAGTCTCGCGAAAACTAATGCATTAAGGCGTCTCCAGTTTTCATAGGGAAAAAAGTTTACGCCAGGGGAATTTCAGTTTCACAGATATAAATGACCATAAAACTTGAACCGTGCTAGATACAAAATTAACAAATACATCATCTGATGCAGACAATATTTATCGGAAATGCTGATGACTCTGAAAATTGTTAGAACAAAGATGGAAATATAACTTGTATATACCAGTCACAATCGATAGTCAACTCACCTCGTAAGTACGTTTACATATGAATATCATATAACCTATTTTGAATGTTCATTATGAATCGACAATGGACAAGAAGATATTTCTCTGAATTATGTGAAACAGTGTCACTATAGAATATGTTCATCCGAAAAATCAATGCGATCGTTTATATGTTATGTTGACACTGAACATGTTACGCTGTGGGTAGGTTCCTCTAAAGTGCTTAGAAATATATGTATTTACAAAATCAAGTTTCTGTAGTACGAAGTTCGTCCAAGTCTAGAGTTGAGATAAAACTCAACTTCCGTAATTTGTCAGTCTCGCGAAACGCATACATGAAAATGATAGTTAAAAACAAATTTACGGCATCCTGTCTGTCACTTCCTCTAAAAAGCGTCCTCGTTTGAATATTTCACGTCACCCACATTTTGTCGTCGTACTCATCTTCTACATCCCCTATTAACGTCATCTCTGTTTGACGGAACAATGAGAAACGTTTCTCACTTTCAACGATTTTTATTACGCACTTTTTTATATCAATATTTGTGTCTCATGATAATTATTTACATAATACAGAGAAACCTTCTAATTTGTTTGATGAGAAGAATTTTTCATGTTTGAAGGTGTTTTTTTTAAACGAAGTTTTAACCACCACCCTGTTTCACCGCCACCCTAAATCATTAGTTTTGCCTTCAAAAGCTTCCATTTAAGTGGCAGTGAGATAACAGCTGTCAGAACAACAATTCATTTTCACTCTCACCGAAAAGCAATCTGTGTTAAGACTTGAAGATAATAGCTCCTGACGTTTTCTGGATTGTCAATTTGGAACTCAACTCTAGCGTTAAGAATATATTCCTGAATGTTGATGAAAAGTATAAGTAAGGTTTCTGATTTGATTTTGAAAGTAAAATGAAATAATCAACGCACATAATCTGTATTCAGTTGACTAGGCCTATAGTAGTAGAAGCCCTACGTATTTTGCGATTGGTCAGAATCTGGCAATCGCCATAAGGGTTGAAATGGGATAGTCACTCATGAGAAATTGATTTTTTTTCTTATACCAAATACCATAATCAAGTCACATTTTTATCTTGTGAGCAGTTACACGAATCTGGCAATCGCCATAAGGGTTGAAATGGGATAGTCACTCATAAGAAATTGATTTTTTTTCTCATACCAAATACCAGAATCAAGTCACATTTTTATCTTGTGAGCAGTTACACGGAAATGCTAACATCCATTTCGCTTAAACACCAAGCTCATAACATAATCACCATTCCAAATTCACTAATTTATATTTCAATAATTGTGAACCATGGAATATCTGAATTGATCAATCTGAATCTATATCTGCTGAAACTGTAATTGCTAGTAACTGTTTCAACAACTATAAAAGGGCTAACTCGAGTCAATCTGTTCTAGTTTCAACGTGTTTCCCTCAGTGATCGCTAGAAGTGGACACTGGAATGGTGTTATACTATCGGGCCTCGACGAATTCCTTCCTACACAATAGACTTCTACTTGTATTGTACTTATTTTCATAGCCCACGATAAAGTACATAATTATATTATACAAATTTGATATAATACACAAAGTCTCACCTAGAATGACTGGAAAACATAATGATTCACTATGATCCACAAAATATCCACTGCTAAAGTTAAGAGTGCATGGGAGTCGATTTAACCAATATCATTATTCAGCTGGTGATACATTTTGAAAGGCATGATATATCAAAATTCTAATACGAGATAAACACAGATATTTTCAATAACTTTGAACGATCTGAAATATGATTATCAACATCAGATTCTACATAAAAGATGTATTTTATCAGCTCTATAAATGTGAAAATTATGCAATATATTTTAGACAGATTTCACTCTCATCAACTAGAAATTGATCACAAATACCTGTGTTTTCTTCGTACTAGAATTTTGATATCCTGTATTGTTCAGAGGTAATCACAAAAAAAAGGAATTTCGCTGAAACAGGTATCCTATTCTCAAAATCGAAGCTGGTGAACATGAATTCATTGGAAAGTAATCACTCACTTTTTTGTTCGATTTGAAGACATTGCATTTGAAGGAATTGCTGGCGCCGTCTCTCGCTATGTAACTAAAGATCTTGAGGTCCTGAGAGTCGTGGGAGACGTAGAATATCCTGTGAGGAAGAAAAGTAATCTCCATTAGCAAGTAGTCGTTTTCATCTTCTAGATGACGCTCCTATTGATTAGCTCATTGGAAAAGAGAATTTATGGAATATTATGTAAAAATGTGAAATTGAAAGAAGATAATAGGCCTACCATATATACAGTCTATACCGATTGGGAAATCTATTTTTAGAAATAACCACGCCCCACGTTCTAGAAACACCGATATTGGCAGATACAATGAGTTTTAATATTGGCATACATAATATAATGGGCCTAGTATATTCGATAAGTTCATATTTAATATTCATTATTATGATTTGAGAGTATTTTTGTTTTTTTCATATGAATGTCATTATACTCTAAAATGCTTATTTCTCCAAAATTCAGAATTGAAAATATGAACATTGTATATTTCATTGAATAATAATTACCAACATTGCCTGAGCTATATTTTTCAATCATTAATTCTGTACGGTATTCAAGTATGATTATTTTCAAAATTTATGATATTCCGAACATAGTATAGAAGGCCTATCAATTGATTTGAATCATATTTCAGTTTATATGATTGTCATGTCAAATATTGTACAATGTTGAATCATTAAATTGATAATGAAGTACCATCATCCATGTAGAGTAGGATATTGAAACTCACAGTAATTATATTGAGTGACCATAATTAAAATCGTTATTTATCACCATGAGTATTCAATACAATGAGTAATCGAGGGTGTGTAATGAAAAGATAACTCATAGATAGTTAGTTATAGGTCGTTATATTCATCTGTTGCGTTTCTGTCAATAGTTTGATGCATAAATATTGATTTCGAAATTGCGAATCTGTATAACGTTAAGAGTAATAATATTAGATGGTGGTTAGGTGGTTTAAGGTGGTTTCATTTTATTGATAAGAACAAAAATCATTTTCTGGATGCAATGAAAATTATGATAATATTTCGAAAAATCGTTTTTTTATGCTTGGAGTAATAAAATTCATCACTTAACATCACTAAATGTAGTATATATTGATTCTTTATAGGTGTAGATGCCCGGATGCCAGAATAGGTCGATTCATTTTTACAGGTGGAGGTGCCTGGATTCAAATCGAAATGCGGCAATGCTATCATTTAATGTTTTTATGTTGAATGAAAATCCGATTCACGATCGACCTTGCCTTTCGAGACAACTGCTATTAACCGGACCATCGGCCTATGTCACCACATACGGACGTTGTTGTTGTTGTTGTTGTTGTTGTTGTTGTTGTGCGTATATAAGCCTGAAATAGTCTGAATTGACTCAATCATACTAATTCAATCAACCCAACGTAACCTAAACTAGCTATAACCTAACCAAAATAACATTCTAAACTAATTCAATCTGAATATAGCCAATCTAATCTATACTTAGAATTATTAGCTACTTAGAATAATGAATTATTCAGTATCGCCGTACTGCCACCTAGCGGCCGAGAGGAGTCCATGGGAGTTGACTTGGCGAAATATCAGTCTTTTGGTTATAAACATTGAACGGTATGTGCTATTGATATTCCGAAAAAGGGGAAACACCGATATTTTCAATACCTTCAAGACGGTGTGAGTAATAACTATTTATCTCATATCGCCTAATTGTCAGGCGTTACTGTTAAACAATGTGTATTTTTAAGCGTATACGCCTGAAAACCAGGCGATATGAAATAAATAGTTATTACTTACACCATCTTGAAATAATTAGAAATATCGGTGTTTTCTCTTTTTCGGAATTTTGATATCCTATTCCGCTCCAAAGTTATCCACAAAAAACTAATATTTCGCTGAATCGACTCCCATGAAACTGGATGAACTTTTTAAAAAGATGAGAACTGTAGCGAGACTTGAGAAACGCATTTGTTTCACGCGAAACAAAAGTGAGCCTGATTTATTTCTGAAACTTATT